>JAJEJO010000171.1:506276-518797 GCA_020662805.1 Glaucomys volans | reverse complement strand
GATCAGGGCCGTTCCCCAGCCAATCTCGTGCTTTGGGGCCCGTTTAAATTATAAATCCCATAAAGAATGGTGACTTGGGCGTTACATATCCAAGTGCTTGAGGTCGGCGCTTTTGACTTCACTATGCCCATGCTGAGTGGGTCACACACACATCTTTTTCTTCCTGTGTTGGTTTCCAACTCTTCAAGCTCTCGAAGGAATGGAGCAGAGAGGAAGGACATGGTGAATCTTAGAAGTGCTTTGACGGCCTTCAACTCTTCCGAAAACTTTAGCAAAGTTGATTATAAGTATCATCATTGATATAATGATACCTCCTATTTCTATCAAGGTTTGAACTCTAGGGTGAAGGCGATACATATTATTTATTACAGCACAAAGTTTTTGTTCATGCATTCTTAGGGAGTTTTAACATTCTCTGCTTTGTTTCTCAACATCCTTCCAAGACAAGCTAATGCTTTGTATCTTTATACTCATTTTAAAGATAGAAGATTGAAGTATAAGGTTAAATAGTTTGCATGATTACTCTGACAGAGGAGTCCAGCACTCTGCAATTACCAACTGGAACATCTCACACAGGAAAAATGGTTCGTTAGCATGGTATCTTGTGTTTCAGTCACTGGCAATATATTTCTTTATTCTGATACCAGTTGTATTCAGACTTCTCAGATTTTCCGTGCATGGATACAAAGAAGACAATCACTGAAAATCAGATCTGAGATCTTTGGAATCTCAGACTACAGTAAAATATGTTTTAAAAGCAGTAATCCTTCACACCACCTCTACCAGATACTGCCTCATAGACTTCTGGCTTTCTCAAGTTACCGAAAGGTCAAGAGCTTATTTTGTTTTAAAGTAAGAAAGACTTTTGCCACTGTGGATTAGTTAAATGTTGGGCCTAACTGCAAAATAAATAGCTTTCTTTGCCTGCAGTTCATCCCTACTGGAGTAAAGAAAAAGTGGAGGTCTCAGGCAGTGTAGCTCAATTTGGTCTAACCCTTTTTCTTAAGGCCCATCCCCATTAAGTGATTGTAACTGAATTTCTCACCTTCAGAAAAATTTGTAGGGAACTCCTAGAAGTTTAACTCAGGTGAGCATACTGGGAGGAAACCAAGAAGGCTCCAGAACAGTAACAATAGTACTTACTTTGAATAGGACAGCAAATGGAACAGTTTGTCAAATTGTGTCCAGTTCTTTCCCAATTGAAAACTGTTAACTAGTCTGCAGTGGGAGAAGTGGACATCTAAACAGATAAACCTTATAGTTTCTCTTTGGCAGGTTTTGTTAATATACCCAAGCAGTTGTGCAGGGTAAGAGAGGAGATTGGCAGATAGCCAGTGATTCCCCCACAATCACACTGGCTCCAGTTTGCAGTGGCAGATGTGTTAGGCTCACTGTTTTACCCTAAAAGAACCATCTTCAAGGACAACAGTTTGGGAGATTCCCCAAGGAGGCCAGTAGAATATGAACTGTATGGCTTCAAGTGTGGGTTCAGGGAGAGAGGGAGAACGACACCTAGGAATAAGGAAAGAAGAATTCCTTCTAGAAGCATTGCAAAGAGGGTCCTGGCTGGAACAAGCTGAAGCCTTAATAAGCCACTGACCCTCTGCTTTCTTGAACAACCAAGGCCCAGCAAATTCTGAGAGTCAAAATCCAGATTACCCACTTATCTGGGGAGATTAACTACATTAAATTATTTCCAAATTTCTCCTTATATGTTCAAGAGGAAATAAGGATGTCCCAAAGGTATAGGTCCAAACCAGAATAGAGAAGTTGTTTTTGAAGATTCTGCAAAAGGCAGCATTAGCTGTGGTTGAAGAGCTTGGATGTGTGAGACAGAATGGTTACTCTGCTGGATTCTGGCAACTTCCATGTTAATGAGCTCCTCAAAGTCTTTGGTTTTCATTGATAAAGTGGAAAAACATCTCTCAACTTGGTCTTTATTCATGAAATGAATAAAGTTAATGGTTAGTATCTAGCACTTGGTAGCTACTGTTTATGAGCACCTTTTTTTTTTCCCTTTCCGCCACCAGATGAAGTGTTCCTATGTCCCCAGGCTGGCCCAGAAATCCTGGCCTCAGATGATCTTCCCACCTCAGTCTCCTGAAGACTGGGCTTACAGGCAAGCACTTTCTATATTTCAAACCTCTAGTTTTAAGGGAAGTTTTGAGCAGAGATGCTTCAAGGGCTATAGGTAAGGCACAGCGGTAGAGCGTTTGCCTAGCATGTACAGGGCCCTGGGTTCCACCCTAGCCCTAAAAAAAAGAAAGAAAGAAAACGAACATCAAGATGCTTCAATATTTAAGTAAATGAAAGAGTTTTCACATGATGAATGAGAGTTCCCATGAAGCCTGCATGGTGACTTACTCACAGCTTCTCTTTCCTGTCCTTGCTCCTAGTCCTTCTTCCCCATCCCTGCTGTTGTCTCTGGTCTATTTTCCTCTTGACTGACTGCTTCTGCCTCATCATCACCTACCTCCTGAGATCTCTTCCCTTCCTTCCTTTTCTCGACCTTTCTGCCTCATGCCCATCTCCCATCCATCTTCTCCCTCTCCCTTTTCCTCTAACTGCACTACCTGTCCTGTCCCTTCTACAACCTTCTTCTTGGTGCACTTAATCATATGCTCTCCAGTTGCATTACATGATCATTTCCTGAACACCTCTCTTCACCCACTTCTGCTAGACTACAAGTTACTTGTCAGCAGGAACCACACCACATTGGTATCCCTCAAAGTATCTTCTAAAGTAAGTATTACAATCAATGCCAATGTCAACCCTATGAGGAGTAAAGGCTGGGGTGATTTTGTCCTTTAAGTGATGGAAATTTTCTTTGGACTCTGGAAGTCGAATCTGAATGGATCAATAACAAAAGGAAGCCAGCAATAGCCCCTGCAGATCCTCATACATTGAATGTGGATGGCACCGGAAATCCTTTTTTCTTTTCTTTTCTTTTTTTTGTTGTTGTTGTTGTTGTTGTTGTTTGTTTGTTTGTTTGTTTTTTGGTACTGGGAATTGAACCCAGGGGCACTCCACCACTAAGCCTCATCCGCAAACCCTTTTTGTATATTATTTAGAGATAGGGTCTCATTGAGTTATTTAGGGCCTCACTAAGTTGCTGAGGCTGGCTTTGAATTGGAAATCCTCCTGCCTCAGCCTCCCGAGCCATTGGGATTACAGGAGTGAGCCACTGTGCCCAGCTTGTGAAATTCTTGTTAATTACACCACACCTGGTTGACTCTTTCCCTGGACCATAGATGGGACTTCAGCCTTCCTTGGCCCAGTGCCTCTGTCTTTGCCAGGCATATGGCCCTCCTTTGTGCAGTCCTGCCTCTCCTGAGTCCTGGGGTTGACTTTGACTGTTGGGTCAACTGCAGCAGCATCTGGAATCCACCTGCTCTTTCAGCAACCGCCTTGGGGAAAGGCCACCCTCACTTCTCATTTCTAAAAGGGTGGAACTTCCCACCCTGCCCAGTCTGAGACTGAAAGATGCAGAGCCTCAGGCCTCTGCTATACTGTGTTTGCCCAGGGAGGTTTCTTGCACCCTGGGGTTTTAGGGTCTGCTTGCAATCTTCTGCTTGTTGGCTGTGAGTTGGTGAGGATAGTTAGGCACTGCTTAATCCACATCCTCAAAAAGCCAGTCACCTCCCCACTTAGATCTGTGCCCAGACTGCCCAGTAGTTCTGGTCTTTGTTTTTTTGTTTTTTTTTAAGTTTTTTTTTCTAAATATATATTTTTAGTTATAGGTGGACACAATACCATTATTTTATTTTTATGTGGTGCTGAGGATTGAACCCAGGGCCTCACACTTGCTAGGTGGGCACGCTATCTCTGACCACAACCCCAGGCCTGATCTTTGTTCATCTGCAAAGGCATTTGCTACCTTTGGTCAGCTTCTGCTAACTGGCACTCTTCACCTGCTTTGTGAGGGTGCTTACCTGCTTTTGGGTCATTAGACCAGTCCCTTAACCTGTTAGAAGCTCCACTCTTTCTTTAATAAAACAGAGATAATGACTCTTGCCTTGTTTGTGCCAAGGATTGTTATGGAATCAAATGGAGTAAGACATGAATGTGCTTTGGAAACTGGAAAGGATTGCTGGTTCACCTATTTTTTGAATTATTTTACCTTATTGTGGTAAGAACACTTAACTTGAGATCTACCCTCTTTAAAAAAAAAAGTTTTTTTTTTTTTTTAAATCTTTTTATAGTTCAGGGAATAAAACTGCGGACCTCCCTCAAGCTAGGCAAGTCCTCTTCCACTGAACTATACCCCCAGCCCTTAAAGTGTAGAGTACATTCTCCTGTTTCTTTTTTTCCCACATGAAGGATTTGAGTACTTACTGAGTACCTTTTGCCCAATGTTAAGTACCTGGATGGAGAAAGATTTGAGAAATTAGAAGACTTGCTTCTGATCCTCTAAGAGTTCATGTCACAGAAAGACACTGTGAAGATATGAAACACTTGGAGAACAATCAACAGTACAAATTAATCACTGGAAGATAATGTAGTGAGGAAGAACTGGACATAGAATTGCTGCTGGACATAAGGCCCATGGGGCAGGAAGTTTGTTGGTCAGTGTACCCCAGTGCCTGAACAATGCCAGGCAGACTGGCACTTCTTTCCTTTATGTTCATGAATAAAGTAATTCAGGGGCACTTTTGAAGGAGGGAGGAGTGTAAAGCCTGGGGCTTTGGATCCTAGCACAGGAGTTTGGTTTTGCTAGATGGAGAGAGGCACCTATTTCCTAGAGCAAAAGGTTGATGCAATAGCACTCCTCCTGGGAAACTGCGCTGTAGCTGTTGCAGCTGGAATAGAGGGGAAAGCAACTACAAGCCAGAAGGTGAGTGCAAGGATCTCAGGCCAAGTTCTTGCTCTCCTTTTATTCCAGCTTCTGGCATGATCTTTATGCTATGCTTCTCGCTGCTGTCTCCAATTTCAGGATATCAGCTTCAGAGTCCACATCGGAGCAGGGCTTTTATGTGGCAGTATAGACTTAACATCTCCAGTCAACTTTTCCTCAAAATGCCTCTCTAATTATACTGTTCATTATATTTCAAGTGTATAATTTTAAATGACAATCTTTCTTTCTTTTCTCCAAAGTGCTTGCTAAGTATTTAAACTCTGAGATGTATTAAATCTTCACTTTCTTTCTGGCTACATCTATTTTATCACCCCCCACCCCAGGGGACTGCAAGTCAGTATTGACTGCATTTAAGGTGAGATTTCCATGTTCTAGTTTTTGCAATTACACTTGACTTCACACAGCTTGGAGTTTGTGTTTGGAATCAGTCATAATTACTAGATCTACTTCTACTGTTGATCTAATTATCTTATTGGTGAACTGCATATCCTTAGTTAACTTCAACTCCTGCACAACTTCATTGGTATAAGAAATGTTGGAGACCCTACTTCTATACCTTACTCCTTTATTTTTGGAACTGATTACAAAATGTACCCATCTATGTTTCTTTTCTACATATTTCTTGCTGGGCGTGGTGGCGCATGCCTGTAATCCAAGCAACTTGGGAGGCTGAGTCAGGAGGATTGCGAGTTCAAAACCAGCCTCAGCAACTTAGTGAGGCCCTAAGCAACTCAGTGAGACCCTGTCTCTAAATAAAATACAAAATAGGGCTGGGGATGTGGCTCAGTGACCGAGTGTCCCTGAGTTCAATCCCTGGTTCCAAAAAAAAAAAAGGTCAGGAACCTACATATTTCTTTTTTGGCAGAACTAGAGATTGAACCCAGAGCCTTAACACATGCTAGGCAGGTGCTCTGCCACTGAGCTCTTCACCCAGCCCTCCCACCTGTGTTTCTAATGCATGTTTCTATGGGTGAATAGTTATGCTTAACATAAATGTGAGTGTTTCCGATAATAATATACATTAGTCTTTTCTATTTCATTCCAGTGTTTATTACACAGGCAGTATTTCCTACAATTCATGTTTGTATTAGCAAATTCAGAAAAGTGGGTGAATAGAGTTTGCAGTACTGACTTGGGAGAAGAAGAGAATCTGCAATGACTTCCCTTATCTCAATCTGTATCATTCTTCAGGGGGGCCCCGTGTTTCTTTCTAATATGCATTTAAGTTGCCCCTTAACACACAGGTATCTTAATTTGGATACTACTGATAGCAAAACAATGCCACTAATTTTCATTGCGTTGTCTTTGTTTTCTGGTGTATCTTGATTAAACCTGCCTGCCTTTGTCCCCCACTTGATTGGATCTCTAAAGACTATTGTCATCAACCACAAGATGTATGCTAATTGCTGAGCACATGCTGAGTCCTCAAGATTTAAAATATAAGATGTGGATCTGGCCCTCAAGGAATATACGGTTTGTTTGGAGACAAACCACTTTGAAAATACCACCTTCATATTAACCTAGGAGGCCAAAGATGGCAAGACAAAGTTGGAGAAGGAAAAAATAAAGACAGTTCCTGCCCAGCATCAGAAGGACCTAGGGCAATGCTCTTGATCCCCAGGACTTCCTGGTGGGAGTATTGAGTACGTGCTGCTACACTAACTTCCAGAGAGTATCTTCTGGGTCCTCATCTATTAAAGGGATATAGCTCTGAATCACAGAATCCTGGAGCCAACTTGGAGATCAGTGGTTACTGAATCCAACCTGCTTATTTTAGCCAGCAATCTGAGACCCAGAGATGTTAAACATTTTAGGCAAGGTCATGCAGCTAACTTAATAATGAAATTGGAACCATAAACCATGTCAGTTTTGTGTTTATGTTTTTATTTATTTTGTGGTACTAGGGGTTAAACCCAGGGCCTCGTGCCACACAAATGTTCTTTCCATGAGCTACATCCCTGGCTGATTTTTTCTGGCAGGGGGCAGTACTGGGGATTGAACTCAGGGGTGCTCAAGCACTGAGCCTTATCCCCAGCCCTATTTTGTATTTTATTTAGAGACAGGTTCTCACCGAGTTGCTTAGCACTTCGCTTTTGCTGAGACTGGCTTTGAACTCACAATCCTCCTGCCTCAGCCTCCTGGGCGGCTGGGATTACAGGCATGTGCCACCACACTTGGCTCCCTACCCCTTTTTAAAATTTTATTTTTATACAGGATCTTACTAAGTTGCCCAGGCTGGCCTCAAACTTGGTATCCTCCTGCCTCAACCTCCTCAATCTGCCTGTTTGTGGGAGGTGTGTGCTACCCACCTGGTATAAGCTATGTCTTTTAATAGCTAGTCCTGTGTGCTTTCTGTGCTCTTCAAATTGATGGAATTTTCTCACAATCAGATCAAATGTTTATTCACTCATTCATTCCCTGGAAAGCATACCAGCCTGTGTGGGGCACTGAGCTTGGCACTGGGTTTGCATCATGAGGCCACATTGTCAGGGGGCAAGTCAGGTGACCAAAGACATTAGTCTCCCAACTGAGACCCTTGGATGAAGGGAATGGGAAGGAGTCTAATGATAACAGTGTGTGGTGTGTGTGCATCAGATACAAAGCAAGATGCCAAGATGGACCTCAGGTCTACATAGGACACACACAGTCTGCACGGGAGACTGTGAGGGCACAAAGGTGGGAGGGGCCAGGTGTGCAGTGGGGGATGGCAGGGAAGGCTTCCTGGAGGAGGAATGCTTGAGCTGACTTAAAAATTACTGGTTACCAGGAAGAGACACCGGAAGGGCACTTTCTGTCCCTGGTGTGCTCTGGATGCAGCGGAGGCCAGCGACAGACAGGAGAGCAGAGCCTGCAGGGAGGAGCGGGGGTTTCCTGTCTGAGGGACCACTCCTCCCACCACATTCAGCGAGAGGGCAGGGCTTTGTCTTTTTAGGGGATGGGTGTTGGGTCATCCAGCGCACCAGGTGTTCTGGAGTCTGTGTCGCAGGTACTGCCATGGACCAAGGACCGCAGCAGATCCCTGCTCTGACAGACAGCATAGTGTCATGTCCAGTGGGGACCCCAGAGACCACCAGGCAGTGAACATTCACCTTTCACAACCCGTAGCACTCGAGAGCTTTTGGTTTCCTCCTGGAATGGGGACGAAGATCCCTCCTCTCAGACGGTTTTGGGTGTCCAGTGAGCTAACCGTCAGGGAACTAGAGGGGCCCCTGGAGCATAGTAAGCGCCAGAGACCAGCAGGTTGGTGAAATTGAATCGGCTTAGTTTACTGGGGCCCCTGGGCAGCCAATGATGTAGTTAATGAATCTCTGAGGAAAATAGGGACTGTTTCTTTGAGATGACAATGGAGTTGAGCTGGGCTCGGTGGCGGTGGTGCACGCCTGTAATCCCAGCTCTTGGGAGGCTGAGTCAGGAGGATCACGAGTTCAAAGCCAGCCTCAGCAACTTAGCGAGGCCCTAAGCAACTCAGTGAGACCCTGTCTCTAAATAAAATACAAAAAAAATAGGGCTGGGGATGTGGCTCAGTGGTGGAGTGCCCCTGCCCCAAAAAAAAAAAAAAAAAAAAATTAAAAAAAAAAAAATAAAAAAATAAAATAAAATACAAAATAGGGCTGGAGATGTGGCTCAGTGGCTGAGTGCCCCTGAGTTCAATCCCCAGTACCAAAAACAAACAAACAAAAAAGACAATGGAGTTGAGACTGCATGACAAAAAGGAACGTTCCAGGTGGAGGGAAGAGCTTAAGACCCTCTGTGGGAAGAGGTGTGGGCGTACTCCAAAAACCGAAGGCCAGTGTGGTGGGCCCAAGTGGCAGAGGTAGAGAGCAGGGTGTCACAGAAGGCTATCAGCAATCTAAGAGTACACCCTCAAGGTCAAATTAACGTTTCAGAAAGAGTTCTGATAACAAGCAGGTCTTGGTGGTGCATGCCTGTAATCCCAATGGCTCTGTAAGCTAAGGCAGAGGGATCCCAAGTTCAAGGCCAGCCTCAGCAATCTAGCAAGGCCCTAGCAATAGACCCTGTCTTAAAAAAAAAAAAGAACTCTGATACAAAAGCAGAAAGCTGGCAAGAAAGTTAGGTCTTCAGAGGGGAGGTAAGGGAAGAAGAATGGAGGAACTTTGACTTGGGCAGAGGGGAATGAGGGGAGGGGACAACGGGGTGGAGAAGATGGTGGAATGAGACAGACATCATTACCCTATGTACATGTGTGGTTGCATGAATGGTGTGACTGTATATCATGTACATCCAGAGATATGAAAAGTTGTACTCCACCTGTGTATAATGAATTGAAATTCATTCTGCTGTCATGTACAACTAAATAGAAAAAATTAAATTTTTGTTTAAAGTTAGGTCTTCTGCTATGGGGAGAGAGGTTAAGGACGTAGCCTCAGGAAGCCGAAAGGGTTTGGAGAACAAAGAGAGCTGGGCATGTAACCCGAGCTACCAGGGAGATTGCCCAGGTTGCCCAGGAGTATGGGGCCAGCCTAGATCACATAGGAAGACCCCCTTCTAGGGGGAAAGAGAGAGGGAGGTGAAGGAGGAGGACTCCAGGATTTGGTAAGCGTTGAATGTGTGGGGCATGAGGAAGAGGGAGGGTGATGGGTGCTGCTTTAGTCTAAGAGGGTAAGTTCACCCCTACACACACTGAGGCTGAGGGACTGGGACACCTGCCCACTTTATGACGACTGGAATGGAGAATCAACAGCAGCAGATGAAGTCCACGGGAGGAGTGCGATGGATGGGGCTGAGGGAGCAGGCCTGTGCCCAGCCCAGCACAGGTGCCCAGGAGCTGCTTAAGGAAGGAAGAGGTGCCTGTGAAACAGCTGAGAAGGAAGGACCAGAGAGATGAGAGACCCAAGGAAAGGTGGTGGAGGAGAGTGTGAAGAGGGAGGGGCTGAGGGCACCCCGCAGCTGGAAGGTCACTCAGATGGAACCACTATGACATCACTGATGACCTGCCTTGCAAAGTTGGGAGTGGAGCAGTCAGAATGCAGTGACGCAAGAATGAATGGGAAGCCCGAGGTGGCACGGGCCTGTGATCCCAGGGATTCTGGAGGCTGAGGCAGGAGAATCACAAGTTTGAGGTCAGCCTCAGCAATTTAGCAAAACCCTGTCTCAAAATAAAACATAAAAAGGACTGGAGATGTGGCTCAGGGTGTGTTTTAAAATCTCCGTGAGTATGTCTGGTTCTCCCTCTGGCGGAGTAAGCTTCCTGGAGACCAGGGCTTGCCATCTCTGTTTCCTCCACCATGTCTGGAGTCAGGTCTTGAACACAGTCATTTCCTCCTGCCTGAAATGCTTGCAAAGGGTAACATGAGAATAGGTCACCGTGTTGTGGCCTGAGAGTGCAGGGACAGATTAGAGGGTTTGCCAGGAAAGAGGCAGATTTGTGGAAGCAGCTGCTGGAGGAGGGCATTGGTGGCACATTAAGTATTTGCATCTAAGCAAAGACTCACATGGAGTGAAATGAAGGGAGGATGGGGACACTGAGTCACTGCCAGGAAGATCCAGCCAGCAGGGGTGGAGTTGGAGGAGGAAGAGGAAAAAAGAGGAGATCCTGGGGTTGAGTTGCTGGGTGGTGAGTTTGGAGCCTGGGTGGAAATGGGCTGGTCACTGACCACCATGGAGGCTTTGGAAAGGACATTATTTGCTCAAGGCCCCCTCACCCACTTTTTTTTTTCTTTTAATTTTGAGACATAGTCTCCCCCTAAATTGCCCAGATTGGCCTTGAATTTGCGTTCCTCCTGCTTCAGCCTCCTGGGTGGCTAAGTTTACAGGTGTGCACTACCATGCCAGGCTGACCCTGGTCTTAATGTAGGCGAGTGAATATACTTTTCAATTTTCCCAGAAGCAATCCTGAAAGAAGTATTCAAATGCAAGTACAGATGCTCCTCAATTTATGATGGTGTTGCATCCTGATTAATTCATTGCAAGTTGAAAATATTGTAAGTCAAAAATGCATTGAGCCAGGCTCCATGGCACATGCCTGTAATCCCAGCACTTGGGAGGCTGAGGCAGTAGGATCACGATTTCAAAGCCAGCCTCAGCAAGGGTGAGGCACTAAGCAACTCAGTGTGACCCTGTCTCTAAATAAAATATAAAATAGGGCTGGGGATGTGGCTCAGTGGTTGGGTGCCCCTGGGTTCAATCTCTGGTACACAAACAAAGCATTGAGGTGGCACACGCCAGTAATTCCAACCAATAGGAAGGCTGAGACAGGAGGATTGCAAGTTCAAAAACCAGCCTCAGCAACTTAGGGAAACCCTGTCTTAAAAGGGCTGGAGATGTGGCTCAGTGGTTGAGTGCCCTCCAACCCAACAGGTGGAGGTTGTGTTCCTGCTTTGTTCTGGCTGTATATGTCGAATGACAAGTGACATAAAACAAATGCTGCTGGGTGCCATGGTGCACACCTGTAATCCCAGAGACTTGGGAGACTGAGGCAGGAGGATCGCAGGCCAGTCTGGACAATTGAACCAGACCCTGTTTCAAAAATAAAAAGGGGCAGGCTGGGGATATAGCTCAGTTGGTAGAGTGTTTGCCTCGCAAGCACAAGGCCCTGGGTTCAATCCCCAGCACTGCAAAAAAATAAAAAATAAAAAAAATAAAAATAAAAAGGGGGGCTAGGGATATAGCTCAGTTGGTAGAGTGCCTGCCACACAAGCACAAGGCCCTGGGTTCAATCCCCAGCACCTCAAAAAATAAAAATAAAATAAAGAAGCTAAAGGAGAGGGAAGTTGGTAGTGCAGCTGGCTGCCCATGACCTCCCACAGGAAGGATGAACTTGAAGGATGGGCCAGGCAAGGATAAATTTCAGAGGCTCCAGTGAGGAAGAAACTTACCTGGGCTCCAGTCGGGGGCCCAGCAAGGTGGAAGGGGTCAGGCATTATGGTAGCTGAGGACTCTAAGGTGGAGTCACCGTATTTGGTGCACAGCCAGCACTGGGGTAGCAAAGCGCAGGAAAACAGGACTGTTCTCCAAACCAGAGTGAAGTCCCTAACCTTCCCAGCTCTGAATGGGCCCACAGAGCCTTGGCTCTTTGGGGACTCGGGTGATGCCTGAGGGAAGAGTGCCTCCTCACAGGGAGCTGTTCTAGAGAAAAGGATGGACCCTGAAGGGTGATGGAAAATAATATCCCTGCAACATAGCCCCCAAAGAAAAATGGAGAGAGGTGTGGCTCTGGAGAAGGGGAAACTAGCCAAGGAGCAATGGGCCCTGGGGGAAAGGGGCAGATACCGAATGCTAGGCCCTAAACCATGACCTTCCCCCACAGCTAATTAGACCTAAACAGAAGCACAGCAAATATGAATGGGCAAAATTTGAGGACTCATCCCTGGGATCTGGAGTCTTATCTCCCCAGACAACACTGAGGTTCAACCTTTTTACAACTGCCTTCCTAAATTAAGGTTTTAACCTGTTCAACTAGCCCCTGTTCAACTAGCTGCACGTACACAGCTCCCAATGATCACATCATTATACCCTATAAAACCAGAATCCCCTCTGTAACTGACGGCCATTTTCCCCATCTGGAAAATGGGCCCCAACAGCGCCCACTTCTGCGAAGGATTAAGGGCTTCTCTGAATTGGCCGAGGTCTGCTTGCTGTCCTTTTGCGTTTACAGACCCAACATCCCAAGCTTTTCTTTTCTTTTCTTTTTTTTTTGGTACTGGGG
>JAJEJO010000171.1:461455-503062 GCA_020662805.1 Glaucomys volans | reverse complement strand
ACACACACACACACACACACACACACACACACAGAATACCCACCTTGTTAGTTGTTGGGAGCATTACATGAGCTGATAGACAATGGTCCCCTCCAAAGGGAGTACTTGAGGTGAAGACTAAACTGGAGTTCCAGGGGATTAAAGCCACATCCCCAAAGACCTGCAGAGAAGCCACTGGAGGCAGTGCATCCGCAGCTTTTGGGTTCCCCTGCGGTCAGATTACTGAAAGGAACCAGAATTCCCAGGTGATGACCTGGGGGTCTTGCACGTGGGCTGTGAGGCCTGTCATTCCCACATTCCACCTGTTTCAGTGCTCACCTCGGGTTGGCCATATTTACTGATCTCTATGTGACAATAAGTGGAAGGATCTGAAATCAAAAGTGTCATGGAGAAAATTGGAAAGTTTTTTTCCCCCTTAAAATCTTTTTCCTGTGTGGCTCAGTGGTGGAGTACCCCTGGGTTTAATCCCCAGTACCCCCTACCCCAAAAAATCCTCTTCCCCCATAAGGCCAAGCAGGGTGGCGCGTGCCTGTAATCCCAGGGGTTCAGGAGGCTGAGGCAGGATGATCACAAGTTTGAGGCCAGCCTCAGCCACTTCTTGAATATCTAAGCAATTTAGCAAGAACATGTTTCAATCAAAAGGGCCGGAGGGGTGGGGAGGTGGGGGGGTGACTCAGAAGTTAAGGATCCCTGGGTTCAATCCCCAGTACCAAAAAAGTGAAATGAAGTGAAATAGAAAGGGCTGGGATGCAGCTCAGTGGTAAAGCACCTTGGGTTCAATCCCCAGTATCAGAAAATAAAAACAACACAAAATCCAAACCAGACAACAAACAAATATTCTCCTAGTTTACTGATTCCTGGACTCTCTTTAACAATTTTTTTTCGGTACTGGGAATTGACCCCAAGGGCATTTTACCACTGAGCTACATCCCCAGCCCTTTTCATTTTGAGGATCTCCTAAGTTACTTAGGGCCTCACTAAATTGATGAGACTGGCCTTGTACTTGCGACCCTCCTGCCTCAGGCTCCTGAGTCACAGGGATGATAGGTGTGCACCACCACACTTGGTTTCCATTTTTTTTTTTTTTTTTTTGCAGTGCTGGGGATTGGACCCCGGGGCCTTGTGCTTGTGAGGCAGGCGCTCTACCAACTGAGCCACATCCCCAGCCCTTGGTTTCCCTTTAACAATTCTGAGTAAAATCTTCAAATGGGACAGAGTTTCAATTAGAAGACTTACTTCAGGAAGCTCTGACCCCATGTCCCTGCTCTGGTCCCTGCCTGGACCACATGACCTCCAGTTTTCCTAACCTCTGTTTTCTTTCTAAACTGTGTGTGTGTGTGTGAGAGAGAGAGAGAGAGAGAGAGAGAGAGAGAGAGAGAGAGACAGAGAGAGAGAGAGAGGTACATGGTAGGGATAGATGGTAAACGTACCCTCTGATCTATAGCACTATTTAAAAAGCATTTGTAGTTTCTGGATAACTTTAATAGTAGAAAAACTAGACACAATGCAAATAAGTGGATAATAGCCAACAGGTTAAAACAAAACCTTCGTCATGGGATGATATGCTCTGCAGCCACTGAAGATGATATTCACATAAATGCAACATAGCATTCTGGATTGGATCTTGGGATAGAAATAAGACGTTTAAAAAAAAAAAAACGGTGAAAGCCAAATAAAGTCTAGAGTTTAATAATACTAATTTCTTAGTTTTGGTAAATAGATGTTAACAATAGGGTAAGCCTGGTGAAAGGACTCAGAAGCTCTTGTGTGTGTGCATTTTGTTTAAGTCTTTTTTTTTTTTTTTTTTTTGGTGCTGAGGTTGAACTCAGAGCCTGAGGCATACAAGGCAAGCACTGTTCCCTGAGCCACATCCCCAGCCCTTTTCATTTGGGACAGGGTCTCACTAAGTTGCCCAATGGGCCTGGAATTTGCATTCCTCCCCACCCCTGGCAGTCTCCTGCATGGCCAGGACTATGAGTGAGCCACCACGATTCGCCCCAAGGGCCTGAGGAGGTGGGGGGAGTGAGGAGCCGGGAGAGCCAGGGTGCTTGACGTGTCTGGGCAGAGGCAGATGAGTTCCCTGAGAGGTGCCACCTCTTGGCAGGGTGGAGGTGCCCTTTGCCACCTCTGGGGGAAGAAGAGAGTTCCAGCGACCTTTCCCAGCACCCTGCCCTCTGCCTGGCTGTGTCCTCCAGCAGGAAGCTCCTTAGGCCACCCAGCCTGTCCCTATCTCCAGCTTCTCCCTCCTCCTGCCAGGCCCCCCGGATTGTTCTGGCCACAGGGTGTTCCTGAGGTGCCTGCCCACAGTACCCCATGTACCTCACTTTCTTAAAACTACCCTTGGGGTTCTTTTGATCATCTCCCCCAAACTGTGCTGCAAATTTTGGGAAAGGTCAGGAGACAGCAGGGCTGGCCGCCCTCAGTCACTACCTGCCTCTCGTCATGTCGCAGACACTAAATGGCCGAGTGGCCTGTGGGAAGTGCTTCAATGCACTGTGTCCTTTGATCTCATTACAGGGTCGGGATTTGAACCCAGGTCTCTGCTCCTAGAACCACTGCAGATTTAGGACAGCATGATTCTCATTCTGATTTTCTAAGTCAAGTCACTCCACTACCCTGGGCCTCAGCTTTTGTTCAGTAAATGGTGGAGTAGACACACTTGGAGGGTGGAGGCAGTGGAGTGGTGTGAGGCTGAACTGGTCCCCTGGGACAGAAGCTGGGAATGACCCCTCTTCCTGAGCCCTGCTGCCCTCTGGTGGTTGAGGGTGCAGACAAGGCCAGGGATTGGGGCTGGGACTCCCTATTCGTGTCCAAGCACGCAGCTCTGCCACTCACTGCTTTTGGTCCCTTTCTTGGTCTCTCTGAACCTCAGTCTCCTCATCTGTTTTTTTTTTTTGTTGTTTGTTTTGTTTTGAACCAGGGATTGAACTCAGGGACACTCGGCCACTGAGCCACATCCCCAGCCCTATTTTGTATTTTATTTAGAGACAGGGTCTCACTGAGTTGCTTAGGGCCTCTCTAAGTTGCTGAGGCTGGCTTTGAACTCGCGATCCTCCTGACTCAGCCTCCCAAGTCGCTTGGATTACAGGTGTGCGCCACCGCGCCCGGCTCAGTCTCCTCATCTGTAAAGTGAGGGGATTGTGGGTATCAAATTAGGCAGGAAGGCAAGAGGGCACCTACATTGCCTGGCTGGAGTCAACTGTGATCCTCCTGGGGCAGACAGGCACAGGGATTCTGGAGCAAGTGTTTCAGACGTCCTAGGGTGGGAGTGGATGGCCTTAGTGTCTTTCATTCAGTGACAAGTGCCCCCAACCCCTCTTTGTAGATCTCAGTGGCAGGAGTGGCCCTCCTTGTGGGCCACACGGCCAGTGTCAGGTGCTCTCCTCCCTGGCTGGTTGTGTCCAAGTCCATGGCACTCCCAGGGAGGAGGGGGGCAAGGACCCCATCCCGCTTACCTCTGCCTGCCCCCACCTCCACCCCTTGGCACATGTATTTCTTTTTTCTTTTCATTCTTTCTTTTTCTTTTTTTCTTTTTTTGGTGCTGGGCTTTGAACCCAGAGGGGCTTAACCACTGATCCCCATCCCCCCCAGCCCCTTTTATATTTCTTTTTGTTTTTTTGGCACTGGGGATTGAACTCAGGGGCACTCAACCACTGAACCACATCCCCAGCCCCATTTTTTTTTTTTTTTTTTTTTTGGTACTGGGGATTAAACCCAGGGGCACTCAGCCACTGAGCCACATCCCCAGCCCTGTTTTGTATTTTGTTTAGAGTCAGGGTCTCACTGAGCTGCTTAGAGCCTCGCCCTTGCTGAGGGAGGCTGTCTTTGAACTTGTGATCCTCCTGCCTCAGCCTCCTGAGCTGCTAGGATTATAGGCATGTGCCAGTGCACCCTGCCCTTTTTTATTTTTTATCTTGAGACAGGGCCTCACTAAATTGGTGAGGGCCTTGCTAAATTGCTGAGGCTGTCTTTGAACTTGAAATCCTCCTGCTCAGCTTCCTGAGTTGCTAGGATTACAGGTGTGTGCCACCATGCGGGGCTTGGAATGTATCAAACATATGAAGAGTCTGCCCTGGGCTCAGCACTGGCTCCAACCTGGTGTCTGCCCTACAAACAAGAGCTTGGAGAATATTCCAGCCCTGTCCTCCCAGGTTTGCTCATGGGGGCCAGGCCATTCTTACAGGCCTGCCAAGAGCCTCATGCTCCATTCCCTCTCCCCCCAGAGGCTTCAGGGCTGGTCTGAACCCCGTCTCTCCTCCTCCTAGGCTTGGTGGCCTGGATCCCGGAAGAGAGGACCAGCACTGAGTATTTGCTGGCTTCTGGTTTTCAGACCCAGGAGATCCTTCATCCTCCTGCCAGAGGTGATAACTAGCAGGGAGCACAGGAGCGTAAGTACAGTCTGCATTAACTCACTGAGTCTCCCATCCAGTCCAGGAGGGCAGTCCTACTCCTGCAATCTCATTTTATAGATAAGGAAACTGACAGATAAGAGAGTACTAGTGACTCACAGGTTGCCCAGCTGGTAATTTGCAGAGCCAGGATCTGAACCCAAGAAAATCCCCTTCTTCCCACAAATCTGATGTATCTAGCTTGGATATCAAATCCTCCAAAGTAAGGCTGAGCCATTGGCTATTCCTCTGTCTTGGATCTCACTGCTCCCCAGCGACTTCCTGGGACTATGAGTGCGTGGTCTCCAAAGGACACACTCCCAGAAGCATCTGGAGGCTGGAGAGAGCAGAGGGTGGCCACCTCCTTCTCCCAGCACCCAGACACCGGGCCAGACAGGGTGCTGCCCGGGCAGAGGGGAGAGGGAAACTTCGTGACTCACAGTCAGTGTGGGCTCCACCCTCCCCGCCCTGAGGATGCCAGGGAGTGGCCTGTCCTGGAGGAGATGGCTTGGGGTCCCCACCCCTGCCCCCTGCCTCCCCAGCAGACAAACCCAAGGCCAGCCGGGCGAGGCAGCGTGGTTTGTGGCTCTTGGCCCGCCTGGCCTCTGGGCAGTACCTTCCCGGCTCCCACTTGTCTGGCCCCGCCTGCCTGCGTGCCGGGTGGAACTGAAAGGGGGGATTGTTGGGTGGGGAAGAGGTGCTTCCACTGCTCCCACCCTGCCCTTCTTTGCCACGAGGATGCTGTGTGGGCAGGCTGCTCTGGATGGGGCCCGGGCAGGGGAATGGGAAACAAGCCATCTGACTGGTCCCTGCCTAGGAGGCACGGGGTCCCTGGGGAGAGGACAAGTTCTTATTTATGGAATTTTTTTTTTTTTTTGAACCAGGGATTGAACTCAGAGACACTTGGTCACTGAGCCACATCCCCAGCCCTATTTTGTATTTTATTTAGAGACAGGGTCTCACTGAGTTGCTTAGGGCCTCGCTAAGTTGCTGAGGGTGGCTTTGAACTCCGGATCCTCCTGACTCAACCTCCCAAGTCGCTTGGATTACAGACGTGAGCCACCACACCCGGCTTATTTATGGATTTTTAAAAATTGGTACTGGGGATTTAACCTAGTGGTGCTCAACCCCTGAGCCACATCCCCAGTCCTTTTTATTATTATTTTTGAGACAGGGTCTTACAAAGTTGCTTAGGGCCTCACCAAGTTGCTGAGGCTGGCCTCAAACTTGCAATCTTCCTGCCTCTGCCTCCCAAGTCAGGGGATCCCAGTCATGTGACACGGTGCCAAATCTAAGTTCTCTCACTCTGGGTGTCCCCATAGTCCCCCTATTTGCTCGAGGCTTCCTAGCCCAGAAGCTACCAAGTCTTGACTTGTGGTGTCTTGTTCCTTGGGTCTGGACATCTGCAGCTGCCCAACTGGTCTCCTGGCTCCCGCCCCCACACTCCCAGACACCCTGCCTGGTCCCACCACGAGAGCTGGTCTCAGGGAGACCAGCCAGGCCTCTCCCCCTGCTGGCACGGGAAGCAAAGCCTGGTGGGTTCAGTGAGCAGGAAGTAAGTGGCAGGGTCCCTGGCTTCTTAGAGAAGATGGTGGCTGAGCTGGACCCTGAAGGCTCCCTACAGGGGGGAAGTTTACACAGGCCGGACTGGGAGGCTCTGTGGGTAGGGAGCAGGGTGGAGGAGCCTGGGAGCTGGAGCCCGGCAGGCTCAGGCGCAGTCCTGCTCAGTCGGGGCGAGGCCTCAGCGCAGCCCTGTCCCCAGCGTGCATTCAGTCATCCCCTCATTGATCGCATACTGATTTAGCACTTGCTGTGCATTGGGCAGAGGGATCAAGGGATTTTGAGACCCAGGCACTTGAGGTTCTAGAGGTTTCCAATAACCCAGTCTGTCCTTAGACAGAGTGGGGAGACAGTCAAGAGAACCATTTCCAATGGAAAGAAGTAAAGAACAACCCGCCAGCCCATGTCCGGCCCCATCTGTGAAGTGGCCCCTCCCCTGCCTCTGCACACCTCTGGATCCTCCAGCTCTCTGGGGCCAGCCTGCTTCCCCTTTGTCCATGCAGAACCAGAGAGCCATCCCACCCTGACCTTGACTTCTGGACATGTGTCCTCCATGAGGGGCAGCGGAGCCTCAGTTGGACCACAGCCCTGCCTATGCCCATGAGACCCTGCCCAGGTCACTCTCCCTCTAGTCCTTGTTGTCTTCTGCTCTGAAATGGGTTGAACAATGCACCTCATCAGTCCGGTCTGGCACTTGGTAGGAACCCAATACATTCCAGTCCCTGCCCCTTCTGGGCTCCTGTGACCCAGCTGATTTTGCAAACTGGTTGGTATTTGGGGCAGACACCTGGTCTTCACAGCTGGTGCCCATGGTGTCCAAAGTGGCTGTGGTAAGCCAGGCGCGGTGGCGCACGCCTGCAATCCAAGTGACTTGGGAGGCTGAGGCAGGAGGATTGAGAATTCAAAGCCAGCCTCAGCAACTTAGCGAGGCCCTAAGCAACTCAGTGAGACCCTGGCTCTAAATAAAATACAAAATAGGGCTGGGGATGTGGCTCAGTGACCGAGTGTCCCTGAGTTCAATCCCTGGTTCCACACACACAAAAAAAGTGGCTGTGGTGATGCTGGAGTGGGGGTGTGAGGGGTGAGCGAGGGGGGCTCTCCCACCCGCTGGAAGACAGTCCTGGGCTTGCTTGTCTTCCAAAACTATGAGCTCCTTGGGCTCAGGAAGCACCTGTACATGGTGGGGTCCAGGGTTGGGGGTTCAGGGTAGGGACAGACAGCCTGGATGCTGTGTCAGACAGTCCTGGGCTTAAATCTCAGGCCTCCCACCTCCTGAGGTCAGGAAAGTGTTACGCTTCTTTCTCCTCTGGTGTGATATACAATCTAGCCCTGGGCCCGTGGGCAGTGAATGAGATCCCCTAGGGACAATGACTGAGCACAGCGCCTGGCACGTGGTTAGGTGTTAAGGAAATGTGAACCCATTACAACTGATCCTGAGTTGGGCACGGTGACATACACCTGTAATCCCAGCAATCTGGGAGGCTGAGGTAGGAGGATCACAAATTCAAGGACAACCTCAGCAATTTAGTGAGGCTTGTCTCAAAATAAAATCCAAGAAGGGCTGGGTTGGAGCTCAGCGGTAGAGCTGCCAGGGTTCAATTCCCAGCACCAGACACACAACACTGATCCTGAAGAAGGTCAGCCCATGAACTGCTCTCCCGTATACCACACGGAATCCAGATGCTTGTGGGGGGTCATAATTGAAGAGGGACCCCAGGGGTGCCCCAACTGGAATGAGGTCTGAGCCGTCCCCCTTATGTCCACTCATATGGCTGTTCCTCTGGCCTGAATGAATGAGTCTCATGCTTGAGGGCTTGATCCCAACCACACAAGGAAATAGCAGACAGGGCCACACTAATTCACTCCATCCCCAGGTGCTCTGGATTGAAATCTAAAATTTTAAAACTGTAATATGAACCTAATCAGAGGTTTTTTGTTTTTTTTTTGGTGCTGAGGTTTGAACCCAGGGTGCTTAACCACTGAGCCACATCCCCACCCCTTCTTATTTTGAGGAAGGGTCTAAGTTGCTTAGTGCCTCACTGAGTTGCTGAGGCTGGCTTTGAATTTGTGATCCTCCTGCCTTAGCCTCCCGAGTTGCTGGGATTATAGGTGTGCCACCACACCCAGCTAATCAGAGCTCTTGTTAAACCCTGCCTGACCAAAACCAAATGTGAATTCTCTGATATTGTTGAGCTCTGAGTTGGGGTAAACCTGGACCATCACATTATTCCCTGAATTTAAACTGGACCATTTCATTCCCTCCACCCCCTCCAGTACTAGGAATCAAATCCAAGGTCTCATGCATGTAAGCACTCTACCACTGAGTTACATCCCCAGCCCTTTTTATTTTTTTGAATAGGGTCTTGCTAAATTGCTGAGGCTGGCCTCCAACTTGCAGTCCTCCTATCTCAGCCTTCCCAGTAGCTGGGATTACAGGCATGCACCACTATGTCTGGCTCATCTAGACCATTTTGTTTGGGCCAATACACATGATAGCTAACGACAGGCAGCCACTAACATCCAGCCCAGCAGTCCAGTAGTTTCACCTGAAACAGCTGCAGATGAAGAACCACTTGGGCCACAGCTCAGGTTACAGGGTTGGCTGCTGCAAGCGAATGGTGTTGGGGTCCACATGGAAACCCCTCCTGAATGACACAGTCTACTTTGGGTTTTTAGTCTAGGCCATTCAGGAATAGAAAGCAACTATTTCCAGACTAGGTTTTCAACTTGATGCTCTTCCCCCAAGCATACCCTACACTAGAATGTTCTTCTCTGTTCTCCACCAACCCAGGGAGTTCAACCTAGTTCAGGGAGTTCTCTAATTTCCTAAAATGTGGGTTCCTGGAACCCTTGATTGATATTTTCCTATGATGCTTTTTTTTTTTTTTTTTTAAGTCCTTTGGGGTGAACCCAGGGGTAACTACTGAACTACATCCCCAGCAGCCCTTTTTACTTTTTTGTTTTGAGATAGGGTGTTGCTAAGTTGCCCCTGCTGGTCTTGAACTTGTGATCCTCAGTCTCCCAAGTGGCTGGGATGACAGGCCACTGCACCCAGTTCCCTGCTCTCTGTTGGTCCTCAGGACTCTCTTACGTATTCCAGAGTTCCATGACATGGTCTCTGATTGGTTCCACTTTACAAATGGGGAGGCTGAGGCCCAGAAGAACTTTTCCCACGGTCCTGGAAGCAATAAAGCCAGGTTTGAATCCAAGAGTTGTAACGGCCTACATGGGGTGGGCTCTTACCCACCTGCACATGTGTCAAGGTGCTTTACAACAAGAGGCAGGACGCAAATGACAAGTGATGCCATTTCAGTTGTTACACTTCCACTGGAACTCGTAGGGGGAAGCGGGGAGGGGCAGGGCGTGGGTTCTGGCTTGATGGGCCTAAGAACGCCAGGGCCCGCAGGTGCAGCCCCGGGAACAGCCACCAGGCGGCGCCAGGCCAGGCTCAGGCCGCTCCAGGACGTCCAGGACTGGGCGCTGGGAACCCCCTTCCTCAGTTCAGCGTCCCCAGGCGCTGGGGTGGTGTCCAGCTCAGCAGGCCCAGCCTGGGGGCTGGTCCAGGCCACCGAATTCTGCAGGTGAGCGTCCACTTCCTTCCCAAGCTGGTGTGCTGGTCGGGGGCAGGGAGGCCCCAGGTCGGTCAGATCACCACGCAGAAACTCCGGGTAATCCGCCGCCAGAAGTTGCGACTAGGGCTGCTGAGGGCCACCTTCGCGGCCTCCTGGAAGACTGCGTGGACGTTGTCGTGCAGCCGAGCAGAGCACTCGAGGTACACCACGGCACCCACGGACCGCGCCATCTCCTGGCCCTGCCGGGAAGGCGGGCGGGGCTGCGGTAAGCGGGGCGCCTGCAGCCCTCCCAGCCCTCCCGGGCCGAACCCTGCCTGCGCTTCATGGCGCCCCTGTCTGGGCCTCTGCCTCTCAAGACACCAACCAGTTAGGCTCTGCCTAAGCCGGGCATGCAGCAGAGCGGACTGCCTCTGTGGGCCTCAGCTCCCATCTGTGAAGTGGGCAGCAGGGTTAAGTCTGGGTGCACCTCCCCCTTCTTCCTTCTCCAGGAACCTCCCATTTGCCAGTACAGGCAGTTCCCGACGCCTGGCCGCCTCCAAGACCCCTAAGTGAGCTACACACACCAGGCACCAGGAAGAGGTGTCCCAAGGTGCCCTGTCCCAGTCCCCTCCGCCCCGGGCTGGGCTTCCTACCCTGTGGTAGGTCACAGGCTCTGACCCCGTTTTCCGCAGCTTGTTCACCAGAGCCTTGTCCTTGCGCAGGTCCGTCTTGCAGCCCACCACAATGACGGGCACTCCTTTGCAGAAGTGAGTCACCTCTGGGTACCACTGCAAGAGGGCAGCGGGGAGTGTGAGTCAACAGGGGTCCTGCCCTCCAGTGGGCCACTGTGCTGCCCTGGCCAGACTCCAACAACCACAATCAGCATGGCCAGCGTTCAGGGAGCAAGGTCTCCGGACCAGGCTGACCTAAGAACTTGTATGTGTGAACGTATTAACCCCAGGGCCAGCCGTAGCAGCAAATTCTGTAATCAAGCCATTGTACAGATGTGGTCACTGAGGCACAGAGGGGCTATGTAACTTGGCCTTGGTCACACTACTGGAAATCGTAGGATCTGAGCCCCAGCCGGTGGGGCCCAGAGCCCTGCTCTCCCCTCCCCCAATCCTGCCTCTCTGCAAGGTAAGGGATCTCATGATCACCTCCCAAAGTGGGCCAAGTATGTATTAGCTTAAAAATAAATCATCTCAGCTGGGCGTGGCAGTGTAAGCCTGTAACACCAGTGACTCAGGAGGCTGAGACAGGAGGATTGCAAATTTGAGGGCAGCCTGGGTAATTTAACAAGACCCTCAGCAACTTGGTGAGACTCTGTCTCAAAATGAAAAGGGCTGGGGATGTGGCTCAGTAGTAGAGTGCCCCTGGGTTCAATCCCCAGCACCAAAACACAAAACAACCCACCCCACAAAATAAAATAAAGATAAATCAGTTCACGAAATGTTGGCAGCAGCTGTCTGTCTCAACTGTCACCTGTTGGAGGGACAGCCCCTGTCTGTGTCGCTGCTCTCTGGAATGGGAGACCATGAGGGCTGAGTTATTTTAGCTTCCACTGCAGCTGGGGCACCGGGAGGGGCCTCCATCTCCAGGAGCGCTCAGCGGCTGAGTGTGCTGTTCAGGAAAACTGGCCCCAACTGGCCAGCTCCTGGGTCACATGGGCCTCAGTAGGGTCCTAGACAGATGCTGTACACGGTGACACCTCCAAATTCAACAGGGAATCCTGCTGGCCAGTCCGCACTGCACCCACAGGCCCTTCTCCGCCCCTCCCCGTCCCTGGCAGCTCCTCAGTGGTCCCTCCAGCCCACCCCGCCCTCCAGAGGAACCCCATACTCCTGCCTCTGCAGACCTGCCCTGCCACCTGCAGTGGGGGTTCAGGACTCTGGGCCCTCCACCATCTGCAGCCTGCTCCTTCCGTGCTTGGAAATGACCCCCGCTTTCCGCTGCTCTGGTCCTAACTCCTCCCTCATACCCCAGTCCAGCTCGTTAGCCACTTCCGTTGGCTCTGCCTTCTGGGAAGCTTTGGGCCACCCTCCTTTCTCCTCCTTCCTGCTAGCATCCCTTTCCCAGGCACCCCCATCCCCCGTCCCCAGAGCCCAGAGTGGCACCTGGCACAGACGTGCTCCATCAATAGCTCTGAGTGAATGCGTGTGGCAGCCCGCCTGGGTTTGAATCCCAGAGGAGCCACTTGAATCGATGGGGATCTTTGGACAAGTGACCTGCCTGGGAACACTAAGAGTATCCACTCTGACAGCGTTGGGGGTTAAATGAGCCAGTGCACACACATGAGCGCCCAGGACAGGGCCTGGTAGACAGTAAGTTCTGGCCAGTGCTGCTGCCCCATCCTTCTTACCACTCATGCTGTCACTGGCCGGGCCCTAAGGAATCTTGGAGCAGGCCATTTGCACAGAGGCCCTGGCGGGGGTGGGTGAGGGCCTGTGCCAAGGCTGGGGTAGAGGAACTCAAGGGACTGCATCCCAGACACCTGTGGGCAGCCACGGGAATGCCACATGATGGGAGCATCCTGGGAGGCCTGGCAGTCAGCAGCGGAGTCGCTGGGGAGGGGCTGCTGAGAGTGGCTGGAATCTGACTTTGCGGTTCATGCCACCTTGGGCAGGCACAAGCCGGGGAGACAGTTCCTCTGCATCCCCAGCATTCTCAGGTACAGTCACAGGGCAAGAGTCAGTTTCTGAGTCTGTCTCTAAATCCCTGGGAGAACTGGGCAAGTCACTACCCACTCTGGGCCTCAGTTTCCCCACATACATGCCAGGGGCACCAGGTTCAGTATCAACTAGGGTCTGCCAAGCTGTGCCAGTCAGGTGGGTCAAGGCTGGGGACACGGTGACCTGGCTGTGGTACTATGGAGCCTCTCTGCTCCCCAGAACCTACCCGGTTAAAGACGTTGTTGAAGCTGTTTGGGCTGGTGACGTCGAAGCAGAGCAGCAGGACATTGGCATCCGGGTAGAACAGGGGCCGCAGGCGGTCATAGTCATCTTGTCCTGGGCAGAGTTGGGGGGTCACTCCTCCCAGATTTCTTGCCTGCTGTTGGCACTTCCTGGATAGGGAGGCCACCCCAGCAGACGGGGGCTTCCGGAGGGTAGGGCCTCTTTTGTGCCTTGTGTGAGTGTCCCCTTGTGGTGGCGCTTACCTGGCCTGCCTGGGGGATGTGCCAGCCCTGGCCTGGGAAGAGTTTGCCAGGAGGCCCTGTTCCAGGGGTGGAGGCTAGGTAGAGGCCAGCCTGGAGCAGCTGAGGCCCACCCACCATTCAGGAGCCTGCTTTGCCCCGGGGCTGGGGGGCTGAGGAGGAAGGGGCAGCTGGGACCCCACAAAGACATCCGAGCCATCAAAGGTAAGAGGAAAACTGGGGTGCCTCAGTTCAGCTTGGAGTTCAGCCCTGCATGGGCAAGGCCAGAGGCCAAGATCAGGATCAGGCAGGTCTCGGAAGCTAACGCCAAGGGTGGGAAGCCTGGGAGGCCAGGACCAGGCCACTCCTTGAGAGCCCAGAGCTCAGGGCTGCCCCGGGGAAAGGAAGGCAGGCAGATAGGTGCAGTGGCTAGGAGGGGTCAGGTTTCCAGAGGCCATGATCCTGGTCAACACCTGTTCCTGGGAGACTGGCTGGCTTCCCAGGTTTAGAAGGAAGGGGCAGGGCTGTGGCCCCAGTGTCTGGGGCCAGGAAGCCCCTTTTGCACCTGCCCCACCAAGCCCCCAAACACCCACCTGCTGTGTCCCAGACTTGGAGGTGCACAGGTTTGCCCTTCACTTGCAGGTTGGCGTTGTACCGCTCGAACACCGTGGGGGTGTAGCTCTGGGGATGGAAGGGGGAGGGGAGGGGAGGAAGCTTCTGGGAGGGGCAGGGCCGGCCAGCACCCAGGAATGTGGCAGCACTGCCCCCCCCCTCCGCCCCAGGCAGCCAGTGTCCTTGTTTCTGGGAGGCTCCTGGGTGGCCTGCCTGGAGGGGAGGCCTAGAGCCCTGCAGGCAGGACCTCCACCCTGCCTGGCTCTCTTGGCCTCCTTTATGAAAGATTCAACCCCCTGTGTGGAGTGTCACTCTAAGGAGCCTATGAGATACTGGGGGCACAGCCCCTGACAGGTCCTGGTACAGAGTCAGCATCCTGCACATGCCAGGTCCTGGAGTTTTCTTTGTCCTCCTAGACAGGGGCCTCCCATATTTGAGCCTTCATTCATGCTGTCCCCTTCTCCTTGAGTGACAATATCCCACATCTGTTCCTTGTTCCGTCATGTATTCACTCAACAAACACCAGCACCTTCTCAAGGCCCAGTCATGGACCCTAAGGAGCATGCCACAAATAAGACTCAGTCCCTGGCCAGGGGAGCCCACAGGATTTAGGGGTCCCTCCTTTTTTCTGGGGAGAACCAGGTTGATTGAACTCAGGGGTACTTGACCACTGGGCCACTCCCAGCCCTGTTTTGTATTTGATTTAGAGACAGGGTCTCACTGAGTGGCTTAGCACCTCACCATTGCTGAGGCTGGCTTTGAACTCCTGATCTTCCTGTCTCAGCCTCCAGAGCTGCTGGGATTACAGGTGTGTGCCACCAAGCCGGGCTAGGGGTCCCTCATTTGCGTCTCAAGCTCGCTCTTGGAATTCAAACAAGACCCCTGTCAAATGCCTGCTCCCCTGGGTTGCCTTTCCTGATCCTGGGGGCATCTCTGGAGCCGGTCCTCCAGGGCAGAGGCCCCTCCATGCCGGCCCTGCCGGAGCTAGCTTCTTCTCCACAGAGGTTAGACACACGTCAAAGAAGACAGGTTTTGTACACAGATGAAAATGCAGGAATCAACAGGGAGGTTTTGCTAAAGAGGCCCTGAGGAACACGCAAGGAGGTTTGCAACTCTGCCACAATGTGGCCCTCTTGCCCTGAGGGGCATTCTGGACTGTCTGCATCTTGGGTCCCTAAGCCTCAATGGCTTGCTTAGGTTGGCTGGTGGGGCCACAGTGTGGGGCCTGTGTTCTCATCCTTCCCATGCCAGGAGCGGCCCCCACCTGCCTGTGACTCAAGAGGACTCTGGACCTACCCACTGGCTAGCCCACTTGCTGGCCATCTGAGACAGACAGGCCCTGGCCAGTTGGGAGAGTAGCACCATAGTGGTAGGAGAGCACTGACCACTAGGCTACCTGGGAGGCCACAGAGGGTGTGGGGGGGGCCTCAGAGTGGGCACCTGGGGAAGATGGCTAGGCCCTGCATCTGCCACTCTTTCTTTCCCTCTACCAACTGAGAGTAGCCGACAAGGACCCAACCACCTGCCCATTCCCCCTGGCCTGCCCAGGCCCTCAGACCCTTTGCCTGCTGGGGGACAGTGTGACTTGGGACTATAGCTAGGATCATTGGCACTGTGATCAGCTGGGCTTGGCTTAGGGTCTGGCTCTGGCACCCACCATTTGTGGCCTTAGGCCAGCCCTGTCACTGATTAAGGGGGAAGAGTGTCACCTTACGATGTGGTAGAGGGATGGACTGGCAGGAAAGTCCCCAGCATAAAAGCTCACTACTTAGCTGATTGCCAGAGGCAGTGTCTACTCCAGCCCCTGTCCATCCCTCCAAGTGACACTACCTCCCTTATCCCTCCCCAGCCTCCAAGTTGAGGGGTCTCCTGACCAGAGTGGCAGGGCAGGTGACACAGAGCTGCTGTAATCCGCACTCCGGTGTCTACAGAGATGCAAGTGGTGAAGACCCCGAGGCCTGGCATTCGCTAGAGCCCTTGAGCACATGGCCCGTCAGGGTACCATCTTTGATCCTCACAACCTTGGACAGCCAGTGCACTCTGCGTTCTGCAGAGAGGCCCAGGGAGGGAAGTGACTTGCCCCTGGTGATGGGCTAGACAGCTGGGCAGTTACAGAGCCAAGTCTGTATGATGCTAGGGGCCCGGCTCTGTCCCCAGGACCTGCCTCTCCTGAGGGTGTCCAACTCCAACACATGGTGCTGGGAGTGTACAGGAAAGTGACAGGTCACCTCTGTGCCTTGGAATTGTCACTGCCCTTCCCCTTACTCTGGAATGTGGCTCTGGAGACACTCTATACTTTTTGTTGTGTTCTTTGACCCCCAGGGAGGGTCACCCTGTGTCCATGGGACAAATAAGTACCTAATCTTATCTGCTGAGCTATACTCAGTTAGGAAGGCAGGACTGGCCTGTGCTGGGCCAGGACAGAGGTGACTCAGCCTGGGACCTGTCCTCATGGGGCTCACACACAGACAGTGGATCATTACAGAATGGGGGACATACCTCAAGAAAGGGCACCAGTCTCCTCAGGACGCCCATGGGAGTCAGACCAGAAGGACTGGGAACCAAGCAGACCCGTGAACTGAGCAGGCAGGACTGGGTCCTGCTGCATCCTGTCCCTGTCTTGGGGCCTTTGGGCATTGGCCCTATGGGAATGGTTGTGTTCCCAAATCCCAGCCGGGACTGGACAGGGGCTGTCACCCAGCCCTGGGTCCCTCCGTGCTCCAGGAGCTCTGTCCACCTTGCTTTCTTCTACTCTGGACCTGAGGTTGGGCCCCACATGATGAGACTCACCGTGAGTCTTCACACCCCCAGTATGCTCTCCAGCCTTCGTTTAGGGCAGGAAGCCGGGGAGATGGGACCCTGACCTTCCTAGCTGCTGGCTCCCTGGGCTTCCAGGGCTGCCTGGAGGAGGAGGCTGAGTCCAGTAGGCACAGCACTGGAGCCTGGGCTCAGGATGGGCACTGCCATGGCAGGGTCATGGCCCCCAGGTGAGGCTGCCTCTCTGGCCTATTTTCCCATCTGTGAAATAAAGCCTTTCTGGCTCTTGACTCTTGTGGTTCTTTAAAAACAGGCACTGAGCCCAGACAAAGGCAGCCCATCCCGGGTGTTGAACATGCCCACCTCTCCCCGGCCACCCCGGCATGTCCTCCAGAACACTTCTGTGAATGTGAGGTGTGCATTTCCACATCGTAACCTCTCAGAAACTGTCATGTCTCACCATCAACGAGGACTGATCCAGGACATCGGTGGGGAGGGGCCGCCCCCCCACGCCCCAGTCTTGCAGGTGCCCCGGGGGCCCTCTGTGGTGTCATCGAATGGTTGTGTTCTCATGGGCAGTATCTGGGGGCCTAGAAATCTACCCCAACCTAAAAAATCCATAACTAGCCAAAGGAAGTGATGTCAGTCAGCTCCACAAACCACAGAATGAGTGGCTGGATGCTACCACAGTGGAAAGAAAGGCCCAGGGCTGTCCTGTCTGCAGGCCTGGCCTCTCCTGCCTCCGCCATCAGAGGCCTGCACAACCCAGGAGGGGGCTGACTGGAAAGGAGGATGTGGAGAGGCTGGAGGCCACCCATGGGCTCCGAGGACTCTCATTCCTTCCGGGGCCCAACCCCTGCCCCTAGCCTTGAGGCCGGGGAGTTGACCTGGACAGTCCATCAATAAGGAAGTCAGGACAGGACTAACCGCCAACAGGCCCAGGGGGGGCCGGACACACCAGGTGCCACGAGGAGATGTCCAGCAGACTTACCTTCCTCTACCTCGTTACCTACCAGGTCACTCGCCCAGTGAGGCAAAACTGAGGCTCAGAAAGGCTAAGCAAGTTACTAAGGGGCAGCGGGGTTCATTAGAGGACAGCCCTGGTGCCAACCCAGCTGTCTGGCTCCAGATTGGCCTGCTCTTCTCTGAGGTGCAGCCAGGGCATGAGCACTGCATGGACAAGGGCCAGAGAAGAATGATGTTTCCCAAGAGAGACATTTGCCAGTTTTCAGAGCTGAACACTTGACCTCTGGTAAGCCATCCTCTATTAACTCAGGTGGTCACTTCCATTATTCCTATTATGCAGTCAAGGAATCAGGCACAGAGAAGGTAAGGGATATGCCCCAAGGACACACAGCTCTAAGTGGCAAAGACACGATTTGAATCCTGCCAGTGTGGCTCTGTCTCAGCCTAGCTGTGCCAGTGTGCTCCCTCGGGACCTGCTGTGTACTCAGGTGGTCTAATTTGGTCTCTGGGCCACTCCTCCAGGGTAGGTGCCATTCGCTCGATGTTAGGGATGACATCTCTGGGACCTCCACTCCCAAAGCAGATTGAGAAGAACTCTGCCCTTGACCCCGCGGGGAGCCCCCTGGGGGGCCGGGGCTGCGCGTGCTCCTGCGCAGACAGGGCACACTGGGGCGCCGCGGGCACTCACCTCGGGGAAGGCCCCATCGGCGAAGACCATCAGCAGCGACGTCTTCCCGCAGCCGCCGTCGCCCACCAGGACCACCTTGACCGACCGCACGCCGGGCGGCGAGTCCTCGCCGGTGGCCTGGGCCGCCTTCATCCCGGGCGGGCGGCGGGCGCGGGCTCGGCGGCGGGCGCGGGGCAGGCCCGGCGGGGCAGGAATGTGGAAGGGGCGGGGCGGCGGGAGGAAGTGCGAGCCGGGCGGCCCGGGGGCGGCGGCCGAGCGGGCGGCCGAGCCCAGGTGAGACGCCCCCGTCAGGATCGGGACGCGGGCGCGGGTGGGGCGCGGGCACCCGAGGTCGCGTCCCTTCCAGCCACGCAGGAAGCACTGAATGAGCATCTGCCGTGCGCGGGCGCTGGGGCCACAGGGGCCCTTCCTCCTCGGGAGGGCACCCTGGTCTTGAAAGGAAGAAGACAAGTAGCTGGCTTGTCGGAGCAGAGCGGTGACCGCTCTGGCTGGCCGGCTTCCTCGGAGCAGAGCGGTGACCTTTGCGCGTGAACGAATGGATGGAGTGCCTTCCTCTGCGCCGCCACACTGAGCACAGCACAGCCCTCCCTCCAGGTGTTTCAGGCCAGGTGGGAAGAGAGTGGCCTGCCATGCCCTGTGGGGTCAGTCCTGTCGGGCCTACCTGCCCCCGCAGTCAGCACCAGGAAGCCTGCTGCAGGTGGCTGACCACTTATTTCACCTTGGCTGGCACGTGATCTGCAGAAAGCGATGGAGCCTTCCATCCATAAGTGCTCAGAGCAGGGTCTGGCATATGGCCGGTGCCACGAGGGGTTCTTAGTGTTTAACCAGCAAAGATGCCCTGTTTCCAAGAGCCTAGGGTCCCGGAATGTTCAGGACAAAGTCCCTGCCTTGAGAAGCCCACAGCCTGGAATGGGAGACAGGCAGGACATCAGTGCGAAAAGACCTGCCCCAGGTAGGGACAGGCAGTGGAACAGGAGGAGTAGGGAGAGGGGCTTCTCACCCAGGCTGGGGGAGTTAGGAAACCCTTCCGACTGGAGAGGCCAGAGTCATGAGGAAGAGTAAAACACGGTGGGTGGGAGAGAAAAAAGGGTGTTCCAAATGAGGAGGCAGCGTGTGCCATGGTAGGGAGGCAGTGAGGGGACCTGCCCCCATCCCTCCCAGGGAGGGGCCGGGGCACAGCTTGGTTGGGAGCCCGTGCCTGGAACACTTTGGATGCCAGGAATAAATCCAGTATCAAACTGGAAACTTACTGTCACCTGACCTCCCCACCCCTGTGAGTGACCAGAGTTTAAACCTTTATAAAATGAACACAAGCCATCTCCCCAGATCTTGGACCGGATGTTTCACTGAAGCTTAAGGGAGCAGGGACAGAGGCTTCCGCATGCCCCACTCCCCTCATTCCTGTTCCAGGCTCACCTCAAGACTGCATTTAGCAGGCTGGATGGAGGGAGCCTCCCCAGGACGGCTCCACCTTTCAGGCTCCACCTTTCAGGTGTCCCTTCCTCCCCGAAACTGCCGAAGGGCTGGGCAGTGACTTGGCACTGGCTGGGCGTGTAGCTCCTGAGCAGGGATCCCGGCCCCAGGAGTGGCGAGGAGGGGCCCTGTCCCCGGCGATCAGCTGTCAGCTTTGTCATCCTCATTGCCTGTGTTCCCAGCTGCTGGGAGGCAGGTGGGGCCAGTGAGGGTGGAGGCTGAGAGTCAGGCCCCGGTTGCTATAGGAATAATCATCCTAATGACATGCTTGATGGTTGGCATGCTTTACAGTTTCTCTGAACTTTTCCTAATAATAACAGTGCCCATTAATGGATTGCAAACCACGCGCAGGAGGTGGGAGTTTTTAGTGCCATTTTGCAGATGAGGAACCTGAAGCTCAGACAGGTTAGGTCTTTGTCTTAGCTCTGCAGCTTGTAAGAGGCCAAACTGGAATTTGGACCTATGTGTGCCCCAAACCAGTCCCCCAACATCACCCCTCACGTGTGGTATTGCATTAAACTCTCAGACTGTGAAGCGGGCAGAGCCAGAGAGCTGCTTTCCCCATTTCACAAGACTTGGAAACTGAGCCTCAGAGAGGCCACAGCTTGTCTTTGGCCAGTGGGATCAGAGGCAAGATTTGGTCTCCTGATGTGAAGCCCAGCCTCACCCCACCCTATGCTTGTGCTCCTGCGAGAGGCAGATTGATCACTGCACCATGGCCGTCTGCCCTAGTTGGTGGAGACTTTCCCCCCAATCTTCCGGACCACATTGTTTTCCTGGAGTTTATTTTTGGAGTGGGGAGGTGCCCAGGTCACACCGTCGGCCTGGCCAGGGCACTGTTTACTGCTTTGCTGTTTATTGTGGCCACTGTTAATTTCCAGCCTGTGGGTGACTCAGTCCCCTCCAGGCCCCGCCAATCCCGAGCTGGGAGTCCTTTACGAATCCCACAAAGCAAATGACTGCCCTGAAGACACCGGAGGACAGAGAGGCCCGACCAGCCCTCAGTCTTGCCATGCAGGTGACCAGACACGTGGTTTAGCCTCCAGACGGAGCATGACCACTTCAAGGACAGGGACCATGGTGGACCCATCGCTGTACCCCAACCTGTCTCAGGGGCAGCAGCTGTGGCTCAGGATGCTGTGTCCCAGGGGTGGCCAGGCTGGATGAACACGGGAAGGGAGAGGAAGGGCAGTGAGAGGAAGAGGAGGAAGGCAGGCCGGTGGGCAAGCTGAAAGGAACCACGCTTGCTCAGATGAGTGTGTGACACGCCCAATGGTGTCTGCAGACTGCCCCTCAGCCCCTACCTGCTCCAAGGACCCCCTACCTTCTGCCCCCTTCTCTGACACCCGTCCCCACCCTCCCGAGTCGGGATTCCCAGGAGTCCCTGCCTGTCCCAGTCCATTCTCTGCTGCCCCCGTGTGGTCTCTGCGCTGTCATCACCCCGGGTGCCTGATGGGCCTGGGGTTCCCGGTTCCATCAGAGAGGAAGGAAGTGTGGGCTAGGGGAGCAGAACTTCAGAGGCATGGTCCTGCCCTGGGATGCCTTGGAGAGGCCTGGAGTGTCTTTCCACATACCTCCTCTGGACCCTCCTCTCTCATTCCAAACTCCAGATCCCAGGAAGCCCTGGTGCTCAGCCTGAACTTCCTCACCCCAAACCTTGACCTCACATTTGCCAAGTACCCACTGTGTGCCAGACCCTTGGCCTGTGTCCTTCTATTCCACCCTATGAAGCACGTACAATTCCTACGCTTCTTTGACAAGCGAGGATGCTGAAGCCCTAGAGGACGGATTATTTGCTCAGAGTTCCATGGCTGGTACGTGGAAGAGCTGGGCCTTGACCCCAGGCTGATGGGTCCCAGAGCCCACCCACACAGAACCCCCATAAGTCAGGTGGGGGGATCTTGACAGGCTGTCTTGTTCCATGTCCTCATTCTTCACACGGAGAGACTGAGGCCCTGAGAGGGGAAGGAACTTGTCCCACAGAAAGTAAACAGCAGACTAGGCCCAGGACCATGCCAGGCAGAACCCAGGGAGCCTCACCTCCCCAGCCCCCTTTGCCTGGCCTCCTCCAGACCAGCCCCACGCTGCCCCTGCCTCCTCTCCCTGCCTTCTTGGTGCTGAACTTTCTGGGTGGGGTGGTGGGTCAGTAAGTGGGTGGAGGGACGGGGAGCCCTGTGATCCACCTGGGTGCTCATTCAGCTTTGTGCTGGTTGTCCCTGTGGGTGTGTGCTCCAGGAGGGGAGAAGAGAAGCTGGGGCTGAGGTCACCTGTGGCTGCGACAGTGGCTCATTGTGCTTCTCCCACATGCAGGCCTGGCCTGTCAGGTCAGCCACCCCACACCTTGTGATGGGAGGCTGGAGGAGTAGGGGAGAGGAAAGGACGGGAGGAGATGGGAGCTGGGGGAGGGGTTTGGAGCAGAGCTGGGGACCGGCTGAGAAGGTCATGAGATGAGGTATAGGAAAAGCAGCTTTTCCCAGCCTCGGGGGGCACCTCAGTTTGAATTCTGCTAAATGAACCCCAAACCTAAAGGCAGCTCAGAAGCCTCCCACCTGCCTGCCCACCCCTCACTGATCAGGAGCAGTGTCACTCCTAAAGCTCCTTAGTGACCCCCATGTCCCTCAGATCTGCTCCCACTGAGGATGCCTCCATGGCTCTGCACTGCCTCACCTGGGATGCTGAAGTCCCCAGAGTCCATCCCCAGGGGTTCTTGGGCCTTGGTTGGAGGTGTCCCCCAGACACGTGCAATCCCTTTGCTCAGGTAGTTGAGCCCCCTCCCTCCTCCATGTACAACTGCCCTGTAGGCTGGGGCTGCTGCTCCCACCTGCTCCAGAAGCCCCCCCTGGTCTCTTCCCTTATGTGTCCCTGGAAGAGCCTGTCATGTCTGTTACCTCAGTCTTCCCAGTTGACAGGGGGCTTCCACAGAGCCTCCTGATGAGACAGGCCTCCTGGGTGGTGCTGGGAATTCTTACCCAGCTCATCCTTGCCCATGCTTGTGATCTCCCTGGGGAGAGGCAGGGAGCAGGAAGCCAGAACTTTCTGGAATTCAGAGGGACTTGACTGTTGCCTGTCAGCCCCATCTTTGAGAAATGAGAGAAAGGGGCAGTGCAACCTAATGGTCAAGGGTTCAGGTCCTGGGGCCAGAGAGCCTGAACTGGAATCCCGGCTCTGCGACTCTGACTGCCATGGTGGGCTGGTTACCTAACTTCTCTGAGTTTTCATTCATGGAAAGGGGATGCCCACAGCACCTCCAGCTGAGCCCTGCGGACTGCAGGCCAGGCACCAGCACTCACTGAGGCCAAGGCCCTCCTCTCCGGCCTCTCCCGCCTCCACTACTGCTCTACAAGGCAGTCAGTGGCCCCGGTTTGCCCGCCCCCCTGCCCCCTGCCCTTGAGGGCTCAGGTGAGTGCCACCACCAGGTAGTCTTTCTTGATTTCCCGTCACCACCCTCCCCTGCCAGGGGAGGCTCAGGGGCCCCCCTTGAGAGCTTCCCAAGCAGCCTGATGGCATTGATCCTGGCGCGGGTCCCCCCTCCAGGCAGGGGCCTCACATTTCCTGGGCACCCAGGAGCAGAGGAAGTGTGGGCACTGTGACCCCCGTGAAGCCTGGGAACCTGGTTCCTGGTAGAAGGGACGAAGGTGATTTGGGGCCAAGCAGGGCTCCCTGGAAACCCCGCTTTATTTTGGTTCTGGAATCATCCAGTCAGCATTCTTGGTCCCACAGTGGCCATCCGGGGAACACAGTCCACGTTTCATGCAGTGAGAGGGAGGGAAGGGGGAGGAGCCAGTGGGAGGACATGTTCCGCTGTACAGCAAAGCCACTGGGTTAGGAAGAGGCTTGCCCCACACATGTCCCCCGCCCTGTGCTGACCTCCTGGTGCTGGCCTCAGGCTGGGGCCCCTGTTTTGTTAAGTGGATCCTGCCTCCGGCCCCATGACCTCTCTGGGCACCTACCTACCCCTGTGTCATCGGCAACAGCTGGTTGGACTTGGTTCTCCACAGCTCACCAGAGCCAAGGACGAGGCACCCCTGTCACCTGTGGGTGGCCTCCCAGAGCTGGCACTGCAGCTATACATCCTACCCGCCCCACCCTGTCCCCATCATCCCTGGAAACCTGCAGAGCCTCTCCTCGTCCTGTGACACCTGGAGGGGCAGGATACCTTCACTCCACTCTGGGTGGGCCCCCTGGGGGTGCCATTCCCCCGCCAGGGTTTCCCCAGCCAAGAGGCTGAGCCTGGACATCGCCTGAAGCCAGTGTGGGGGACCTGAGCCGGGACGCCCAGTGACCTGGGTGTTGGAACCAGGCTGCCTAAAGCATCTCTCTTCCCGTCAGGGCCAGGCTGGAGGACACCAGCAAACACCTGGATCCAGTGGCTGATTTGCATGGGAGCAGTGCAAGAACCTGGGTCTGGGCGTCTTTGGACCTCTGGTTCTTGCAATGGATGAGGCTAACCGGGAGGAGATTCCACAGAGAAGGACTCTGGAGCCTCCGTTCGGCCCACAGACTTCTGTCTAGGCCTGGTCTCGGTTTCTTCTGCAGTCCACAGAGAGACTCTTGCCCCCAGCAGTGGGGACCAAGTTTGTGATGGGGAAGTTCATGTTCCTGCGAGTGCCTGGTCTGTGCCCCTGCCTGAGACACTCAGTCTCTTCCTACCCCTTACAGTGCAGCTCCTTCCTTGTCTAAGGGGCCCTCTCTGTCCCCCTAGCCCCCAAAACCTCTCCCCAAGTTCGCAGCTGGGCTGTCCTTTGGCACTGGGTGGATCACCTGGGGCAGGGGGATCTTGACTTCCTGACATGCCAGGGACCTGTGTCTTATTCATGTCACTCCTCCCAGTTCCTAGCACAGTGTGTGGCCCCCAGGACTCCTGGGTCACGGTGCACAGCCTGGCTTGTCAGCGGACCTCTCAGGAGGTGGGGGGTGGGGCTTTTGAGCTCTGAGAGCCCAAATCCCCCTGCAGGCCAAGGACAGACCTCATGAGGATCTGGAGGTGGTGCACAATGGCCATCGTCGGCTGCCCTCCTTGGGTCCTAGCCCAGCCGCAGCTGGTCCTCAGCAGGAGAAGACCCTGGGTTCCCAGTCGGAGGATCCAAGGTGGCTGATGGGGACTCCAGCGGGTACCCTAGTGTTCACGGCTCCAGCTGGACAATGGAGAGGGCACTGGATGGAGCTGAGTCTGTGCCAGGCTCTAGAGGCTCCGCCCACCCGGCCTGCCCTAGCTGCTAGTTTCGCCGAACGGGGTGCCACATGGACACAGGCCTGCGCAGCGTGGCCAGCATCTGGTTCCAGTGTGTGGTGCCCATGCCACTGGCTGATGGCCCGATGATGACATGGCCCACGTTGTCCCCACGGCCGTCACTGCTGCTCTCAGCCACCGTCACACGGAGAGACAGGTCCTGGGGAGAAGGTGACAGGGGTGCTGGGGACCAGGAGCAGCCAGAGTTCCTCCTTGGCTCTTGGGTCCAGGCAATGAATGCCAGACCCCATGAGGTGCCAGGCCCAGGCCCCAGTTCTCACCTCTGATCTGGGAGGAGGGGACTTGTCCCAGGTCACCTGGCAAATACATGACAGGCAAGGATTTGACCTAGATCTGCCTAACTTGCGAACAGGGCAGAACTAGCCCAGGAGGGTTCAAAGGCCCTGGCTTCCCTGCTGTGTGACCTTGGGCAGTGGCTTGAGCTCTTCCTCCTGTTCTTCCGTTCCACCTCTCATGGCTGTTCCAGGGATGAAGAGCTACATTGTACGGAAGGGGGCTGCCCAGTCAGAGCCCTGTGGGGTCTCGTTTTCAGAAATGTAATCATGACCTGGGTCCCAACAGAGGAAGGGTAAGGTGCTCCTGGTGAAGGCCTGAGGCTGACCCTGGAACCCGGCCTGCCTTCTCTCCTGGCCCTGCTCCCCCGGAAGCTCTATGAAGGCCCTTGGAGGCTTGGAGTAGTGGCTCTGTGATGGCCCAGGGATGGCGAGGGCAGTCTGTCCAGGAGGGTGGCAGGGCTATGGAGATGCTGTTGGAAACACCCACAGTGGGCAGAGTTCTGGGTTTTCAAATTCAGAGGGGGCACAGCGGGTGGGATTAGGCAGCCTCTGCAGGGCCCCAGGGCTATGGGAACAGGCTTGGTGTAGGCACAAAGGCCCTCACTGTCAGGGGTGCCTAGGGGTAGAAGGAGACGGTGAAGGGAGGTGGCGTGGTCCCCATCCTCTGAGGCCTGTAAGCAGGACCTCGGGGAATGGGGGAGGGGAGGGGGTGCAGCCCGCCCACCTGTGGTCTGTGACAGCCCTGCTGGGAGACGTCTCCCTGCAGCACAGCATTCTCTGGAAGCCATGGGGTTGTGGGGCACACTGCAGGGCCTCTGCCATAGAACCGCAGGTGATTTAGGGCTAGAACTCTGGGGTTCCCCAACCCATGTCCAGGTCTCCGGAGCTGCCTCCACTGGGAGCTGTCTTCCCCCAGACCTCGGCTGAGCTATGCTCCCACGGGAAGCACCCCGATTGCCAAAGTCCAGGATGCACTTCATGAGTAACATTGTCTGCGGACTTTCCTGCCTGTCTCTTGTGAGCACCCGGAAAACAGTGCCCGTGTCCCCAGAAAGCAATGCCCATGTCCCCAAATACCCCCTGTAGGGCTGGCGTTCAGTGAGAACTCAATATGTGCTTCTCGACCTGAAAGCTGACGGCCTGCAGGAACCTGAGAAGCTATCCTGAGGGCCACGGTGGCCCCGCACCCTCACCTGGAGCACGATGGCCGGCACCGAGAAGATCATGGCTTCGTTGAACACGGGGTTGGGGTCATCCCTCTTCACAGCCGTCTTCTTCTTGCTCATCTTCCTGCCATCCTGCAGCAGGTACACCTTGACAAAAGGGTCTGCAGGCAGGTGGGGTGGGGGTGAGGGCTGGCGCCACCCCTGACCCCAGCTCCCAACCTCAGCTTTCACTGTCACCTCCAGCAGCCGTGCCACTGGGGTTCACTTTTTCATTCCTTCATGAGAGATGGGGTCTCCTTGTGTTGCCCAGGCTGGTCCCCAACTCCTGGGCTCAAGGGATCCTCCTGCCTCAGCCTCCCCCACGCCCCATGCAGCTGTGGCGCCTGGCTCTATCATTTTGAATCTCTTCTTACAAGTGACAGCACTGAGGCTCACGTGGCAGGTCAGGAGAGGGCTGGGCTCTGCACTTGGGTGGCCCGCCTCGCAGCCCACGTATTCACACGGGAGCCTGACAGACTCTCCACTTTCCATTCTATAAATGGCCTGAGAGCAGACGTCAGCCTGAGTCACCCGGTGCGGGCGCAGCACAGCCTGCCTAACCGTGTGCTGCCCTGAAATACCAAGTCACCGTCTGGCCATGAACTTCGCCCACCAGGCATTCTTGCTGCACCTGCCTGGACCTGGGCACCCCCAGGCCTGCAACTCCAGATAGCTGGGAGCCCCCGGCCCTCTGTTCTTTGGCTCCTCGTGGTCGCTGCCTCATAGGTTCCCGCTTTGAGAGGGGCTGGAGGCGTCCACAGAGCTGGGGCTTGAGGTCCTGCCTGGCACCACCCCCCGGGCCCTGTCGAAGTCGGGGTTGCCACCCTCTCTCTGGAATGGAGCTTCTGTCATGAGCTCTAGTTCTGAGAGGTAGGCGCGGGCCTTGGTCCTGAGCGCTGCCCCTTGCTGTCCCTCTCGGGGCCCGGTACCCTCTAGGGTCCCCACCTTTCCCAGCTGGACTCATCTTCCCACTGTGGCCAGATCCTGGGCTCAGCAGAATCCATGGGGCTTTGGCTCTGTGCCCCACCCCTGCTGATGCTGCCAGGTGCCCACAGCACAGGGGTCCCCTGAGCCACGTGGAAGAGCCCAGAAGCCAGCAGGGCCTTACCTGCTGTGGTCTTGTCATTGGTCCAGATAAGATTCTTGGCCTTCACCACCACCACGGTGAGGCGCTCGGCCGTGGGCAGGTAACTGAGGGACAGCAGGATCTCCCCCACTGCGTCGGCAGCCTGGGGGACAGGTGTGGCTCAGAAGGCTTCTGACCCTAGGACCTGAGGGGCCCAGGGAAAGACAGAAGCTTCCTTCTCCATCCAGAAGTTGCTGCTCTTGGGGGCCCTTCACACCTGGGCACCAGGCTGGCAGGATGGACTAAGGGAAAGTCCACTCGCTGCCACCGCATGGAGCATGCTCCACTCCTCCCTTGGAAGGAGGTTCAGAGATTGCCTATCAAACGCATTGATCAAATGCAGTTTGGTTGCCTCACTCCAGGCTAAGGGGAACATTCTATGATAGCGGTGCATAGAGATCCTAGTAGAAAGGAATGACATCATTTGCATTACAACTATAACGCTCCCCTGGTATTCTTATAAAAGTAAGCACCACGTTAGGGCTGGAGGTGTGCATCCCTAGCAGAGGCCTGCAGGGGAGAGCCTCTGAAGGTCAGACAGTAAGAGCGGAGAAGAGCTGTAAACAGCAGTCAGGGTGCAGGAAGCCGAGTTTCCCCAAATGTAACTTAGTTCTCTTCCCCTGCTCTCCTAATGACATTGGGGATCAAGGTGTGAAAAAGACAGTGGAATCCTTGCTTGGAAGTGTGTGTGCGTGCGCGGTCTCCAGGAGAGAACAGGCGGACCAGGCAGGTGGCATTACCTTGTTCTGGTCCTGCAGGTAGAGCCAGCCGCTGAAGGGCTGCAGCGGGAGGTCGAGCACGGACAGCTTCAGCTCCACCACCCCGGTGCTGACGTTCCGCTCGTCCTCGTCAATGCCGAACACGGAGAACCGCAGGCTCTTCTCCTCCAGGGCCGTGGGATCCAGCGGGATGGAGAACTTCTCATCGAAGAAGATGGAGTAGGCATTCCTCTGGATCTGCGGAGGGAGAGGCTGTGGAGGGAGCCCCCAAGCTGAGGAAGAGGGTGGCACCAGGGGCCCGAGGGGCCCCAGTAGGGAGAGAGCCCTGGACAGGGCTTCCAGAGACCTGGGTCTCTCTTGTCCCCACAATCTCGACACCACCTATTCATTTGGCAGCTCAGCCCTGAAGGTCTATGAGCCCCATGTCCCACCTCGGTGGTGGCCAATCTAGTGGCCTGCTCTGGCATTTGAAGCCTCCACAGTCTGAGTCCAACTCATCCCCATTCTCAGTGCCTGTGGCACCCCAGAGCCCCTGTGATGCTCTGACTGAACTGGTCGCCATCTTTTTAAAATTTTTTTTGTGGTGCTGGGGATGGAACCCAGGGCCTTGTGCTTGCAAGGCAAACACTCTACCAACTGAGCTATATCCCCAGCCCAGCTGGTCGCCATCTTTCTTGCATATGCTTGGACCCAGCCCTGGCCGGGGCGTGCAGTGGGGGTGGGGCAGTCGGAGTCAGGAGCCAGTGATGTCCCAGCCCCCTGCAGGGACGGCCCTGCTGCCTGAACACTGTAGGATGGATAGAGGACGGCTGACGGATGATGGATGGATGGATGGGCAGATGGATGGAGTGACTAAGCAGGGCTGGGCAGGCTCTGTTGCCAAGCTCAGTCCTGCCTCATGGGTGCCGCTGGCCTCCTCCCAGGAAGCTGTGGGCAGGCCCCCTGGGAAAGTGCACTCCTGGGCATGCTCTCCCTTCCGTGGGGGGCTGCCTTAGTCACTGCCTGGCAATGTTTAAAGGAGGAGTTCTTGTTCCTGGCACCCTTTCTGCAGCTGGGGGCTGCCCAGCCTGGAGGCAGCAACCTCTCAGGATTGCCAGGATGTGAGGCTCTGTTGCCTGCCTTCCTGGGAACAAATCCTCCAGCACCTCCAGCACCTGTGCCCGCACTCTCCTGCCACTGCCTGGCTGTGGGAAGGCTCCTCCCACAGCGCTTCCTGGGAGCCCCATCGTCACCCACACAACCCCCTGCTCGAGTCTCTGAGGCCTCCTTGCCTCCATGAGACAAGGCCACCTCCTGGTCTGACCTCGGCCTTCAGCGAGCCTCTTAGCTGACCCCTGCCCGCAGGGGCGCAGGTCCCCTACTCTTCATTCTCGGAACAGCCTGTTGATGGCCACCTGAGCAGAGGCTGAGAACCTGGGCTCCAGTCCCCAGTCTCCGGCTTCGTTGCTGGGGTTGTCCTGGGCAAGCACTCTCCAAGCCTCAGGTTCCTCTGTGTGATGCCCCGACAGTCGGTCCCATGGGCCCCACGGGCTAATGAGAGAGTCAGGGAGGAGCTGGGCCCTGGGAAGCAGGTCTCAGCACCCCTCAGGCTGCAGTGGCTGCGGTCTGCCAACGGCCCTCCTCAGTGACCAGGGGGGTCAGAAGGCACTGGGTCCTGCAGGTCGGATCCTCCCACTCTGGTGAGAGGCCACGGACCTCATCCATCTCCTGAATCCCTGGGGGCCTGAAGCTGCTGAGCAGTAAGGTGTGGCTCATGTTGGCCTCAGGGAACCCCTGTCAAGTCCGAGGGACCCTTGGATGGAGGCTGAGGCGTCCCCTGGCCACTCCCTGTTGACTCTCCACACCTCCTTAACCTGCTCTTGGCCCAGGAGCTGATCTCCACGGACTGTGTCTACAGCTGCCCTTGGCCTTTGGTTTCCCGTCAGGTCAGTGCCTAGGGTTGTTGCAGGAGACTGGAGGTTGGAGGAAGGCCAGAGTGCTCATTCCCTGAAGTCCTTCCTGTCACATCTGCAGGGCTGACCATGGCCCTCTCCACTGGTCCCCCCCTTCCCTTCAGACCTAGGGGGAGCCCACCCTCCTGTTAATAGACCCAGGGCACCATGCCATCCCCAAGGCCGCCCCCTCCCTGCCCCCACCACTGTGAATAGTCCTGTCACTAAGCCTTCCCCAAATTAGCCAATTGAGCAGGTCATTCCCAGTGTGGACACAGGACAGATATGGAGATGGACAGTTTCTACACATTGTGTGGGGGCCTGGCCTTCACACTTCCCGTTCTATCTGCGGGACAGCCTGCACCTCGGGCTCCAGATCAGCACCAGACCTGCTCTCTAGTGCCCCCGGGGAACCTGCCTGGCCCTGCAGCGGGGCCTCTGCCCTCCCAGCCCCACTTACCCTGGAAATGCCCACGATCTGCTCGTCAGGCAGCAGGCTCACGCGCATGAAGCAGGACTCGAAGCTGGCTTCCTCGCGCTCCAGGAGGTCCTTGCCCTGCAGCACGGCCACGTGGAGGGTGTGGGAGGCTGGGTCGTAGTCCATGCTCACCTCTACCTGGCCCAGCGTGAAGTCCTGCCCGAAGGTATTGCTCACGGAAGAGATGGAGTTCAGGGAGTCAGCTGACTGGGATTTCCGGAGAGTCCCATAGGGGGCCAGGTCCAGCTCACGGCCCATCAGCTCCAGGGGCCCCAGCTCATTGATGGCCTCAAAGTTGTCCTCAATGCTGAGGCTACCTTTGCGGCTGGGTGGTCCCCGAGTCCTGGCCCGCTGGGTGTTCCAGGCAGGCATTTTCTGGAGGTGAGAAAAAGGGACATGGGGACTTTACAAGGGCAGCAAAGAGTCGTGGAGGGTGAGCCCTGGTCAGGGTACCTCCTGGTTCCCTTTCACAAAACCCATGCCTCCCCAGCCAGGAAGGATCTTGCTTAGTGCTATTTCATGTCACTTAGTGTTTTCTTCTTTACCACAATATCAAAAGTTTTTCCTCAATATGTTTATTAATAGAGATAAAATTCTATATACAAAGATATTAAAGCTGGTGAAATAGTGCATGCCTGTAATCTCAGCAACTCAGGAGGCTGAGGCAGGAGGATCACAAGTTCTAGCCTGGGCAACTCAGTGAGACCCCGTCTCAAAATAAAAAATAAAAAGGGCTAAGATGTAGCTCAGGGGTAGAGCACCCGTGGGTTCAATCCCTGGTACCCCCCCAACTGTACTCAAGACGTCAACTACATTGATGTTTATAAAAGAGAAAAGCAGTCAGCAATCTAAGCGTCCAGCACAAGGGGAATGGGTGAGGACAGTAGAGCATAGCCACTCGACACCGATTACAAAAAGTTCAGAGCACAAGGAAGCTTTGATGTTGGGTCACACTCACCCCAACATTTGAAACTTTCTTTTCTCTCAATTAACCTTAGGATCTGAAGAAGCAAAAGCCTGCATATCATAAGCATCTCCCATGTCTTTGTTAACATAATTTTTTATGGCTCCCTAATTTTCCATTGAGCAGATAAGCATAATTTATTTCACCATTCCCCTATTGCTGGGCAGTTACGTTGTTTCTAATTTTTCACAAATGCAAATAACACAGTATTGCATGGCTGTCTTAAAATCCTGGCCCAGAGGACAGTCCTTTTTGAAGGCTCTGTGTGTGTGTGTGTGTGTGTGTGTGTGTGTGTGTGTGTGGTGTGGGGATTAAACCCCAAAGCATCCTACCACTGAGCCACATCTCCAGTCCTTTTTATTTTATACTTTGAGACAGGGTCCAACTAAGTTGCTTAGGACCTTGCCAAGTTGCTGGGGCTGGCCTGGAATTGGCGGCCTTCCTGCCTCAGCCCCCTGAATCACTAGGATCACCACTGGGCCTGGCTGAAGACTTTTGACATGTTTTAAAACACTCTTTGGAAAAGTTGTCCCAATTTATATTCCTTTCAACAGAGAGTGAGATGGTCCCCCTGGGCACCTCAAATGAGCACCCCAAATGAGATGGTCCCCCTAGGCATCCCAATTAAGAGGCTCCAATCTGGTAATAGATTCATGCTGTGCTCTCTGGAACTCTACATGACATTTGAATAATTCTCTGTCAAGTGTTAAGTGATGAAACATTCAGCAATATGTACTGATAGCCTTAAAAATATTTGCACTCCTTGATATAATAATTTCACATCTGGGCATCTATCCAAAATCCATTATCCCAAATGAAGATAAAGTTTTACATACAAAATATCCACTGCATTATTTATGAAGGCATTTAGTAAACCATGGCCCAAGCACAAAGAGAGGAATCATATGCAGCCATTAAAATGATGTTTACAATGGCTGTTCAACCAGGGGGAAAGCACATCAGCCGTAAGTGAGGTGAAAAGAACGGGGTGTAATGCTGCCCATTGTATAAAAAGCATATACGGAAAATGACTAAGGGAACCAGACCCCATGCCACACACCTGTAATCCCAGTGACTCAGGAGGCTGAGGCAGGAGGATTGTAAGTTAGAGGCCAGCCTCAGAACCTTAGTAAGACCCTGTCTCAAAATGAAAAATAAAAAGGGCTGGGGATGTGGCTCAGTGGTAGAGCATCCTTGGGTTTAAAATACTAATACAAAAAAATAAAAAATAAAAAAAAGAAGAGGAAGAGGAAGAAGAGAGGAGAAGAAGGAAGAGAAGGAAAAAACTAAAGGAGATAGATTAAAAATACTGAAAATATATTTCACATGAAATTTTAGTTTAAAAATAGTTAACAGTTGGGTGTGTCAGCTGGAGAGATGTTTCCCTTCTTATTTATACTTTTGTATTTTTCCCAGGATGGTTTTTAAAATTGAAAGCATTCGTTCATTCAAGTATCTGTTGACTCCCGAGCACTGGGCTAGAAGCTGAAGATCTGCAGGAAGAATGGTCCCCATTCACGAGGAGATGTTAATGAAGAGGCAGCGAGGGACCGAGGAGGCCCAGGAGGCCATCCTGAGAGTGAGGGGCGTGTACCTGCAGGAGCAGAGCCTCACCTTTGGCCTGGCCTCCGCGGAGGTCTCGCCATACTTCTGCTGAAGGTACCTGTAGTCATAATTGGGGAATGGGGAGGGGCTGGGGAAGCTCCCCGATGTCCAGAGCTTCCACAGGCTCACAGCTGCGATTCCCAGCAGGGCCAGGGCCCCTGCAGCGTAGACTCCCACCTCCCAGCCAGGGGGGCTCTTGATGACTGTAAGGCAAGGGCAGCCTCTCATTAGTGGGGTGCAGTGGGCCAGACCCCCACCCAGGATGCAAGTTGCTCAGTACTGACTTATTCATTGAGTGACTTTTTATTAAGGGCCTACTGTGTGCAAGGCTCAGTGCTCCGTGCTAGGAATCCAGGGCGGAACAGGACAGACACTTTCTTGAGATATGTGTTTCTACCTCCTTTTCCACAAAAACATGCGATTCTCCTGGGGAGACCCGTGGTCAGAGCAGATGAAGAGCTGTGAACAATGGCTACGTATTTCTTAGGCTCCCCCAGAGAGGGCTGTTCTTGCCTCCTTGGGTGCTCAGACCTCACTGCCTTCATAGGACCTCTTGCTTCCAGATAGTCAAAGCAGGGGGAGAGGAAGGAGATTTGGGGGAGAAAAAGATGATCCTATTTTTGCCTGAAGCCTCGGCCAGAACAGCCCATCAACTGATGAGGGATGAACAAAGCCGAGTGCATCCCGACCCCTAGGATGCTCTTTGGCAAGAAGAGGAGAAGCAGCTCTGTCATGAAGGAGCCTGGAAAGCACCGCGCCGAGCTAGCGAGAGAACCAGTTGCAAAGACCACGTGCCGCACGATCCATTCACAGCCAGCCTTCTGGCCTGTAGGTTCACATCTGTGGATTCAACCGATCCAGAGGGTGTGCTGTGTGGCTAGGCCTGCGACGGTGCCACGTGTCATCACAACTATTATACACAGCATTGACGTTGTCATCTCAAACTAATTTGGAGGATGTGTGCACATTATATGCAGATACTACATGGTTCTGTTAGGGACTTGGAGCATCCGTGGATTTTGGTACCTGAGTCCTGAAGGAATCCCCTGAGATCACGAGGCATGACAGTATAAGGAAATATCTAGAACTGGCAACTAGGGGAAGTTGGGGGAAGGGTGTCTTTTTGGGGTGCTAAAATATTCTGAAAATTGATCTTGCTGCTGGTGGTACAATATACTAAAAGCCACTGAATCGTACACATTAAAGTGGACGAATTATACTGTATGTAAATTTTATCTCAATAAACCTCGCCCCGGGGCTGGGGCTGGGGCTGGGGTCAGTGGTAGAATGCTTGCCTAGTACATGTACAGCCCTGGTTTGATCCTCAGCACCATGTAAAAATAAACAAACAAAGGTATTGTGTCCATCTACAACTTAAATCAATCAATCAATCAATCAATCAATCTTGCCCCAAACCAACAAATCAAGAAACCAAGTCAACCAAAGTGAAAGGAGCCCAGAGCTGTGTGGGCTTGGAGGCAAATCCAGGTGACCAGAGACTCTCCTCCATGCAGGAGTCCGTGACTTCCCTGTTGGCACTTCATCATCCCCAGTGATTTGCTCCCTCCATGCCTGCGGGGTCCCCCCTGCAGCAGGACCAAAGTTCCAATGCCTGGAGAAAGTCTAAAAGGCTGAAAGGGGAGGCCTCGCTCTGCTTGGCAACCTGGCTTTGCTTTCGGAAGAAGCAGGCCAGATGTGGGAATGCATCTGGTGGGAGCTCACAGGATGGGCAAGGGCAGTTCTCTCAGTGGTTCTCAGTTCTGCCTCTGCACCCGGCTCAATGCGGATACTGAGGCATGGAAAGGCTAAAGATCTTGCCCCAGGTCCAGGCCAGGAAGCGGGGGGTGCTGGGATTCCTGCTCTGGTGGACAGACTCCAGAGCAAGCGAGGGAACCACTGTCCCACCGTCCTTCGCACCTTCTGGATCCCGAGCAGCAAGGTGAAGAGAGTAGGCAGGGCATTTCAGAGGTAGAGATGGATGGTTGAACATCCTACTCTGTGCCAGTGCCCTGTGGACAGGGGGAGCCAGGGCTGGCGAATCAACCCCAGGCCCTGGTCCTGTCCTTGAGTAGCTCAGAGTTAGGTGGTGGGGTGGGACAGGAAAATAAGAAAACAAAACTCGGTATCAGCTGTCACGCCAGGAGCAGCCCAGGAAGGTATCCCCGAGGAGAAGCAAGAAGTGGGCCAGGTCAAGGTGTCAGGCAGGCAGGACGCAGGAGGTATGAAGAACCCAGAGTGAGCAGAGGGCCCAGTGGGAGGAGGAGAGGCCCCTGCCCTCGCTGCCCCAAAGCCATCAGCATGGAAGGAATCATGCAGGGCACTTCTAGCCAGAATCCAGCCTCTCTGGAGGTCAGGGCCCAGCCCAGGGCCTCATCCACCCAGCACCGAGCACCTATCAGGTCCTGACCTCCACTTCCAGAAGAGGAGGACTGAGGCCGAGAGAGCCCTCCTGGCGAGTCTACCCTGCTGCTCAAGGCCACAGACCTTGGCACAGTGGTCCCTGGGCACCGCCACCGTGGCTCCCAGGCCAGTCACCCAGCCTCTCTGGGCTTTAGTCTCCTAATCCAGAAACTGGAGATGGTAATGAAAACATCCCCCATCTAGCAGTCCCACCCTGGCACGTGTATTCTAAGGGGAAAAATCCCAAGAAGTTTTATGTGTGGCGTGAGTCACTGAGGCTGTATTTATAACAGCAGAAATCTGTAAGCGCCTGAAGGTCCCACCAAGAAGGCTGGCGGGGGCGGAGGTACTATCATGGGAGGTAATGTCACTGGCCGTCAAGAATGACAAGTGAGGTCATTAGGTGCCCTGTGGCAATGCAGAGAACTGTTACCAGCCTTGTTAAGAGAGAAAAAAAAATCATGGGAGATTTTGATGTAAAAATCACCCAGACCAGGAGAGAACAGAAAGACCAGGTAATGAGGTCAGGGGACTGTGAGCGAACCTCCCTCCCCGACTGCTTGGAGACAACGTGTAGTTGAATCAAACCACAAGCAAGAGATCTATGGAGGGACCCAGGCCCTCGGGAGTGTTCCTGGTGCCTGGTATTAGAGAGGAATGTGCACCTGTCTCAGCTGGGCCCGGCAGGGGGCTGGACAGAGGGTGCAAAGAGAGGCCCGGGGTGAGCAGGCTGTGGGCAGGACCAGGGGCAAGGCAGAGCTGGGAGTCCCTGCTTGGAGGACCTAGGTGCTGGGGGAACAAAGCCCCACCCCTGGTTGAGGACCAGCACAGCGGGGTGGGGCAGAAGGAACAAGTCCAGGAAGGGGACATGAAGTGAGGTTGCCTTATGGAGTGTCAGCCTCAAGGGCAATATGGGAAGACTTCCCAAAAGAAAGGAGTCTAAGTCAAGACCAGGAAGGAGGGAGGGGAAGAGGAGGAATCATAATAATAGCCCCCCACGAAGCTCTTACTATTGATTATTTGCCAGGCCCTATGTTTAAGCCTCTCTATATATTGACCCATTGAGTCCTCAGAACAGTCCTGGGAGGCAGGTTCTGTTTTTGTACCCATTTTATGGATGAGCAAGTGGGGCTCAGAGAGGTTTCCTCACTTGCTCAAAGCCACCCAGGTCCTTGGTGAAGACCTCTGAGCCTGCAGGTGGACAGTGGGCAGTTCTGGTTGGAGGGCAGCAGTGGAGGGCCTGACACACCTGAAGCTCGGCCTGGTCTCAGGCGGGGAGGGGCTGTGGAGGGCAGGTGCAGGTGTAATGGGGAGCACTGAGACTCACGTCTCCCCACTGTCAATGCGTAGGGGAGACAAGGGATAAAAGATGGCGGGTGTGCTTCCCCTGACACCATCCTCCGACTGGCGTTGCGTGTCTGCCGCCTTCAACCCTGGCCATGGACAGGCCAGCTGCGACACATGCTCGCCAACCCAGGCTGGGCCCTCTGAGCCTCGTGTTCCATGGCTCTCACGTAGACCTTCCCAGCTTCCCTTTTCCTCGGCTTCTTGACAGGCTCCAGGGAGGGTCATGAGTCGCCACTGCCATTACCAGTGAGACAGGGCAGCAGTCATGTCCCTCTGTCGACTCCCACCCCAGGCCTCGTGTGAGGGGCAAGGCTGCCGGGGGACTCACCACTCAGGTGGTATTCTGCCACATCTGCCACATCCACGGCCATGACACTCCTGTGGTGGGACTGGAAGGGAAGAGAGAGTCAGCGGTGAGGGCTGCAGGGGGTCACTGAGTTGCTTAGGGCCTCGCTAAGTTGCTGAGGCTGGCTTTGAACTCGCAATCCTCCTGACTCAGCCTCCTGAGTCGCTTGGATTACAGGCGTGCGCCACCACACCTGGCATGGTTTGTTTTCCTAAAACAATGACATCTGAAAAAAATTGTGTTTCAATCTCTTTTCAAGCCCTGTAGGGTTGCTGATACAGCCCAGGATGCCCAGCATCATCTGAATTTCAAATGAACTTTTAGTGTAAGTATGTCCCTAATATCACATGGACATTACAATTGTTCAGCCTATATTTCTATTTGCTAAATCTGGCAACCCAACCTCATCTCCATCTTAATACCAACAGGCTGTTGAGCAGTGACCCCGGGCTTCCCACTGGCCGGGGAGGCTCCTCAGCTCATTCACAAGCCTCACCTCCAATGCTTCTGTCGAATTTGGAGAAGAGCAATTCTGCATTTCCTCCATATCTATTCTCAGTCCTTCCCCTGCTTGGGATGGCTTCTTCCCTGCCCAACCTCCACTCCCAGGTTTTATGAACTACCACTGAGGTCTAAGTTATTCTAGGAAGGCCTGAGAGCTCAGATAAGCCATTACCTGAGCCCAGGCCCTTCTTTTATTATTATTGTTGCTAAGTAATACATCTGGCTCCCAGATGCGTTCTCAGCGGGCGGTGTGGAGAGCTGTACTGATCTCAACTCAAGGGCACAGAAGCCTCGAATAACCCACCTCCCACCTCTGGGGTCCCTTGCAGTCCAGAGGTGTCTACACCTCAGGAAGCCTGCAGGCCTCAGGCAGGTAAGGGAGTGGGGTGGTGAGAAGGGCAGAGGGCTTGCCTGGCTCCTGGGCAGCAACTTTCCCAAATAGTGGGACTGCCACTCCATCATGGCTGAGTCTCCTAGCTCTTTAAAGAACAGCCAGATGCTTGGATTTTTTTGCATGTACTTTCCTGATTTTTATTTTATGTATGCATTTTTAAAAATTATTCATTTATTTATTGAGACAGGGTCTCACTATATCGCTCAGGCTGGTCTGGAACTCCTGGGCGGAAGTGATCCTTCTGCTTCAGCCTCTCAAGTAGCTGTAACTGTGGGCGCTCACCACTGCACCTGGCTTCCTTCTTTTGAAATGTTCACAAAAAATGTCCAGACCAGTCAGGCGTAGTGTAGAAGGCTCTTGGGCCATGGTTCACCAGTTCCCAACCCTCCCAATATTCTGTAGGCTCCCTTTGGAACCAGGATCAAGACAGAGGGTGAAGCTGAGACATAGGGAACTTTTAGGAATCCTGAGGGTCTCCCCATCCTGTGACTTTGGAGCCAAGAAGCTGGGGCGCTTGGTCTAGTCAGGGTTATCCAGCATGAGCACGGGTGCCACAAGCCCTCAGGCAGATGTCATTCCATGCAGGGCAGATGAGGGTACATAGAGGACTCCTGGCTCCTGGCTCTCCTGATGCCGCCCCCTACAACTGGAGAGAGGAGGGTTGTCATGGTGATGGGAGGCGGTGCTTAACCAGGAAGGCTTCACCCACCCTGCCTTGTGCTGAAGTGCATCCCTGGGCCCTGGGCTTGAGATAAGGCCCCAGCCAGTCTGATAAGCACTTCTTCCTCACCAGGCACGGTTCTGAGTGCTCTGCATGTGCACGACCTCATTTAACCCCCCGAACAACCCGGACAGGTAGGCACTGTTGTCATGTCTGGCTTGCAGAGGAGATTTTCGGGGGGACTTAAAGCAATTTACCCAGGCCAATTCATTCGGGCTCCAAGTTCCTAAACCACTGTCTCTGCACAGGTGGGCACGTGGTTACAAAAAGTTGCCTAAGTGCAGGTCAAATGAGGAGTGTGAACAAGGGGGCCCTGGCTGCTGGTGGAAAGGTCTAGATACACTGAAGCACAGCGGAAGCACTCACATCCCAGCCTGCCTCTGCCTTGCCGGAATCCGGTAACGTCGCCAGCGAGCTTTCCTGCTGGCTTGGCAAGAGGGAGGCCAGGCTGGGACGGTCAGCGCCAGCAGCACATTCGTGAGGTACATGTGCCAGAGACACACCCATGGCACCGTGTGAACGGCACAGGGCAGAACCTGAGGCTGTAACTGCCTCTGGCTGTTGGGGACTCCCTGTCCAGCCAGACCCCAGAATCCCAAAAGCCTACCTTCCAGCCTCCCCTCATCACAACACCCTTGCCTGGGAGCTGTGATTTTGGGGAAGGCATGAATGACCGCTGGCAGGCCCCCGGATTCAAGTTCCTTTGTGGCCTGCTGCGAACGAAGGGTTAGGAGCCAGAGCACAGCTGCCTGAGTGAGCGAAGAGAGATGGGGGCAGATGTGGAGGCTCTTGCAGGGCCAGCCTGCACCAGGACTCCCAGTCAGCTGTCCCCAGCTCACTCCAGATCTCCTCCTTGCTGGCTCAAGTGGCCTTGGACAATTTCCTTAGTCTCTCTCTGAGCCTCAGTTGTTCTCTGTGAAAAGGACTCACCACTGTCCTGTGAGTGTGCAAGGAGGGTGCATGGGATGGTAAGCATGGTAAGTCACTGCCAGGGTCCCTGGCCTGGCACGGTCTGGACAGGCCCAGTCTGAGCAGTGGAAGCACACAGACAGCACTGCTAACCTGTGGCTGTGTTTAATGTGCTGAAATTTAAGTGAGTTGTATTTAAATTGGGAAATTTCTAATTAAAAATGAATTTAAGCTGGGCACACCTGTAATCCCAGCGACTCGGGAAGCTGAGGCAGGAGGATCGTGAGTTCAAAGCCAGCCTCAGCAAAAGCAAGGTACTAAGCAACTCAGTGAGACCCTGTCTCTAAATAAAATTGTATTTTATTTTAAAATAGGGCTGGGGGTGTGGCTCAGTGGTCGAGTGCCCTTGAGTTCAATCCCCAGTGCCACAAAAAATGGATTTACTAAAGGTGGGGGCCTCGGGGTGCAGCGCAGTAACAGAGCACTTGCCCAGCATGTGCGAGGCTGTGGGCTCAGTGCTCAGCACTGCAAACCAACAAAAGCGAAATCAGAAGAGGATTTCCAGACCAAGGCTCTGCACCGCCCCAGCCGCACCACCGCACCATGCGCAGACCACGGAGCTGGCTTTGGCTCCTCCCGCCCCGCCCCCACTCACGTGCAGATCCTGTTGACCCCCGAAAGCTCTCTGTTCATGAGCCTGGTAAACTGGACTTGGGATAAGCTAGGAGATGTTCAGTGAGTTCAAGTGACTTCTGTGAAGCCAGCAGTGGTGGCACCTGCCCCCTGGCCCAGCGCCTTTTCCATTAGCAGCAACAGCACCCATGCCAAGGACTTCACATCCATCTTCCCCAGCACCCAAGCCCCCTCTTCAGCAAACTATTATCATCCCTACTTTACAGAGGAGGAAAAGGAGGCTCGGAGAAGGACAGTGCAATGGCCCAAGGTCACCCAATCATTGAGTGGGGAGCTGAGGCCGGGCCAGGTCTGGCTCTGCAGCAAGAGCCCTTCTTTTTCATTTATTTATTTTTAATTTTGTAGTACTGGGCATGGAACACAGAGGCCCTCTACTACTGCACTACATCACTTGCCCTCTTTAGTTTTTATTTGGAGACAGGGTTGCCAGGCTGGCTTTGAATTCCTGATCCTCCTGCCTCAGCCTCCTGAGTATCCGGACAGGGGTGTGATACCCCCACCAACCCGCCCCAGGGCAAGTGCCCTTTTTAATGGCTTTACTCACTATCCCTGACACTCCTTGGGTCCATCTCACCTCGGGCACCCTCAGTGGGCTCTCTGTGGCAGCCCGAGGTCTGCCAGGAAGAGAGGCACAGCTTAGGCTAGGACTAGGAGGCTGGCAAGACATATCAGAGGTCAAGGCAGCCAGTGAGCAGTGCTTCCCCCAGGAAGCACACAGGATGAGACAGCAGGGGGCTGCTCCAGGCCCTGTCTGAGCTCCTAAGACTGCACCCCCACTGGGCCCCAGCACCCCTAGTCACCCAACCCACCTTCAGTCCCACCATACACACTGCTCTTTGAAGACAGCTCCAGGTTCAACTTAGCTCAGTGGCATCTCTTGAGCAATACCTGCTTATCACTGCGATCATGTTGACATGCGTGCCAAGTGTTTAAGGTACCCACTGGAGACCTGGGGATTGAATGGACATTTTATAGATGTGGAAGCTGGGGTCCCAGGGCCTTCAGCACAAGTGGCAACCGTGCTGGACTCTGTGCCAGGGAGTGATGGATCTGGGCCACCATGCTGACTCCTGACTGGGCCTTTTGGGGGTGAGGTGGGTGGGAAGAGCCACCACCTGGGCTTTGCTGGAGTTTGACCTTAGTGGAGGCCCCCTCCTGGGCTTGTTGGAGAGATGACTTTCCAGGAATTTTGTGCCTTGGCAGAGGAGGGGGGCCTTGTCCCTGCTCGCCATGACACCCCATCTCCTTGCTCAGTAATCTCAAGACACCTCTCTGGCTAGCAAGGTGTTGCCCCCCTTCCCATGAGGGCAGGAAAGGGAAGGATGGAAGTGAGGGATACAGGCAGGCCTCGACCTTCCAGGCTGTGAGTTTCTTCAGGATCTTTAGGTTTGAAAACCTTTTCAGCCGGGTGGCGACTGCCTGTAACCCAGTGGCCCGGGAGGCTGAGGCAGGAGGATCAAGGGTTCAAAGACAGCCTCAGCAAAAGCAAAGTGCTAAGTGACTCAGTGAGACCCTGTCTCTAAATAAAATACAAAACAGGGCTGGGATGTGGCTCAGTGGTCGAGCGTCCCTGAGTTCAATCCTGGTACCAAAAAAAAAAAAAAAAAAAAAAAA
>JAJEJO010000171.1:406928-451337 GCA_020662805.1 Glaucomys volans | reverse complement strand
ATGTTGATGGACCTTTATTTCATTTATTTATTTGCAGTGCTGCGAATCGAACCCAGTGCCTCACACATGCCAGGCAAGTGCTCTGCCACTGAGCCCCAACCCAGCCCCTCAGTGAGTTTTCAATAAGACAGTCAGTGTTTTCCTTTTGCACCAGGCCCTGCTGCTGCAAGGGAACTTTTCTTCGAAGCCAATGTTAGTGGATGAAGCTACTGTAACAAAATACCCCACGCCCGGTAGCTTAAACAACAGAAGTGGATTTTCTCACAGCTGTGGATGCTGAAGTCCAGGATCAAGATGCCAGCAGGGTTGGTTTCTGATGAGGCCCCTCTGCCTGTGTCCTCACATGGCATTGCTGGGTCTCTGGTGTCTCTTCCTCTTTTAAGGTCTCACCCTTGAGACCTCACTTAACCTTAATTACCTCCCTAGAAACCCTATTTCCAGGTAAAATTACCCCTCAGTGTTCGTGGCAGATTGGTTCAACACACCCACCCAGGTACCAGAACCCACTGGTGCTCAAGACCCCAATACAAAACGGCTTCATATTTGCAATAACCAGCATTTTTTCCTTTTTTGGAACCAGGGGTTGAACTCAGGTACACTCGGCCACTGAGCCACATCCCCAGCCCTATTTTGTATTTTATTTAGAGACAGGGTCTCACTGAGTTGCTTAGGGCCTCGCTAAGTTGCTGAGGCTGGCTTTGAACTCACGATCCTCCTGACTCAGCCTCCCAAGTTGCTTGGATTACAGGCGTGCGCCACCACGCCCGGCTAGTAAAAGGATCTTAATTCAGAAGTTCTGCGTACTTTTCCAGGCCTGTCAGCCCTAAGCAAGTCTTTCTTCCTGGCCCTTTACTCCCAATTCCTGAAAAATCTGTAACTCTGGTGGCTGCAACAGGAGGATCACAGGTTCAAAGCCCGCCTCAGCAATTTAGTGAGGCTCGAAGCAGCGCAGACCCTGTCTCAGAATAAAAAATAAAAGGGGCTGGAGATGTGGCTCAGTGATTAAGCACCCTGGGTTCCATCCCTGATACCAAAAAAACAAACAAACCAAAAAGCTATAAATGTGTTAATTAATCCCCCACTCAATCAAAGATGCAATATTTTGAGGAACTTATAATCTAGGGGACTTTTTATTGCTATCATTGATCAGATAATGGAGACCATGTCAGCTTGAGGATCCTGAGATTGGCCAGATCACCAGAACCCATCTTGAGACCACCAGGCTGAGGCCATTCTTTTTTTTTTTTTCTTTTTTTTTTTTTTGGTACTGGGGATTGAACCCAGGGACACTCCACCACTGAGCCACATCCCCAGCCCTATTTTGTATTTTATTTAGAGACAGGGTCTCCCTGAGTTACTTAGGGTCTCACTAAGTTGCTGAGGCTGGCTTTGAACTCGCGATCCTCCTGACTCAGCCTCCCAAGTCGCTTGGATTACAGGCGTGCTCAACCGCGCCTGGCGAGGCCATTCCTACACACCTTCCCATACCCACCCCTCTCCAAGTTTCCCTTAGAAGAGGAGCCAGGAACCCCAAAGCCTCATCTCTCACCTTGAGAAGGCCCCCATTGTCCCTTGAATTGTTTATTTCTTGCTTTATCCCCAGAGATGTCTCTCTCCTGAGGTGGTCCACATTCTTCCTTAAATATAAATCTTTCCCAAATAAACCTCTGTCTGTGCCTCCCTGGACTGGAGCTTGCTGAAATTCTTTTGGTGGTGTTTGTTGTGCTGCTGGGGATCGAACCCGGGGCCTTGTGCCTGCGAGGCAAGCCCTCCTCATCTGAGCTGTATCCCCAGCCTGCTGAAATTCTGTTCTGTCACATAAACCCAAGACCCCACTGGTCCTGAGTGGAGTCCCCCTTCTCTCCAGGAATGCCTCAGACCCTTCCCTGGAGGCACCTCTCCTGCCATGACGCTCCTGTGTTCTTTAAATCACTTCCACGTTACTTATACTACCTTCTGCGCCGAGAGCGTGCGTGACCAGCAGTCTTTCCGCGGCTGGGTGACCAGAGGACCAGAAGCCCAGGCACGCACAGTGCCCAGGCGGCTGCCCCGGGGGTCTGATCCTCGGTTGATCGACTCCAGGGACGAAGCCCACACAGACAGAGGAGGCACTCATGGTCATGTTGAGACGCAGCTTGGACAGATGAATTTGCCGGCGAAGGAGGGGACACCATTCAGTCCTAATGCCAACCTCACCCCTTGTGCCTGCACCTTGGACCTGGCAGGTGGCAGTGCCCCAGGGCTCACCCCTGGTTGCGGGGCTTTGGCTTCCTCACCCTGTCTTCCCAGTCTGTGGCCGCCCTTGTGTGACAGCCCTCCAGGCCAGCCTGGAGGAGGGCAGGGCCACGATGTCCACTGGACGGGGAGCTCCCATGGCCTTGGGGCCTCTGCCTGGCTCACATTCGACTTTCACCCTTGCCTGAGGCCCCTCTTCCTCACACATCTTAGGGCTGGGGTCAGTTCCCTCCTGCCCCATGGCCACTCCTCCCCTCCCTATCACAGTGGCCAATCTTGTGCCGGGTGAACCCTTTAGTCCCTTTATGATGATAGTGACATTCGTTTAAAAATCTTAAGTTGCAGCCGGGCGTGGTGGCGCACGCCTGTGATCCAAGAGACTTAGGAGGCTGAGTCAGGAGGATCGCGAGTTCAAAGCCAGCCTCAGCAACTTAGAGAGGCCCTAAGCAACTCAGTGAGATCCTGTCTCTAAATAAAATACAAAATAGGGCTGGGGACGTGGCTCAGTGGCTGAGTGTCCCTGAGTTCAATCCCTGGTTCCACAAAAAAAAAAAAAAAAAAACAAAACAAAAAACAAAAACAAAAAATCTTAAGTTGCAGGCGCCGCTGGTCACCCGTGGGGGATTGATTCTGGAACCTCTCCCAGGACACCACACCCGTGGATGTTCAAATCCCTGATACAAACTGCAGGTGTGGTAACTGCCTGCGACCCATGCCTGTCCTTAAGCCCTTGGTCATCTCCAGGTGACTCAACACGCCGATGCTCTGCAAATAGTGTTACACTGAATTGTTTAGGGAATAATAACAAGGAAAAAGGAAATCAGTATGTGCTCAATACTGATGCAGTTTTTTCCCTCAGATATTCTTTTGACCCATAGTTGATTGAATCTGCAGATGTGGAAGCTGCAGATCTGGAGGGCTGATTGCGTGTCCTCACTGGGCCAAAAACAAATGGCTGCAGTTTAAGATTTTAAGCACAAAAATTAGTGTGACAAATACAACTCTTTCTAATTCTCTAATAACTGATCTCAGCCCACTAGCCTGCAACTCTGCTTAAGGGAAGAAAAATTCGTAATATTGACCATTTAATGTAGGTCACTTTCTTTTTATTCTTAGAATACTGTTCTTAGTTTTTGAGAAAGCCTTTCTTGTATTCTTGACTTGGGCTAATAAATCCATTGTGCTTTGAAACCCAGCGCAACATCTAATCAATAATTATGTAGCAAAAACTTTAAAAAATACAACAATGCAATGCACCTTGACATTTTCCCCTTCCCTCTCTCCCTCCCTCTCTTCCTTCCTTCCCTTCTTCCTTCTGTCCTGGGTATTGAACTCAGGGTTGCTCTACTACTGGGCCACATCCCCAGCCCCCTTTTTTTTTTTTTGGTACTGGGGATTGAACTCAGGGGCACTCCACCACTGAGCCACATCCCCAGCCCTATTTTGTATTTTATTTAGAGACAGGATCTCACTGAGTTGCTTAGGGCCTCACTAAGTTGCTGAGGCTGGCTTTGAACTCACAATCCTCCTGCCTCAGCCTCCCAAGTGCTGGGATTACAGGCGTGCACGACTGCGCTCGGCCCAGCCCTTTTTATTTTTTATTTTGAGACAGGGTCTCACTAAGTTGCTGAGGGTCTCACTAAATTGCTGAAACTGGCTCTGAACTTGCGATCCTCCTGCCTCAGGCTCTGGAGGCGCTTGGATTAAAGGCGTGTGCCTCGGTGCCTGGCCGCACTGTCCCATTTCTATTTCTCTCCTATTTTGTGCTGTTTTGTTTGATTTCGTTCTATTCATCATCACACTGAACTGCGGAAGCCTTTGATGGGTCAGAACCCAGTTTCTCTCCCTGTCCTTTCCTTATCTCAGGGCGGATCAGAGCACTGGAGTGGGGCTCCAGCAGCAGGAAGGGGCTCCTGGTCCCCACACCCTTCTCCATCCTGCTCTGAGGGAGTCTTGCTCCTCAACTCTGGCCTCAGTCCCTACTGCGCCCACTCTTGCTGACCAGGGCCTGACCAGGCCTGGTCAACATTAAGGCGGGCAGCATCCTCCTTTCCTGGCACCAAGTCCTCCCTCAGCCTGAGCCCCTGACCTTGGGAGGCTCTTCCATCTTCTTGGGATGCAGAGGTGGTGATGGGAGCCCCCTGCAACTTCCTGAGGCCCAGGGTCCAGAACCAGTGCCCTGACCTGTCTGGTTTTACCCCATGCCCTGCGAAGTGGTTCTTCTGGAGACTTGCAGGTGCTAATGGTCCGGGGGCACAGCCTGGGAGGGGGCCTGGGAAATGTGGGGTGGGGACCGGCAGCTGGACATACACCCCTGGGCGGCTGCTGAAAACCCTTGGCCATGAACCCCTGCAAGGTCCAGGACTTCCGTTACTCTCCCTGGGGGGAGCACTTGCTCTGAAGGTCGGAGTTTCTGTTTGGGGCTCTGGAAAAGTCTCATTTGAAACCCAGAGTTGATGACCTCTATCCCCCTGTGCCATCACTGAGCCATTTTTTTTTTTTTGAACCAGGGATTAAACTCAGGGACACTCGGTCACTGAGCCACATCCCCAGCCCTATTTTGTATTTTATTTAGAGACAGGGTCTCACTGAGTTGCTTAGGGCCTTGCTAAGTTGCTGGGGCTGGCTTTGAACTCGCGATCCTCCTGCCTCAGCCTCCCAAGTGCTAGGAATACAGGCGTGCGCCACCAGGCCCGGGGGATGGTTCATTGTTGATTGGATTGTTTCCTTGGTTACAGGGCTTGGTCTTCCCTTTTGTTGTGTATTATGTTCTTCTTTTGTTTATTTTCCTAATGGGCTGTTGGTCCTTAGTTGTTGTTGTTGTTTTTTGATTTATAGGAGTTCTCATTTTTTTCTTTGTTCTTGGAGTTCTTCTGTTTTATGACTACAATTCCTTCCTTCCCTCCCTCCCTCCCTCCCTCCCTTCCTTTCTTCTTGTACCGGGGGTTGAACCCAGGGGTGCTTACCCACTGAGCCACATCCCCAGAGCCCCCTTTTTAAAAAATATATGTTCATTCCTTGTAGATGGAAATAATACCTATGTTTTATTTATTTATTTTTTTGCGGTGCTGAGGATGGAACCCAGCGCCTCACGTGTGCTAGGCAAGTGCTCTGCCACTGAGTCACAACCCAACCCTTTTCTGTATTTTATTTAGAGACAGGGTCTCACTGAGTTGCTTAGGGCCTCGCTAAGTTGCTGAGGCTGGCTTTGAACTCGCGATCCTCCTGCCTCAGCCTCCCAAGTTGCCACCATGCCTGGCTCGGTTTTATCCTTTAACTGTGTTACAGGGTCGTTGGTGCAGAAGTCTGACATGTTCAGTCTCTTTGTAGCTGGACCTCTGTGATCTAAGGGACACCAGGTGACAGTAGTGGCAGATCCTCTGTAGCATGAGCTCCCAGAACACAGAGCCCTGTGCTGAGAGCTTCCGTGCATCCCCTCCCCAGCTCCTCGGGATGACCCATAACCTTGGTCCTGTTATTGTCTCCATTTCACAGATGCAAGGAGAGTCTTCCAGCACTAGCCACACTAGAGCTAAGGATTCACAGCCCCTGTGCCAGACCCTGGACGTCACTGCTTAGCTGCAGAGCCCAAGTCCAGAGATGCTTGTCCAAGTCCACTCAGCTAGTTGGTGGCTCTGCTCTCCCTCTGGCCTGGCCACCAAGTCTGTGGTTGTTTCTTGCCTACCATGTCCCCACCCCAAGCTGCCCACGCCTGGCTCTCCTCCGGTTGGTGTCCTTTGGCCATTGTGGCTCTGAGTGCCCACAGGGGAAGTGACCCAGACTTCCCAGTAAATAAACACTGCCCACAGACTTCCAAATATACAGGGTAACTGTTTCCTCCCACCACAGTGGGACTGGCTGGAACCCCAAACCTCCCACTGGCTGCTCCAGGCCATGGGTTCCAGGAACTGGGCTCTTATTGGGACAGCTTGTGCCCTCCCCGTGCCATGGAGGTGAAATCCGCATTCAGACACAACAGCAACAAACTGGTAGTAGTTGGTGGCTGTGATTCCTGCCTGGGGAGCAGGAGACACATGCAGAGATAATTCCCCGCCACAGCGCTGGGGATCGAACCCAGGGCTTCGCACAGGCCAGACAAGAGCTCCGCCATTGAGCCCCGTGCCCAGCCCAGATCCGTTTCATAAAGCGGTTGTCAGTGAGGGCTTCCTCAGACGGAGCCCTCTGTGGGCCGGCTAACAAGGTTGTCGCCAGCACCCTGTGCCCTCAGCCTCATATCAAGGAGGTGATTGGGGTACAGAGCTCTGTCTGCTGAGTGTGGCAGCCATTTCCACATGATCAGGACTTCCAAGGACATCGCTTTTCAAAACGCGCTGTTATGGCCACGCCTGTAATTCCAGGGTCTCAGGAGGCCGAGGCAGGAGGATCACAAGCTCAAAGCCAGCCTCAGCTGCCTACAGAGGCCCTAAGCAACTCAGCAAGATCCTGTCTCTCAATAAAATCTAAAAAAGGGCTGGGGATGTGGCTCTGTGGTTAAGACCCCTGGGTTTAATCCCTGGTATCACAAAAACAAACAAACAAAGGAATTCTCCATTAAGGAGAATGGTCAAAATGAGGCCCTCAGGTCTACCAGCACCGCCACCGGCTTCAGCAGCATCAGCTCGGGGTCAGTCCTGCTTTTGTCTACAGTCTCCTCCGTTCCCCTCATTCAAGCAAATCCTAGACACTGTCATGCCATCCACAAAAGATTAAAGTAACCTAAAAGATGAGGAATGTTTTATTAATGAAACTGTTACAGTTGCCCCTCAGTATTCTTGGGGGATTGGTTCCAGAACTTGCAGCGGATAGCTAAACACGGGGATGCCCAATCCCGTATATAACTTGACATAGTATCTGCATGTAACCCAGGAACATCCTCCCATAGACTTCGAGTCATTTCTAGATTACGTATAATGCCTAATGCATGTAAATGACATGCAAATTGTTGTTATACTGCATTGTTTAGGGAATAGTGATAAGAAAAATCTAGATGCAATATATATATTTTGGTACTGGGGATTGAACCCAAGGGTGCTTAACCATGGAGCCACGTCCACAGTCCTTTTAAAAAATATTTTATTTAGAAATAGGGTTTCACTGAGTTGCTTAGCACCTCACTAAATTGCTGAAACTGGCCTTGAACTTGAAATTCTCTTGCCTTGGCCTCTTGAGCTGCTGGGATTAGAGATGTGCATCACCGCACCTGGCTTCCAGATGCAATTTTATGGTGCTGGGGTGGGACCCAGGACTTCAAGCATGCTAGGCAAGCCCCCCACCCCTGGGATACACCACAGCTCTCCCCAATATTTTGACCCACAGTTGTTGAATCTATAGATGTAAAACCCACGGACACAGAGGGCTGAGTGTAATTTTCACCCTTAAGACAGATTAATCGTATAATATCAAACAGCTGATTGATGTTCAAAGTCCCAAGTGTTTCATGGTTCAGAAATACTTTCTTTCCTTCCTTCCCTCTCATTTGTTTGAATTAGTGTCCAAATAAAGTTAATACATTGTGGTTGGTAATTTTGTCATTTTCTTTTAATCTAGAATATCCCTGTCCATCTCTGGTTTTTTCCTGGCAATTTATTTGTTGATAAAAACTGAGCTGTTCATCCTGCAGGGACACCCCCCACCGCCACCCCACCACCTGCATCTGACTGATTGCCTCCGCATGGTGTCGTTGAACATGCTCTGTCCCCAGGGTTCTTGTAAATTGGGAGCTGGACCTGAAAGCTTCATAAAATACAGCTGTGAATCTGGGGGGCAAGAATATGTCCCAGTGGTGCTGTTTCTCCCAGTAGGAGGCTCACACTGTCTCCTCTAGTGATGTGATCATATTCCTTTTTTTTTTTTTAAACTTATTTTGAAGCCGGGAGCAGTGGTGCACACCTGTAATCCTGGCAGCTCTGGAGGCTGAGGCAGGAGGATCGCGGGTTCAAAGCCAGCCTCAGCAATGGCAAGGCACTAAGCAACTCCGTGAGACCCTTTTTAAAATGTAAAAAGGGCTGGGGAAGTGACTCAGTAGTTAAGCACCCCTGGGTTCAATCCCTGGCACAAAACATAAAAAAATTAAAAAAAAAAAAAACCTAAAAACTTATTTTGAAAAAAGTTCAACCTGCAAAAAGTTGGGAGACAGGGCAATGAACTCTGGCGTGCTCTTCACCTTGATCACCAGCTGTTGCCACTGTGCCTTGCGATGTGTGTTCTTTTATATATATATGTAATTAAACATGCATATATGCAAGTTTTTCCTACGTCCTTTGAGAACAGGTTGCAAATATGTGGTCCCATGTCCTTCCACCTGAGCTGCTGCGTTCAGCGTGTCTCAGAACTCTCCTCCATGAGCCAGGTTCAGGAAGCATCGCAGGGACGCCACTCCATCAGCTAGTATCTAGATCATCTTCCAATTCTGCCAATCATCCTGTGTTGCTTTTTTTTGAAATTTTGTTTTAGTTGTTGATAGGCCTTTATTTTATTTTTATATTTATTTTTATGCGGTGCTGAGAATCGAACCCAGGGTCTCATGCCTGCCAGGCAAGCGCTCTACCACTGAGCCCCAGTCCCAGCCCCCTGTGGTGCTCTCTGAAATGACCTTCAAAAGATTTATTTCCAAAACATCTATTCCTCGTAGTCACAGGTCATAACCTCATAAGTAATTGATAAATCCGTTCCATTCATTTTTCATTTCATTTTTATTTTTATCAAAGCAGTATATGTACTTACTTTTAAAGATCAAATAGTCTAAGATCTGTGGCCCTTTGCCTTCTCCCACCGCACACCCAGGAGGCACCCCACTCGGTGTTTCCTCTGGGATTTATCTCCCCAGTTCTCGATCAAATGCTCACATTGCGAGTCCCTGGGTCTGCATATTTGAACTTCATCTCTGACTTCCTACTCTGGGAGGTGAAGGTTTAGCTGTCCCATTTCCACCCTGCCCCCAATCCACGGATCTTCTTTCTCTTCCCTCTTAACAGACTTATGTCATGATTCTTGGTTTAATAAATAGTCATTAATTATATTATTTTGACTTTGAAAATGTTGCTCACAGCTGAAGCTCGGTGCTCTGCATGTCCAAGTCCTTCCTTGGACATCTTTTCTTTGGTTTGCAACTCTTCAGGGCTGAGACTTGATTGCTCAGGGCTCCCGGGTCCCTCCAGAGCAGACGATGGTGCTCATTTGCTGAATGGATGAATGATGCTTGGTTAGGGTCAGGGTCAGGGTCAGGGGCCAGGCAGACACATGCTGGGAAATTCAAAAGACTGCAGAGGGAAGCCCGGTTCTCCAGTAGCCCCTGCCTAGAACAGGGCCATGGAGCTGAGGCCGGAGGAGGGCTCTGAGCCTGGGTGCACTTTGAAGGGGGGCGGCAGGTTAGCAGGAGGAGGTGGGGTGTGGCTATGCTGAGTTACCACAGGGACTCTGCACCTCTGGGGACAGGACCTGGTGAGAGCAGTGGGAGAGATGGGGAGCAAGGTGGGCCAGAAGACCAGAGAATAGCTTGGGACATATGGGACCTGAGGTCCCTCTTAGATGTTCAGATGAGAGTGATGGGTAAGAGGAGTGTGGAATTGGGGAAGGGGTGGGGACTGTGTGACCTCGGGCCATCTGCCCTATGTCCCATGACAGCTTCTTGTTTCCTTTGGAGAGTCTGCCCTGCCCGTGGGACTCCTGCAAGTCAACTCCTTAGAGCCTCCTGTCGCCTCTGTCAGAGAATTGTTCAGAACACAAGCACGTGGGCTCTTCCAGACAACAGGACTTTTGCAAAGACTTCCCAGACGGCAGGAAGCACTTTCCTCCGGGCTTCAGCTTCTAGGGCTGGAGTTGCTCCGGCTCCATAAGGGAGACCAGGAGGAGAGAAGGGAACGTGTGAGGGAGGGAGCGAGGGAGGGGGAGCACAGATCCTAGAGATGGCTTCGACCCCCTGATCAAGCTGTACCTGAAGGTAGCACTGGCTCTGGACTCTTCAGTTATGTGAGTCAACACACTGTTTTCCCTAAACTAGTTTTGGTTTTGTTCCCTGCTAATGGATTGTACCTGAAAACTCATTCAATTCTTCCATTTTTCAGATTAAAAAGGTAAAATCCTGAGCTGGACGCGGTGGCGCACGCCTGTAATCCAAGCGACTTGGGAGGCTGAGTCAGGAGGATCACGAGTTCAAAGCCAGCCTCAACAACTTAGCGAGGCCCTAAGTAACTCAGTGAGACCCTGTCTCTAAATAAAATACAAAATAGGGCTGGGGATGTGGCTCAGTGGCCGAGTGTCCCTGAGTTCAATCCCTGATTCAAAAAAAAAAGGTAAAACCCAGAAAAGTTAAAGGGTGCCCCAGAGGTCACGCAGCGGGTGAGCACGAGTCACCCAGCTTGGGGAACAGACGGACCAACCGCACCCAGCACTCTGCACCTGTGGGGACAGGACACCATGGGAGCAGTGATGGGGGTCCCTGCCAGAGCGACTCTGAAGGGTGGCCCTGGACTCTGCGGGCGGCAGAGAGACCACCAAAGAGGCTCCAGCTCACTCAGCTCTTCACAGGAGGCTTCCAGAGTCCCAGGCTGTTCTCCTGGGGGAGGCCCCGTCCTTCCAGTTGTGACAGCGTCATGCTCACTAGCCATTGTCTGGTGTCTGTGCTCCGGGGAGGTGACAACGGCTCCAGGCTGGGGGTGAGGAGCAGTAGGGGCGGGTGGGGAAGGAGGGAAGGGACCCAACCACAGGCAAACCAGGCCACCCTGGGTAGGGCGGGTAGGGCGGGGACCGCGGGGCCCACTGACCAGCCGCCTCCCAAAGTCAGGCCCCGGCCTTGCGCTGGGAAGTGGAGGACTGAGCACCCCTGTCCCTGGGGCTGCTACGGGGCGGTGACCCTGGGCAGAAGGAACAGAGGCAGAGGGAGGGACCTCACGGAGGTCACCGTGTGTGGGCTGGCTGGACCAGGCGGATGGGGCTGCAGGCGCTCAGCCCTTACCACTTCCCTCTGCTGTCCCCTCCTCAGGCGGCCTTCTTGGTTCGCCCTCAGGGCGCATCTGCACCCTGAGCAGCCGTTCCCTGGGCTGTGGCCCTGCTGGGCTTTGGGGAGAGGGCTGTGTCTCATCCCTTCTGAAGCCCTCTGAGTGGGCCTTGCCCCAGGAGGCTTGGACCTACTGCTGGTGCTTGGGGCTCAGAGGAGGGCGACACGGAGGCTGGCTGGGATGGGGCGGGGAGGGGCAGTGGCAGCCGCAAGGGGGGAAGGAGGCGAGGTGAGGAGTCCTCCCACTCCCATTCCCACTTGGGCGCTCAGTGAGACCATCTCCTGGGAGGTCCCAGGGCTGCCATCTGGCCTGCGGCTGAGCCCACTTCCCTGGGTCTTGGTGGCCCCTCCCTGCCGCCCACAGCCCGGCCAAGGCCAGGCCTCGCCAAGGTGAGGTGAGGACATGCCGGGCTCCCAGCGCCAGGCTTCCCCAGGCTCCCGATGCGCCGGCCCTCCCGAGCTGGCCCCGAGCTGGCCCCGAGCTGGCCCCGAGCTCAGCACAGCGTGTGCCTTGGCCTGTCTCATTCCCCAGACACCTCAAGCCCAGGGACTATAATTAAAAACCCCATCTTCCAGAGGAGGTCACCGAGGTTCCAAGAGAAGACTTGCTCTTGGTCACATGGGAAAACTCAGAACTGGCCACTGTGAACTAAGGGCTGACTAGCCGCCCTCATGCTCTACACGTGTCAACCTGGGTAACACACAAACCCTGGGAAGGGAGACTGCTGCTTTTAATAAACAGACGAGGAAGTTAAGGCACAGAGAGGTTAAGCAACTTGCCTGATGCCATCCAGCTAGCAAGTGATAGAGCCAGGATTTGAACCCAGGCAGTTTGACCTCAGATCTTTTCTGTGCTTTTCTTCCTGCTTGTTGAGGATGCCAAGAAGGAGGAGATGAGGTTCTCTCTCCAGATAAGGCACCCTAGAGTTTGCAAAGTTTTAGCACATTTGGCATCCTATCTAACTTCACCCCCAAGGGGATCGCCATTCCATTTTACAGAGGGAGTCAAGACCAGAGAAGGGCGGTGGTCACCCAGCGAGTCAGCTATGGGAGGGGCTCGGACTCAGGTTGGATGCCCAGGCTGAGCCCTCCCACCACTGCACACAAGAGCCTGGTGACTCCTGACTCCCAGCACAGGACCCCCAGCGCGGGTGGAGCGTTCTGGGTGGGAGGCCGAGGCCCCGAGGAGAGCTGCAGTTCCGCCTCTGTCCCGCCGCGGGAGCCTCATCTCCTCCTCATGTGTAAAATAAATGGACCGGGTCTGCTGGGCTCCAGGGGCCTTTCCAGCCCATCTGCAGCCCTGGCTCCGCGCAGGCGAGGACACAGCATCCTGCTGGCCTCACTGCTCCCCATTAGCACAGCCGAGGGGCCCCAGTCTCCCCTGCTCATGGCCTTCTCCCTGCAGAGAGCTCGCAGGGCCCGGGAAGATGTGCGGGCGAGTGTCCCTCACCACGCTGCCCAACAAGCCTGGGCTTCATTCTGCCTCCAGCAGAGCATGGACGTCAGTCTGTCTGTCTCCTCCCCAGCCAGCCTGTGAGCTCCTGGAGGGCAGTGGTCACCTCTGAAGAGCCCCCCCATCCTGGAGACACGTGAGCCTTCATGTTGGGTGGGAAGGAGACTTCCTCTGTTCAGGGCCCTTCTAGGCATCTTACATTCATGGGATCCTCACCATGACCTAGGAGCCACCTGCTGTCCTTAGCTGCATTTTATAAATGTGGAAATGGAGTAAGTAAGGGGCTTCCCAGGGTCACATACCACCAAGTGGTAGAGTCAGGATTCAAACCCTGGTAGTCGGCTCTATCTCCGGTGTAGCTAACCACTGAACCACACTGCCTCCCTCCCCCCATCAGGGCCCAGCAGAAGTGTGGTCCTGGCCAGCGCTCTGGAACGCGGCTTCTCTTCCTTCTTTCTGCCACTGTTGGACTGTCAGGATCCCCTGGGACTAGCACTGACTGATCTGGGGCCTCCTGGGCCACCCACTGCCTTCTGCAAGCCTGGAACTGTTGTTCCCATAGGCCTGGGACCTGTGTAAAGGTCACAGCCCGCTGTGGCAGCCAGGCTGCAGCATGGTGGCTTTGTTCCCGCAGGACGGCATATCAAATACCTGTTCCTCTCTTGCTTTGTTCTTGGGCACCGATAAGAGGCTCCAGAGAGATGGCTGCCCAGCTGGGCACTCCCCTGGTGCCAGGTCACGGGGAGGAGGTGTGTTTGGGTGAGCTGCTGTGCACCTCAAACTCCCCACCTCCCTGGCTTGAACTTGTCCCCCTGAGCTTTGTGTCCACCTGGAATCTCTGTGTGTGACCTTATTTGGAAACAGGCTCTCTGCAGATGGAATCAAGTTAGGATGTGAGACAGGATTAGGGTGAGACAGTATGACCAGTGTCCTTAAAAGAAGAGGTGGGCATAGACACCCTGGGAAAATGCCATGTGATGACAGGCAGGGATCCCCAGGGATGGCCAGCAGCCACTAGACGCTGGAAGTGGCAGGAAGAATTCCTTCCTAGAAACTTCAGGGGGAGCCTGACAACCCCCTCATTTTGGGCCTGGCCTCCTGACTGTGAGAGAATGCAGTTCTGTGCTTTAAGACACTGGCTTGTGGCAGTTTGTCATAGCAGCCCTAGGACTCTGATATGACCCCAAGATTAGTGATGCAGAGTCAGAGGGGTTTCTTACACCTGAGGGTTGGCTGGACCCAGCTGGGTGATTCTTCTGTTCAGCGGTCAGCTGGAACAATTCAGGCTGCCATCAGTTGGGAACGGGGCCGGTGTCTCGCAGCACTGGCAGTTGGTGCTGGTTGTGGGGCTGCCTTAGTCCTGCTCCTTGTGGCCCCTGACCTCTACATGGACTCTCTAACAGGACAGCCTGGCTGTCTCAACAGGCAGCTGGTTTCCCAAGGAAGGAAGAACAGGATCAGGAGGTAGGAACTGCACGATCTATCAAGGCCTAGACCTCAAAGCCCCGGACAGCATTTTCACCACAGTTTGTTGGTTCAGGCAGGTCACACAGCTCATCCAGATTCAAAGAGAGGGAAAATAGTTTCTGCTCTTGATGGGAAATGTGTTTGTCAGCTTTCTGTTGCTATAACAAAATACCTGAGATAATAACCTTATGAAAAGAAAAGGGTTTTCTTTTTGGCTCACAGGTTTGGAAGTTTTAGTCCATGATGGGTTGGCTCAGTTGCTTTGGTTGTGTGGTGAGGCAGTTCATCATGGTGGACATAGAAAAGTTGTGGCCAGGAAGCAAAGAGAGAAAGTGAAAGAAACTGGGGTCCCACAGCAGTCCACTTCATGGGCACACCCTCAATGACCTAAGGATGTCCCATGAGGCCCCTGCTCTCAAAGATCCTATCATCTCCTAACAATGCCACCCTGGGGACTATATCTTTAACACAGGTGCCTTTGGGAGACATTCAAGAGTCTCCCCAGGAGAAGGTGTGACAGGCAAGACCAAAAGGCAGTGGAGATGGGAGGGATGGAGGGGCCAGTGTGTGGATGGGGCTTTCCCAAGGGCCCCAGAAATGAGCTTCCTGTCGATGGGGTTGCTGGTGAGACTGAGGTGGGGATCACTCTGCCTGAGAGAGAGCCCAGACCACGAGCCGCAGGTCCACTCGGCCATGCGCTCACAGGTGACCTTGGGACGCTCCTCAGCAATCACTTACTGAGCTTTACTAAGGGCCAGGCCCAAGCTAGGCACTGTGCCACGAGCAGGCCAGCTCCCTGGGGAACTGCCCTGGGCAGGCAGGTCACAGAGCATGCTAAGCAGAACTGCAGGGCTGGTCTCTGAGGACCGAGAGGCTGAGATGGGCCTCCAGGGCAGAGACCCGGAGGTCCAGAGGTCCTGCCCCACTGGGGGCCCCACTCCTCCTCCAGGCACTGAAAGGGCTGGCCAGAGCTCGGGGCTCGAGCTGCTTCCTGGAGTCTTGGGGTTTCCCAGAGGCACCAGTGGGCTGAGCAGGGGGAACCCAAAATTTGCCATTAGCTGACCGGATGGTTCCCAGTCTGGCTTCAGAGCCAGCTCCCATCGGCTGTCTGGGACATTTTCCTAGGTCCCCTCTTGTTCCTGAACAACTCTGCCAGGGTTCTGGGCTCTGAGGGTGCCACTCCTCTGGGAGACCTCATCATCCCGCACACAGTCCCTGTGCCACAACCCTGCTGTCCCCTCACCTTTGACCCGAGACCTGCTCAGTTCTGGAGAGCCCTGGGGACCCCACAGGAAATGCAGAGTCTCTCAGAGAGCTCAGGCTCCTGAAGTGAGACCGTCCCCCTCTGTGTGGCCCTGGGAGAGTTCCTCACCTTCTCTGAGCCTCTGAGGGAGCCGGGCTTGGGCTCTGGGCTCAGCTCACAGCTAAGAGAGGCTCTGAACTTGTGTTAGTCACCTGCGAAGCCTTCACTGCGGCTCAGCGTCTTTATTACACCCCCAAAGCTGGGCACTGGGTGGGGTGCAGGTGGGCTAGGTACTCCACAGTGACCCCCTGCCTCAGTGCCCTCTCAGTCACACGGGAAGGAAGGCCTCCCCTGCTTCCTTCATCAGGACACTGGGGACACGGGCCTCTGGTCATAGTGCCCAATGCTGAGGACCGTCCAGACACGGTCCTTGCACTCAGGGAGGGACCCCTGAGCCCTGGCTTCACTAAGCTCTGTCTTGAAGCGGATGGCAGGTCTTGTGTGGGGCTGGGGACACAGATGCCACTTCCGAGCAGGCTCCTGAGACCTTCGCAGGCTTCCTGGTCCACGGCAGAGCTGCGCACCTTCTCCTCAGCCCGGGGGGTCTCTGCCAGGGCCGGGCTTGGGGTGGGGAGGGCAGGGCAAGGCGGGCAGGACACAGGGCTCCGCTGCGCTGGTGACAGGCCTTCTCGGCCACCGGGGAAGGCTGGGGCAGTCCACAGTCCACAGGTGCCAGAAGAGCAGGTCCCCAGGCGCAGCCAGGGCCACCGTGTTTCCAGCACCTCTAGCTGCTGTCCAGTGGGGGCTTCGGGGAGGCTGGCCGGCTCAGGGTCACGCTGGGGAAGCTGGTGACGAAGCTGTCCCACTTTCTCCTCACCTGCCGGAACAGCAAGGTGGAGGTGGGCGGCCGGGCGGCGGCCGGCGGCGGGCTCCGTGCTGTTCCAGCCGCGGCCGCGCGGTGGCGACAGGCCCCCGAGAGACGCGCCCTGGCCGGCCACCCTCCCGCTGAGGCGGTGGGTGGCGGATCTGCGCCGCTCTGCCGTCCCACCCGCCCATCCTGAGACCTTCGGCGACAGCCCGGTGCCAGGGGACGATCCCAAACGCCTTGGGGACCCTCTGAACGTCTGCCCCGGTAGCCGTGTCCCCAGCCTCCCTCCAAGCCGGCCCTGTCCTCCGGCCCACCTGCCGCCCAGCCCCGTCCGGGGAGCCCCCCTCCCTGACTCCCCATCTTCGACCCGGGGCCATACCTGCTGGCATGGCCTCAGCCACCACCGGCCGCCTCTCGGCGGGGTCTGGATCAGCTGCTCCGTGTCCCCAGCGCTCCCCTCAGGCTGCCTCTTCTGACTGGGGCAGTGGAGGCCTTCTGATCCTCCGTCGAGGCCTTGGGGCCTGCATTTCTCACGCCCTTGTCTGAGGCTCAGTGCCCGGCGGAGCTGGCCCCCCACGGGTCTTCCCCAGGGCTCCTGCAGCTTCCCATAGGAGTTTCGGGGGCCTCGCAAGGACTGGCTGCGCAGCCCTGTTCCCATGGTTCTGGACGCCTTGCTCCCCTGGCAAACCTCTGGCCCTCTAGGATGGCCCGGTGCCTCCACCCATCAGAGGGAACTCACCTGGGGGCAAAGGTTGGTGCTGCTGAGTGGCTGTCATAAACCAAAGGGCAGGCCACAAGGGGCTGAGCATCCCTGAGTCACACTCCCCACCACCTCCTCACCTTCTGGAACAAGGAGTGTAGACCCAAGGCCTGGATCTTCCTGTCTCTTCCTCCTCCTCCTCCAGGCAGCCCTCCCTGACCACCCACCCTGGAAGAGCTTGGCCTCCTTTGAACTGGGCCCTCAACTGAACTCATCTCATTGACACGGAGCACAGATGACTCAACAGCAAAGCAGAGACAGGCTTTCCTGAGTCAGGACAGCTCCAACCTAGAAGAGCCAAATTCATAGAGACACTAAGTCCATGGCAGCTGCCAGCAACTGGGGGTGGGGGGATGGAGAACCATTGTTTAGTGATAATAGATTTTCAGTTTTACAAGATGAAACGGGCTCTGGAGGTTGGTTGCACAACACTGTGGATGAATGCAACACCACTGAGCCATCCACTTCAAAAACAGCTGAGATTGAGCTGGGCGTGCAGGCGCATGCCTGTTCATCTAGCAACTCAGGAGGCTGAGACAAGAGGATAGCAAGTTTGAGGCCAGCCTCAGCAATTTAGCGAGACCCTATCTCAAAATAAAAAATAGAAAGGGCTGGGGACGTGACTCAGTGGTAAAGAGACCCTAAGTTCAATCTCCAGAACTGAAAAAAAAAAAAAAAAGGCTGAGATGGTAAATCTTATGACATGCATATTTTATCACATTAGAAAAAATTCTAAAAGAATAAGAGGAAGCAAGATAGCTCTGGGCCAGGCATCAGGAGGCCTGGGTTTTTTCCAAGCCTAACTCTGCCTCAATATTCCAGCACAGCACAGAGATAGAGAGCTGGGCTCTGACCAAGTGCCTGTGGGTAAATTGCAGCTTCAGCGCTTAGAGCTCTGTGACCTTGGGTACATTCTTCTCCCCTGAGTCCCCTTGTCAGTAACTGAGACTACTCAGCCAGTTGTTCTGTGGCTTAAATGTGATCCACAGGTCCTGGCACACAGCAAGTGCTCAATAAAAATGAGTCGGTGGATTGATCATTGTAGGAAAATCCCCTCCTGGTCTGTCCCCCTCTGCAAAATGGGTTCTTTGAAAAATTGAGATGAAATCATGAATGTGGGTGTCTGCGCCAGGGAGACTGCCAGTCGCAGCTCTTTCTCATGAGACGGGATAGAGAGAGAGAGGTCCCAGCTGGGCCAGCAGAGTCCCCAGAATTATAGAATCTGAGGGCTGGAGGGCCCTCGAGTGTCTGGCCCTTGCTACTTTTAGTTTCGTCCACTATGTTTTGAGCATTTTGAGCTTTTACACTGCTTCTGGAGCTCCAGGGATTTCATTTGAACACCATGCTTGTCCATTGTTAGCCTTTTTTGCTGTTGTTAGTTTGAGACAGGCTGTTACTCTGTGGCCCTGGCTGGCCTTAAACTCCTACACTCCAGTAATCCTCCTGCCTCAGTCTCCCCAGTAGCTGGACTGCAGGAGCATGCCTGCATGCTTAGCTTATTAAATCCCATTTTACAGATTTGGAGACTGAGGCTCACGGAGATCAAGCTCCTGGCCAGAGAGCATGCCTGGAAAGTGGCAGAGCTGGACTCCCACTGGGTCAGTCTGCATTTAAAGCACAAACTTCTACTGTCTGTCCCCACCCAGGCCCTGCCCCTAGGTCAGCAGCAGAGGCAGAAACGGAAGCCAGGCTCCCTGCCTCCTCCATGCTTGGGCTGCTGCGTGGGGTGCCCGACTTGGGTCAGGGAAGTGTTGGCTTCTCTGCTGTTTCCCCCAGGGCTTGACCTGGCCTTCTGTCCTCCCTCGAGTTTCTGGGCCATCCTTGGGGAAAGGGTCTCCTAATGACTCAGCTCCTCCCTGGGGAGCTAAGAGGAGGAACTTGGAATGGACAAAAAGGGGCGGGACCCTGTGCCCAGCCTGTCCCAACGATTCTGACTCCATCCCAGGCCTCTGTATTCCAGCCCCACCTAGATCCTAGTGTTTAACCCACAGCCCCCGCCGCTCCCCCCACCCGCCCCCAGTCCCTTCCAACCCTGGTCGCAAGGCAACAAAGCCTTCATACAGTCTTTGCCGCCCAGGTCTTGGCAGTGCCGTCCCTGCCCGTCCCACTCTCTGAGCCAGGAAGAGCGTGCTCACAGGCTCTGGAGACGTGCTGGGCTGGGTCGCTCATGTCAAGCCCTCTTGCTAAATGCATAGTCTTAAGAATCTCCCAGAACATCCACTGAGGACAAGCAGAAAATGTGTGTTCCTGTCCTTCCCTTCCCATCCTCCTTCCTTCTTCACCTGGCCAGTTCTTGCTCACCTTTCAGCACCTGGTTCTGTGAATGAAGTGCCAGATGCCTTCCCTGTCCCCTCTGAGCCATGTCAGGTGGGCGGTCCCCTCTGCAACCCACTCTAGCCCAGTCACACACACATGCCTTATCCTACCAGACTGGGCATCCTTCAAAGGAAAAATCTCTTCCGTCTCTGCGTCCCCAGTACCCAACATGTAAACACTTGTGTTAAATACTGGGGTCGTACAGTTGCTGTGTGACAAATGACTCCTGGGGCAAGGACTGCGGCCAAGGGACCAAAATGTGTTGCTTCCTTCTCCACTTCCTTTGGTTTTAACCGCTATTTTTTGAGGATTGTTACTGGTTCTGGAGCTAATCCCTCCATGGATTTAATTTAAACCTGATAGCTTAAACGACATTTAGAGGCTTACAACAAACTTAGTGGCTTAAGACAGGACACATTATCTCACAGTTTCTGTGGGTCAGGAATTGCACTTGGCTCAGCAGGACTCCGGCTCGGGGTCTGTCACAGGCTGCTATCGAGGGCTACAGCCACCTGCAGGTGCCTCAGGGCTGGGTGGGCTCCCAAGCTCACTCCTGCAGTGATTGGCGGGATGATGTTCCTCCCAGGGCGCAGGACTGGGGGCCTCAGCTTCTTGTTGGCTATTGGCTGCCTACACTTGGGTCTCTCCAAAAGCAGCCTGGTGTGACAGCTGGCTTCAATCACAACGAGCAAGCGAGAGCCAGAGATCGGGAGCAAGAGGGGAGCCAGAGTCTCCTGGGGCTTAGTCTCAGAAGTGACATTCATCACTCCTGCCATATTCTGTTCCTTGGGAGCAAGTCATCAGCCCTCCGGGGAGGGATTCACACAAGGATGTGAACACCAGGAAGCTGGAGTCACTGGGGCCATTGGAGAGCGTGCCCACCACGCAGAAAAGTATTCCCAACCCGTGGCACGCCCAAGTCTAGAGCCTTGCCCTATCATGAACTGGCTACAGGTCTGGGCAAGTGACTCACCTTCACGTCCCTACAATTTCCCAGCTGTCAAATAGGAATTAGAAGGCACCAATGGAAAGGCAGCATTGGTTTACATGCCAATAGGAAAGAATGCCCATCGCCCATTCATGGGAATGTGCAGCCCCACTTCAGAGAAGGTTAAGTGTGCAGACAAGGGTGACAGTAATGACACATGCTAGTATCTATTTCTTGAATGGTGGATGTTGTTTAAGGCCATGGTGATGAGAGAAGGCTACAAACAGGGGCAGGCTACCCAGATGGCTTTCCTACCGCAGCCAATGAGGTTAATCTGTAGGCACATGGTGGGCAAGGCCTTTGGTGAGGCCCAGGGTGGGGTGGGTAGAATCTCTGCCCTGGAAAAGGAGCAATTCTCCTACACATAAGGAAGTGCCTCAGGGAAGTGCCAAGTACAGGGGGTGCCCAGAAGAGAGCAGGAGGACACACGCACAGGGAGAAGCCAGGCAAACTTCTTGGAGGAGGTGCTGGCAGAGGTGGATGTGAGAGTGGAGCAGATGACCAGAGCCTGGGAACACCCAGGTTTGCCCTGGGGTCATCAGACACGAAGCTCATCTCTGGGCCCTTGAGAATCTGACCCAGGAATCCCACAGGCCTCTGGAGGCAGCTGGAAAGGCGCATGCCCTCCACTCAGAAGTCCTACCCCTGTGATCGGAGAGCTTACCCCATTGTTCAGATGGAATAACAGAGGCACAGTCGGGGTGGACCCGGGGTCCAGCCCTATCGAGTCTGGCCAGCACAGGAGTCTTCAGCAAATGAACTGCACTCCACCCTCCACGGGTGAAGTCTAGGTGTTCATAGAACTACCAGTTCGGTGGTAGATCTTCTCCTTGAAAACATGCCCAGAGTTTGCAGATGTACACATTTAATTAATTAATTATTATTATTATTTTTTGAACCAGGGATTGAACTCAGGGACCCTCGGCCACTGAGCCACATCCCCAGCCCTATTTTGTATTTTATTTAGAGACAGGGTCTCACTGAGTTGCTTAGGGCCTTGCTAAGTGGCTGAGGCTGGCTTTGAACTCGCGATCCTCCTGACTCAGCCTCCCAAGTCGCTTAGATTACAGGTGTGCGCCACCACGCCCGGCTCACATTTAATTTAAAATCACTGGTGTATGTTCAGCTGACAATGAATCTCGGCTCTTTGAGCAACATCTAAATACGCTGTAATTCCGCACTCGTTCTTAGGGTTCAGAACAGTGTACCAAACCTGTCCACTTCTCCAGTTTTCAGGTCCCCACAGGAAGCGGGAATGCCAGGCTGTCAGGTTCAATGCCAGACCCTGGCTACCTTATCACTTGGAGAAATCAAAGTGAATGGTAAGTAACACCACTACTTAAACGCTATTATAAAAGCTCCCGAGTGCTGGGCACTTGTTTGTGTCAGGAACTGTTCAGAGGGCTTCCCGTCCGTGGTTGTGTTGAATTGAGACAGCATTCCAGAGAATTAGGGCAGGATTATTCTGAATGGTAGACAGAGAACTTGAGCTCAATGGGTGTACAGGCAGAGCCAGTAACTCAGATGCTCTTGAACTTTTCCAAATAGCCAGGCCTGATAGCTGTTGATGGTGAGTCCGTCCCCATCAGCTGGGCCTGTTTCCTCATTTGCAGACTGGAGCTGGGTAGGTCTCACCTGGGTGCCCTGAACTTCCCTTGCTAAGAAGCATCAACTGCCAGGCCCCATGGCGAGCCCACTGCCAAGTCAGGTCTGAGCAGAGGCCTGAGAAGCCGCACCATCAGCTTCCAGGATCTCTATGTTCACAGGGATCTTGGAAACAATCACTCAGGGCCCTTCTGCCTTTGAGGATTGAGTTCTTAAGATGCGAATGTCAGAAACAAAGCTCTTCTTTTGATGTATGAATTCCATACTTTCCGTTTTCCCAGGTGGTCTATGGTAGGGAGTGGAACAGAGAGAGCACAGCTTGGGGGTCCCTGACTGGGCCTCTCACTGTGCGACCAGGAGAAAGGCCGTATCCGTTCTCCCAGCCTCAGCATCCCTGCCTACTTTAGAGGGTTGCTGGGAGAATCAAAAGAGCTACAGTTCAGCCTGGTAAGGAGGTTTGTCCCCCTCCTCTGTCCCATCCCATAGACCAGTGACTTGGAAAGGACTTGGCACCCTGGTAAAGGGCTGGGGCCATGGTGGGGAGTCTCCCACAGGCTTTGGGGACTTAGACTCAAGCATGTGGGCAAATCAGGGATAAGAGATGGTAGAAATTGCACGTTAACTGCCACCAAGAGGCTGGGCTATGTCAAAGGGGCTGCTTTGGTGTTGCCCCAGCAAAACTTGGGGGGCAATTTGGGAGGAGCTAGCCCATTCCTTTGCTTCCTCTTTCTCTTCTTGGGGCTGACATGTTCAGAGGCATGGAAACAGATGAGAGAGGATCTCAGAACTGGCAGAGGCTTCTGCAGCCCAAGAGCACAGGGGAGATGCAGACTGCGCTCCATCTTGGCCAGTGATGGTTGAATATCTTACGGGGATCCCTTGATGGGCTCCATGGGTCCAGTGGACTGTCCAGACTGAAAGATCAGAGTAAAAGTGGAAAGAAAGGACAGGTCCCTAAGAGTGGGAGGCAACAAGGTTAAAGGAAGAGAGATCCCAGGGACAAAGCATTGGGATTTAGGATCAGTACCCAAAAACTGTACCTGGGTAAGGGCATAGGACTGCCCGACACAGTTGTACAGTTTCCACACTGCATAAATGCTCCAGCAGTCCCGTTGAAGGGACTGCAATGCAAGCCATGCTTTGCTTGTTTGGTCACATGCTGGTAGGCACTTCTGCTTCCAGGAGAGGCCTTAGCACCAAGTGCCACCCAAGGGTCACTCTTCCTTATCATCAACTAGGAATGGCATAGTTTAGGGTGGCTGTGTATGGGAGCCATGCCAAGAGCCCCAGTGGAGAAGCCTGGCCCCCCCAAGGGCCTAAGGCAGGGAAATATCAAAAGAAAAAGAAAAAAAAAAAGAACACAGATAAAACTACTCTTGAGCTGCCTCTACCCACCATGCAGGCTTCTGTGCTGTGGAGAGTAGAAGACACAGGCCAGCCTGTGCAGGGCTGTTTCGTCCATCCCAGGGGAAGCAGTGGGCATCTTCCTGAGGGCCTGGCGGCCTTGCCCTGTCTCTTCATCAAGGGTTAGCCCTGCGCTCTCACCAGCAGCCAGGCCCTCTGAGGCTCCAGCACAAGGCTTTGGTCACCCCTCATTCACCATCTAAGGAGGGAAGATCTGCTACATCTGGGTTGTCCTGGGGCCTGGTCAGGGTAAAGCCAGGCTCCTGAGCTATAAACCCAGAGGGGTGGGCTGTGTTATGGGGCGCAACTTAATATCAGACCGATCACCACTGAGAAGTCCAAATTTGAGAGTCTTTATTAAGCCGGCTGCTGACTGTCTCACACAATGCCCCAAAAATGGCTATTGGGAGAGCAGCCCCGACCACAGGGTTGCAGGGATTCTTATACCAAAAATCACATCAATCACAAGTGTCTGTTTCTATGATTCAGAATTACAAACTTACATCATGAAATCAGCAGCAGAGGAGGAAGTGGGTCAGAATGACCCTTACCTAGGTACAAACTAAAGAATGGTTACTAATGGTTACTAACATAGGAATCAAAAGAGAGCAATTTTTCATCATATAAGAATCGCCATTTTGCATTGTTAAACATGTCATGCTAAGTGACTGATGATGGGCACAGAGGTGGGGCGTTCCCATGGGAGAAGCATTTTCTACATAACATGGAGTCTTAGAGCAAAATGGAGTCTGTTTAGTCATTTTCCATATAGCCGGGCCTGTAACATTTCCATGGAGCCAAATCTGTCAGCCCATCACAGGCTGCACTGGGGCTCATGGCATCCGCTATGTTTTCAGGGGTCCACGGCTTTGTCTGGGAGCCCCTCCTCTTCCTGGATGCTTCCAGTCTCCTTGTTCCTAACTGCTCCTGGCCTTCCCACTGTGCTTCCTGAACCTGCTGGTGAGGGGTCCTCCCTGGGCCCCACCGGTATCACACGCACATTCCCCTCCCCCCACCAGGTCTTCCCTCTTAGCTTGGGCCTGTTATCCTCATGGGGCCTGTTATCCATATCTTCACCGATAAGCTCTCTCTCTCTCATCTCTTTTTCAGGATGGCCCAGTCATCACCTCCTCCAGGAAGCCCTCTGAGGCCCCTCTCTTAGGGTCAGGGGACCTGCCTTGGAGTCCCATACCCACCCCTGGCCATGGTCTCCAGCACAGTGCTTTGAAATCCAGCATTTCAGGCTCTATTCCCTCTCACCCATCCCATCTGGGAGCTGTGTGGGGCCGGGGACACTGCTCATTAGTTATGGCATCTTCCCGAGAAAGCTGGGGAATGAAGATTCTCCTATCTCTCTTTTCTGGTCCAGGGACCCTGTAAAAGTCTCCCTCCTCCCAATTTGTCCCTTGCCAACCACATTCTCTAACCCAACCTGGCCTGTTCCTGGTCGTTGTCTCTTTAACTCTCCCTCCCCATTAAAGGTGGTGTCCTCTGCTGGACTCCTGGCCTCTGGGGCGGTCCCATTCACTGCAGTCCTTTGAACTGTGGGCTGGTCTCCCTGCTGTCATTCACCCACTATTTATTAAGCACCTGTTACTTGCTGAATTCAACTACTGTAGAGGCAATGTTCAAATGTGAGGAGGGGAACAGAAGACCAACCAACCCCCAAACCAAGAACCTTCCAGAAAGTGGAAGACACTAAGAAGCAGAAGGCAGAGCTGCACTTCCAGCTCACAGGAGCCCCTGAGCTGCTGGATGTCACTTCCTTCCTAAGAGGTCCTGCTGCCTGTGCCTGACTGAACTCAGGCCAGCCCTCCTCTGCTACCCACTCTTAGGAATGCAGTCAAGTCCCCAAGCTTCCCAGATCTTGAAAATTAGTTGGGGGTTAGTTAAAAAAAAATCAATTAAAGATTCCTGGGCCCCACCCCAGTCCCACGGGTGTGCGGTTCAGGAATCTGTTTGTTTAAAAACCAGGGAGACTCTTATCATCAGAGAAGTCTGGCTAATACTTCCCTATGCCTCTCAGTGGGTCTCAACACTGATCCACATTGGAACCATTTGGAAAGTTCCAGCAACGCAAAGCAGAGGAGTCTCACTTTCCAGCAATGGGTTTCAGTGGCCTAGGTGACTCTGCTGGTCCCTCTGGCTCAGGAATCTGCGTCTCCCATCAGCACCTTGTGCCAAGGAGATTCTGTCAGTAGAGGTCTGAAGCTCACACTGAGAAATGCTTTCTCAAGTCATGGCAGACTCCTCACCCAGGCTGTTGGGTACAAAGTTTTCTTGACTTGGAATGGAGTACTTTCCCAACCTTGTCCTCCAGGGGAACTCATCTTGGGGACGGGAGAGCCTGGATGGCACACTCTCTTGTTTCCTACTCTGACTTGAGCTATATAACATATATGCTGCAGCTAACTATCCAGAACCCATACCTCTTTGTTCACAGCAATCCATTTTCTGGTTCCACTCAATTAGTTCCTTTGTTCAGATCTGCGTCACTGGTGCTGATGTAGGAGTCACCTGAACCTGGTGGAGCCACCTGCTTTAGGCTCCAGATCCAAGGAGTTCACAGAGAACAACCAGAACTGAGCTACCATTCACAGTCCTTGTTGAATGGCCAGTCCTAGAACAGGTTCTTGACTTTTCTGAAAGACACAGGGATTCAAGTCAAGTCTTATATCTGTGCAGCAGAGGAGATAAGATAGGAAGTGATGAGGTCACAAGGTAAACATGTAATAGAAAAAATAAATAAAACTCAGATTCAATGTTCATGAAGTCCAATCCCTTTTATGTGGAAATGCAGCCCAGACAGGGACAGGACCTGCCCAAGGTCATAAGGCTTTAACTTTTTTCCTGGAAAAAAAAAAAAAAAAAAAGAAGAAAGAAGTTATGTAGAGTTTTTGGGCTTGGACATGCAATAAAATGTGAGTGCTATGAAATGACAGGGACTGGGTCCTGCCCACCAGTCCCCTGCACAGCACCAGGCACATAGTAATGAGGTGCGTACTGATTAAATAAAGCCTGAATCTGGAAGATTATAATTGAAATTCTTGTTCTGCTACTAAAATAGCTGTGGTGGATAGACCCAGGGTTGGAGTTCTGCGGGATAGGTGGAAGGAAGGACAAGGAAGTTGTAATGATAAACTTTTTACACAATGAAGTCTGAGAAGAGAAGGGAATCGTAATCTCTTTCCGTGACCAAGAAACAATTTCTGGTTAGCGATGTTCTTCTCACAGTCCTTGATCCTCCTGTCTGGAAGCAGGTTATTTTTAATCCTTGTTCAAATTACCATCCGATGTCCTGCATATTCTGTTTATTGTCTAGTCTCCCCTCACTGGAAGGCAGGAATTTTGGGTTGTTTCGGTCACTTCCCTACCCCCTGGTTGGCACACAGCCCAATTAAGCAGCTTTCCTTTCATACCTCAACCAAGCTTTCTAAATCTCCAAGGTCCTGAGCGACCCCGCTTTGCAAATTAGGAAGCTGAAGCTCAGAGAGGTGAAGCAGAATGTCCAAGGTCACACAGAGACCGACTCCTGACCACCATTACCACCCACGCAGACGCCAAAGAACGCAGTCACGCAAACCCGGGAGGCACCAGCGTCTCCTTCCTTCTGCCCTTTGCTAACGCTCTGAGACCTATTCTCCGTTTGCTAATGCGTATCTGCGTCCGGCCGGGGTGCCTGAGTCTCGGCGCATCTGTTATGCTTGCGGTTTGGGGAGACACGTGCTACTCGGGTGAATGAATTGCACGTCCCCACCCCCGCGGATAGCCAATCACGACGGGTCGGAGACTGGCCACTTCCGCCTATTGCGGGCGGGGGCGGGGCCGGGAGGCCCACGTGAGGTTCCGGAGACGAGGGAGTAGGCGTTGGTGCGCTAGGGACGGGCTCTCCCGGACTAGCCACCAATCCAGGGGCCCGCCCGAGACGCGAGGGGCGGGGCTGACGTGGCGCGCCAAGGCTTAAACGTGCCGGGTAGGCGGGCGTAGGGAGGAGTCCTGAGAGGAGGAGTGGTGACTGACGGAGAATATTGCCCAATAACAGGAGGGGTTGGGCTGCCTGGGCCAATAGAAAGTCCGTGAGGCGGGGCCTGGGACTGCAGCAAGTTCGGTTGCACGGAGACCGCAGCTGTTTTCTGTCAGCGGAGGCAGCGGCGGTAGAGGCGGCGGCGACGACTTGCAGCGCCTGGGAGGAGGTGAGTGTCCGCGGCGTTCTGCACCTTCCTCTTCCTGCGGCAGGTCGGAGCTGGTGGGTGTGCGCCGGCGCCAGGGACGCTTATGTAAGGGTCGCGCGCGCAAAGGAGGCGCGGGCTCTGCGAGTGACGGCTTGGGGGGACGGCTGCGGGCGGTGCGCGACGCGACGCGACACGACACGACACGACGTGCGCCGTCCCTCCTCCCGCCGGGACCCGGCCGGCGCGGACCCGCCCCCTCCCCTGCCTACGCTCGGACCCCGGCGCGCGGCGTCTAGGGCCAGCCGCCGCGTGGGCATCCCTCCTGGGTTGGCGCCGCCTCGTCCCGCCCCTCTGGCTGCCGCCGGCGCTCTCGATCCTGCTCTCAGGCCCATTTTGCAGATGGAGAAACTGACGCACTGGGTCCTAAAATGCCTCGGACCAGGTCCCCTAGGGTTCAAACCAAGCCTGTAAGAATCAGGAGCCCACGCTGTCCCCATCTTAATGTATGAAAGCTGTGGCATGTAAGGCCGGGGTTTTCCTTGTTCCAAGTGACTGCACTCCGCCTCCCGAAGGATGCACTTAGTTCGGATGCAGAAGTGAACGTGAGGTGCTGAGACACAATGGTTCAAGACCCTTCAGTTAGGAGGTGCGCCTGGGTTCAGCCCGTTATTTCTACGGCTTTTAGTGGTTTACAAAGTGCGTTGGGAAAGTGCCCTCCTGCGTTCCGAGTCAGAAGCCTGGACCTTGAGGACCTGCCCCGCAGGTTCCTTCCAGCGTGACTTGCCCTGTGTACTTTCAGCGAGTTGGTTTACCTTTAGAGGGCTCTTTCCTCATCTCACAAACGATGGAACTAGGCCAAGTCCCAAGGTCCCTGGCAGCTTTGAAATTCTTAAAAATCTGATTGTCTTTTTATGTTGTGAAAGGAGGAACCCAGGGCTCCTTATCCTCATTCTGCAGCTGAGAAAACTGAGGTTCTGAAAAGTGCCAATACTTGCTAGATCACAACTAGAGCCCCCATAATCTGCCAGGCGCCTTCCCTGATGCTCCCTTACCCACTGCCACCAGCAGCCCTGGCTGGCCTACCGATTGTCACTTTTCCCAAATGTGATACCAGTAGTATCAGGTGGATGTACTCAGCCTTCCTATTCACTTGCAGTTACAGCTTTCCGTTTCTTTTTATCTTAACATTTGAACTTTTAAACATTCTTTTGCACACTTACCATGTGCAGAGCCCTAGGCTAGGTGCTGAGGGATTACTAGGTGATGAGGTTAATCCTTGTTTTAGAACTGCTGACAAACTGGTTGGAGGAGAGAAAAATAAAATCCAAGTAGCAAGTCAGCGTGCCACAGATGTTTGTAGAGAGCAGGTGAGAGCAAGGTATGGCCCAGAGGAAGATACGGGAGAGGAAGTGTGCTAGAGGCCTGCAAACCAGGGCAGACCACACGCAGGGGACTGGCCCCCAGGCTAGAAGAGCAGCCTTTGTGGAAGAGGTGAGTGGTGAACCTACTTTTGATGCTGTGGGCAGTGTAGCAGCAGTGACTGATTTGAGCAGCAAAGGTCTTACTATGGAAGAGCGGCAAGTTTTAAGTGATGAGAACCTGCAAGTGGGAGGCTGAGGAAGGAAAATGGGGACATAGTACTTCTCAGTGGTTGTAAGAAACTTGGGTGGTCACTGGGACTCAAACCCAGGGCCCTCTATCACGGAGCACTGTCTCCAGCCCTTCAATACATATATTTTTTAAACTTAATTTTTGAGGCAGGATCTCCCTAAGTTGCTGAGGCTGGCCTGCCATCCTCTTGCCTTGTCTTCCAGAGTAGCTGGACTTACAGGTGTGTGCCACCTATTCACGCTTTGTTTCTTAATGACGACTCTGTGCCCTGCCCTTAGGGAAAGGGCTCTGTTCACTGTGCTTGCTCAACATCCGTTGTTTTTTTAATTAACTGCGGCTGCCATCCAAGGTCTCTCTAGTTTACCCCAGTGCACCCTTCTGCCCCTTATCTCCTCTTTGTCCCCGTCAGCTCGGCTCCCCCCTCTCTGTGCCACTGCTCCTCTCCAGCGTCTCCTCCCCGCAGGAGGGTTTCCCTGGTTCCCCCATGACTCCCTCCTGCCACTGTCCTTTCTGTCCTATTCCTTGATTTCTGTGTTTCACTCCCAGTACCCCATGTGTTGTGCTGGGTGACTGTTCTTCCAACCCTGTGCATGGAGGCTCTGGGACCAGTGGCAGGGCGGATCGCAGGTTCATTTCTCTCAATCCGAGTCACAGCTGCCTGTGTCCCTCTTCTCTGTATCCTACCAGTCCCTAACACCATGCTGGGAACAACAGGATACTTAGTAAAGGTTTTGGACAAATTAGTAGAAAATGGCTTAAACTGAGAATGAGTGAGGAGAGGGGGGTGGAAATCAGGCACCTAGAAGGAGTCACATTAGGCGCAGCAGCGGTGACCAGTACCGTGCGTGGAGCTCAGTCAGTCTGGGAGAAGTCCCATCTCTGGCACTTTCCATGTGAGTCAGGTCCTCACCCAGGACTGTTTTCATGAAGGTGAGCAGAGACCTTCTCTGGCTGCCTCCCAGCGGCAGCGTGCTCTTTTTGGATGGGGCCCTGTTCTCTGTGTCCCAGGAGGGCCAGCTCTGGGCTAGTGTCCCCTCCAGAGGCCTTCTTTGAGAAGGGAGGTGTTTTGCCTGCTTCCCCGCTGAAACCTCATCGGGCCCAGCTGAGGACTCCTTGGATTCTCTCCCTTCGTTGCCTTCTACTATTCGCTGTGGACGCTTTGCCAAAGGAGGAGGGCCTGATGGTGAACATGGGAAGTAACCAAAGGAAACAAGCCCTTTCCTCTTACCTCAAGCCTGCTCACCTTGGCATTCAGGACTCGCCAACACGTTCCTGTGGGGCTTTTTCTTCCACTGACCCCATTGGTGACCTCTTCTGCCTTTGGCCTGCCCCGAGACTATTTACCAACCCTCCAAACTCACTTCTTAGTGTCTCTCTTCTTGTTCCCTTATTTTTTGACCTTATTTTCTGCAGGGCTTTTCCTCCTGTCTTGTCCTGTCAAAATTAAATTGCTCTTCAGTCCTCAGGGCTTTCCTGTATTAAGCCTTGCCAAATCTATTCAGCTGGATGTGGATTCACTCTTTTAATAATAATGATGATGATAAATAGTGATTTGTTATCATTCGTTATTAATAATAGAGCCAACCTATGTGTGCTCTCACTATGTGCTGCCAGGGGCCTTACTAAATTCCTCACATGCAGAGAGGTGAACTAACTTGCTGGAAGCCTATGGCTGGGAAATGGCCTGGTGGGGTTTGGCCCTGGGCTGTCAGTCTCAGAGCCCTTGCTTGGGGGCCTGTCTATGTCTTCCGCTTTGCCTTCTAAAGTTAGCCCCCCATAATGTGCATTCTGGCACTTTTTGGCAGAGTCAGTGTCTTCTGGAATAATTCCTTGTGAATGCATGCACTCAGTAAATATTTTATTGAATCGAATGCCCCAAACATTCAGTTTCAGCCTTGACATAATCTACCAAGGCAGCTCGCTTTCGCCGAACATATTTGAGTCCTTTGATAGCTCGCTGGTGTGTGTCTCCAATTTGCTATATATTGACCAGTGGCTTGAGCTGTCTGATGGATGTGGCCTTTGGAAAATCAGGAGTCTGTAAGCAGTGGCCATCCACCACCTCTGGGCTCCCATGGCCTGAATGCACGCTGTGCTCTTATGCAGGGCAGGGAGGGGCCTCTGCAGGAAAGGCAGGCTCGGAGGGAACTGTCTGGAAATAGGAGACACATCTCAGATCATGTAAGACAGTTCTTATTAGTGTCAAGTTGCATTGTGAGATAGGAACCAGACAGAGTCCAGGAGTCAGGAGACAGGTAGCTCCTGAGGTTAGTGGCAGCTGCAGAGAAAGTGGTGGGGGGCTCAGCAGAGGCGGGTGGGAAGAGGAAGCCCCTCAGATGAAACATCAACAGTTTCTGGAACTTGTTATTCTCGTGTAGTGGGGACCACACAAGGCTTTACTTAAATCCTGCTAGTGCACCAGCCGGTGTCGAGCCTGGCCTTCGTGTGTGTTATCACACTGGGTGCTCCTGTGAGCTGGTGAGGTAGGTATTGTTATTGTCCCTGTTTAGCAGAGGAGGAACCACGCTTTAGGATCACAGGAGTGGGTGGCAGGCCACAAGAGCTGGGGACAGCTGGACAACAGCTGGTGCACCCTTAGCCCTGTGCTGCACTGGTGGTGCCCATGGCCCTCCCAAGAGGGAAGTAAGCTAGCAGATCCTCTCTGGGTTCTAAATCTATGTCCTGGCCACTCCTAGGTTCTCTTGAAAGTGCCTGGAGAAGTGTCAATAATAGTTTTTTCTTTTACTTTACATAGTGTCTGCCTCCTTGAGACCTGACAGAACACTGAAGGTAAGTTCTGTGCCTGAACCCAGGCCTGTGGGACATGGCGGTGACTTCACTGGGAGCAGCAGGGGATGAGTCTTGTCATGTCATGTCTCAAGCTCAGTCAAACAAAAGGCCACACTCTGATTTTTGAAATTCTCTATTTAAACTTGGTTTTTCCGGATTTCATTGGTTTTCATAGGAAAGTGACATCTGTTTCCTTGCTGGCCCCAGTTGGCAGCTGGCCAGCCAGTAGGAGGCCCCACTTCTGGAAGGGTGTGGTTTGGGAAGTTGGCAGGGGGAGGATGGTGAGGCACCTGATGACCCACAGGAAGCATCCCCAGGCAGGGCTGTCTCTGAGAAGAGCCGTTCTTCAGGGGTCATGGAGGGCGGGTGGCTGGGAACGGAGGGACTCTGAGAAGCATGCAGCTGGGGCGTGAGAGGTGGCCCTGTCAGCTACTTATAAAGATACTTGACACGTGTTCCAGCCTCTGCCAACTACAGTGGCAAGGAGATCAAGTTGGACTTGTGCCTTCTTCCCCCCACTTAGTGCCAAGGCAGCACTGCCCTCTGTCACCTACCCTTTTAGGGTTTCCCCTAATGCTGATTTCCCTCTGATTGCAGGTGGCTGGGAGATCCAGTTGCATGTCCTCAGCCTCAATGCTAAGGCCCTCTGACAGGGCTCCACCTGAGACTCCAGACCTGCCTCCTGCTGGTCTGCCAGAACAGTCCAGCCGGGCAGCCTGGCCAGGCATTCTCCCCACGCTCAGGACACTACGCTCAGGCACCTTCCTTTCGCCCCAAGGCAGGCCAGCTGCTCCCCCTGTGTTACAGCTAGGTGTCCCGGGGACAATGGTTCCACTTCCCCAGAGCTCATGTTCAGTGTGGAGCCGCGATTCCTTTGTATAGGAATTTGTTTTGGTTTCCCCCTTTGTATTTTAGGACTTTTTCGGGGGACCCTTTGTGACCCAGGAGTTGGTCTCCTTTGAGATTTTCAACAGTCCTCTTGCCGTAGGCCTTGGTCCAGCACCAGCTGTTTCCCTCCTTACTATTGAGTTTGCTTAGAAAGTTGGTGGAGAAGGGGCTGATGGGAATGCAACGGAAATGGTGTGGACCATGGATGGGTTCCACCCTCCACCAGGCCCCCGCCCCTGTTCTCTCTGCTTGCTCTGTCCACTTGTCCTCAGTTGATAGCGTTGGCTGTCATTGCTCTTGCTTGCTTCCCTGCACGGTGCAGTGGGGAGCTGAGCGAAGGACCTCTGACCCACCTGTCTTAGGGAGCTGAGGAAGCCGAGGCCCAGGGAAGGCCGATGAGCAGAATCCCAGATGCTAACGCTGTTGTTTTTAAGGCTGTCTTCTCTTATTGATGTCTTCCCTCAAATCTCTCAATTGGAAGGGAAAATTAGTCACTGAGAAGGGCCTCCTTCTCCCGGGTCATCTGGTTTGTCAAAGCTTGCTGGGCTCCTCAGTCCCCCAGGCCCTGCTGATTCCCTTGAGCTTTCCTTAGTTACTGTTACCAAGGCTCTGTCATCTAGGCTGGGGCCTCCCCCTCTGCAGCTCCTCCCTGGTGATTCTGGGGGGAGGTGGGCGCCCGCCGCTGCTGCTGCTGCTGCTGTTGTCGTTGCTGTTGTTGTTGTTGTTGAGTATCTTGTTGGGAAGCATCCTCAGGTCCTCCCAGCACCTCAGCCTCCATGCTTCTGTTCCTTGCTTCTCCTGGTTCACTGCGGCCAGGCAAGGGCAGGCCTGGGCATCACTAGCCTGCTGGAACTGTGCTTCCACCAGCCACACAGGCCACTCCTTCTGGGGCAGCTCCACTCCTGACCGACATGCGACATGGCATCCACGGCCGGCTGAGCTGCAGAAAATTCTCTGACCTGGCTGTGCTGAGTCATGCTCAGTCTCTGAGGATATGTGTGTCACCTTTCTCCTGTCTGCCATTGGTCAGCCCAGGATCTGGGCAGGCTGCAGTTACTAGCAATGGTATCGTGTTGCTCATTTCTTTATGCTTCTCTGGCCAGTGTGCTGTTTATCAGTATGAAATTTATTAATAAATCATTAATAGCAAATCTATTGTTTATTCTGGGAAACATTCCTCTCTTACAGATGAGAAAACAGATTCAGAGACTAAGTGACTGGGTGAGTTTGGGGTGACTATGAGTGGCATGTTTGGGTGAGATTCTGGATGCCATACCCCACCCTACCCCCAGATTTTTGAGTACTGCAAAGATTTTTTTTTGTTTTTTGAAGTTACTCAGATTGAAAAAAAAATGTATTTTCAACTTGTTAAAGTTGCAATTGAGAAATGTATTCTGGCTGAGGCGGGAGCTGGTTTCACCTGCTGGGGGTCTGGGTTCCATCCCCAGCACAGCAAAGAAACAAACCCTAAAATCAAATTCTTCCTTTTAAGGTCTAAGCTTTTAAAAGTTTTCTCTCTTAACTGCAACCTACAAATCTTTCTACTCTGTTTACAATTCTAGAAAATTTTAACAATCACTCTTAAAGGGCCTTTTGATTAATGCTAGTCCCATTCGAAGACTTAATTAAATGCATTTGAAAATTTTAAATTGAATTTATAAATTATTCACCTTCCTTTAATTATTTTAATACTTCTTCCAATTACCTGTTTAAAAATTCTCTAATACTTAAATAACTCTGGTAAATCTAATACATTAAACTGATTCTTCCAGTTTTTATAAATGTTCCTATTCTGTTTTATATTTTATTTTTTAAATAGCTTTACTGAGGTATTATTGACAAGTGGATCATATTTAAAGCATATGATTTCACAAGTTTTGACAATCTGTCCCTCGTGAAATCATGAGTACAGTTCAGACAAGCTGACCAATCTGTCACCTTAGGAGTCCCTCTGTCCCACCCTTTGCCTCCACCTCCCCCAGGTAACCACTAATTGCTTTCTGTTACCAGAGATGACTTTGCATTTTCTGGAATTTTCCATAAAAGCACTCCTATAGTGTGTGTTCTGTTTTGTTTCCCTTCTTTCACTCCACATACCTAAGATATGTCTGGTAGTTGCATGTATCAATAGTTCATTCTTTCTATATATTGCTGAGTAATTATTCTGTGACATGGATATTACATAGTTTATCCGTTCACCTGTTGTTGGTCATCTCAGTTGCTTCCAGTTTTTGGCAATTGCAAATAAAACTGCTGTGAAGGTTTGTGTCTTGTGTAGACATGCGTTTCCTTTTGTCTTGGGCAAATGCCTAGGAGGGGTGTGATTGGATGCATAGTAGCTGGTGTTTGACTTACCCTGTCAGACCCTTCCAAGGTGGTTGAACTGTTGAATATTCCCGCCAGCAGTAAGTACACAGGAGTTCTAATCCCTCCCACCCTCCCCAGCCCTGGGAACGGTCAGTCTTTTTAATTTTGGCCATTTAAAAAGGCATAGTTCTGGGCATAGTGGCACACGCCTGTAATCCCAGTGATTTGGGAGGCTGAAACAGGAAGATCACAAGTTCAAAGTCAGCCTCAGTACCTAAGTGACCTACTGAGCTCCTGTCTCAAAATAAAAAAGGGCTAGGAATGTTGCTCAAAATAAAAAAGGGCTAGGAATGTTGCCCCTGAGTTCAGTCCCTGGTACCAAAAATAAATAAAAATAAAAAGGCCTATAGTGGAATCTAATTATGGTTTGAATTTCCCTAATGACTCTGAGCATCTTTCATGTGCTTGTCCTCTGTCAGTACTGATTTTAAACTTAGTAAATTCCTATCTAAAATCGTAAGTCCAAACAAATTACTCAGTTTATTTTAATTGGAGCCTTGAGACTAACTCGTTATTCTAGACAGACCAAATTTCCTTAAATGTTAATGTACATAAAGTAACAGATGACACAGATTCATTCCCCCCTTCTCTCTCTAGTACACCTCCAACCTAACTCACAGATTTCTTAACACAAAATTATAGATAATTATAAATACTATGGTTTTTATTTTCTTTAGCATTATCTATAGTTCATTATATCTTCTTGAAATTAAAGAAGCTTATTTAATAAGGAAATGATGACATGATTTCAGACTATAGTACAGTACTTTCCTAAGTGATTTTTGGGATTTCTTTCTCAACTGGATGATGTTTGCATTATAATCTGAGACCCCTGGCTAGAATGAATGAAAGGAGGTCCTGGCCTTGGAATCTACCCGCCAACCAGAGCCCTGATTCATCACCATTTTGCCTTCAAATGGGGATGGTCTCACAGTGCATGTACCCTACATAGAAGTGTCCACATTGCCCAGTCTCTTCTCATGGAACTGCGGGTCTCCATCATGTGACTGGATTCAGATAATCTGCTTATGCCTTCATTTCTTATGCACTATGATCATAAAATAGGTAGAATTTAAATACACAATAAGAGGAACTTGGATTCTGTGTATCATTAAAGGCTTTGCCTGACCAGGGACTAGTGCCATTAAGTTTTTTTTGGAGATCGGGTCTGGATGATAAACAGATGTGGAATTGCATTCCTGTCCTGGCCCCAGGAAGCGATGGGTGATGAGTGGATCTGCTTGAGAATTATTCATGACGTCTCATCCCTCCCTTGAGGTCTGATGCCTACGTGGCCCCATGTGAGTAGGAGAGGAGATCTGTGGAGCTTCAGGAAAAGGACATCTGAATGGGGAAGGCATTGAAAGGATGCTGTCTGAAATTCTTACTTTGCAGGAGTCTCCCACTTCCAATTAAAAAAATTTTTTTAGTTGTAGATGGACACAATGCCTTTATTTTATTCACTTATTTTCATGTGGTGCTGAGGATCGAGCCCAGTGCCTCACACATGCTAGGCAAGCATTCCACCACTGAGCCACAACCCCAGCCCTCACTTCCAGTCTTTAAAAAAATGTAATAAAATACATTGTCCGTTTTGGTTGGTAGAAGAAAAATACCTAGACTAGGGAGTTTATAAACAATAGAAATTTATTTCCCACATTTCTAGAGGCTGGGAAGTCCAAGGTCAAGGCACTGCTGACTGGGTGTCTGATGAGGACTGTTCCTCATGGACGGTGACTTCTTGCTGCTCTTCACATGGTGGAAGGGGCAAGGCAGTTCCCTTCAACCTCTTGTCCCATTCATGTGGGTGGGTCCTCATGACAACCTGCTCCTTAGGACTTTCCCTCTTAATATTACTCCTTGGGGATTAGGTTTCAGTGGGAATTTTGGGAGGATGCCAGCATTCAGACCGTACCGTACACAGCATAAACTCTACTCTTATCCATTTTAAGGGCACTTTTCAGTGGTATTAAATACACTCCTACTTCTGTACATTCCTCTTCACCCTCTCTCTCCCGAACTCTTTTTTTCTTATAAAACCGAAGCTCTATAGCCCCTGAACAGCAAGCCCCCCTTCTCCGCCCACCTCATCTTCTGACCGTCATTCTACTTTCTGCCTCTAGATTTGTCTGCTCTAGATACCACCTGCGTAAATCACACCATACAGTATTGATTTAGTTAACTTTTTTGTCACTATAACCAGATCACCTGATGAGAACCACTGAAAGGAGGAGAAGCTTATTGGTCTCACAGTTTCAGAGGTCTCGTCCATAGATGATTGACTCCATCACTCTGGACCAAAGTGAGGCAGCACCTCATGGGGGCAGGGTGTGGCAGAGGGAAGCGTCTCCCTTCGTGGCAGCCAGGAAGCAGAGACAGGCGGTGTGCAGGGAGGATGCCCTTCCAGGGCCCACCCTCAGTGACTCCCTCCCCTAGCCCACAGTGGCCGCCCAGTCAGTCCTTTTAAGCTCGGATGGACCGATTAGGTTACCACTCTCATGATCCAGTCCTTTCACCTGTGAGTATTCCTGCATTAACAGGAGCTTCTGGAAAATACCTCATACCCACACCCCAACAAGTGTTAATCTTTTTCTGCCTGGCGTATTTTACTTAGAATAATGTGCTCAGGTTCCATTTATGTTGAAGTGTTTATCAGCATTTCCTTCTTTTTAAAGGCTGAGTAATCTTCCATGGTACAGATTTGACATATCTGTCCTTCTGTTGATGGACACTTTGGGGTGCTTCCACATTTTAGGGATTATAAATAATGCCACTGTGAACATGATTGTTCACATGATATCTCTGCTTTCCTTTCCTTTGGGCCTCCATACCCAGAAGTGGAATTGCTTCATTATGATTTTATTTTATTTTTAATATTTTTGAGGAACCGCCATGCTGCTTTCCACAGCAGCTCTGTCCTAGGACATCCCCATTAATAGTGCACAGGGTCCCACTTTCTCCTCGTCCTCACCAACATTTGCTATTTTCTCCTTTTTTGACAGCAGCCATCCTCACGGGAGAGAATCGAGGTGTTATCAGTGTAGTTTTGATCTGCTTTCCTTAAGGATTAGTGGTTGTGAGAATGCAGAGTCCGGTGGTCCACTTTCACAATACAGGATTTAGCCTTAAATGTAAAATTACTTGGAATGTAAGAAAAGCATCCGGAGGGGAAATAGAGCAGAGTGGAAAGTTACAAGCAGTGAACTCACACGGCAGCACCACGGCCAGGGAGGTGCAGATTCAATCTAGGCACCTGAACAGCCCCTGCATACAGGAGGTGGGGAAGGGGCAGCTGACCAAAGCGGAAACCTCTCACCCCAAGAAAGCCTTCATGCCTAAGAGAACAAGGGGAGTGGGGACAATTGAAGGTGTGTTTCTTTAATCCAACAGGAGACAGTAAATCCCCCATGGAACTCAACCAATGAAGAACCAGGGAGGGACTTGAGCACCAGGCCTAAGATGCTGATTGCTCCCCAGACCATCATCAAAAGCCTCACTTTCTCTGCACCTGGTGTATCTCTTGTGTCTGTTCTTTGGGTTTGGGAGGCGAGCATGTTTCTCACAGTGATGTTGAGCATCTCCTCTTGTGCTTCCTGGCTGTTTACAGGTTTATATGGAAAAATATTCATTCAGATCTTTTGCCCATTTGGAGTTGGGCTGTTTGGGTGTTTTTGCTGTCTGAGTTGTAGCAGTCATCCATATATTCTGGGTAGTTATCTCTTGTCAGACAGATGATTTATAAAGTTCTTTCCTATTGGGTGGATCGCCTTTTCACTCACTTAGTAGAGCCTGGTTCCAGGGCCTTCTGCCTGCTAGGCAAGTGCTCTACCAGCCCTGAGAGTATCTTTTGATGCACAAAATTTTTAGTGTCATGAAATCTGATTTGTGTGTCTTTGCTCTGGTTGCCTCTCTGCCTTTGGTGTTGCATCCACGAAGTCATTGTCAAATCCAATGTCGTATAACTTTTCACCTGTTTTCCTCTGGGAGTTTTGTAGTTTTACGTCTTACATTTAGGTCGTGAATCCATTCAAGTTAAATTTTGTACAGTTGTTCCCCCTTATCCAAGGTTTGGCTTTCCAAGATTTCAGTTACCTATTGTCAACCTCAGTCAAATGATATCAAGTGGAAGATGCTAGAAGCAAAAAAAATTCACAGATTTTAAATTGTGCATCGTTGTGAGGAATAGGATGGAACCCTGGGTGTCCCACTCCTTCCGCATCCCTCTGCCCGGCTGGTCCATGCTGTGGACACTTCTGCGCCGGTCACTTAGTAGCCGTCTGGGTGGCGCTGCGGTGCTTGCACTCATGTAATTCCTGTATCGTGGCCTGACATGCAGCCACAAAGCCCCCTTATTCTCGGCCTCATGTCATTCACGTCATCACAAGAAGGGTGAGTACAGTTCAACAAGGTGGAGAGGGAAAGAACATCTCTTTTATAACCATATATTGTTATAATTCTTTTATTAATTATAATGTTATTAATCTCTTCTTGTGCCTAATTTATAAATTAAACTTTATAGTGGGTATCTATGTATGTAAGAAAAAACAGCATCTTTGGGATTGGTATTCAGGTGATTTCAGGCATCCTCTGGGGTCTTGGAATGTGTCCCTCATGAGTAAGGGGCAACTTCCTTCTTTTGCACGTAACTGCAGGACTCTGAAGTGTAGTAGCTCTGTGTCCCCCCTCTAGGTGACGAAGGAGGACTGTGGGATAGTGTTGTATTCCGGTTGGCTCTCTATCTGCAGGTCCCACGTCTGCAAATTCAACCAAACTCAGGTTGAAGGTATTTGAAAAATAATTGTGCTGAACATATGTAGACTTTTTCCCCTTGTTGCTTATTCTCTCAATGATAGAGTTTAACTGCTGCTTACCCGGCATTTGTATCATATTAGCTATTCTACATAATATAGAGATTATGCAAAACCTATGAAGGGATGTATGTAGGTTACATGCAAGCATGCCGTTTTTATATAAGGAACTTGAGCATCTGTGGATTTTGACATCCGAGGGGGGTCCTGGAGCCCCCCTCTCAGATGCCAGGGACACCTGCCTGTTACATGTAGTGATGCCACTGAGTGACAAACTCCATTCTCTAACAGAAAAATGCTCCACTATAGGACAGGATAAGTTGCAGGAAGTACAGAGATTAAACCTAAAACTTAAACAAAACAAAGATGACACAGCAATTCCAATTCTAGAAATGTAATCAGAAGTGTAACAGTACGAGCAAACACACAGGGTTATTCAGATCAGTGTTGAAATCACCAAAATATGTGTCAGAAAAAGGTTGCCACATGAGCAGTCTGTTCAGTGTCAGACCCTGGTTCTTGTATCTTAATCAAACTCACTCCAGGTGTGCTCCCCACAACAGGAGCCATGATGCCTTCAGACAAAGCTGAATTATGAAGCAGAAAGTATAATATCACATTTTTTGGTTATTTTGGAATACTGTACCATTTTTTCCCCTGGATGCAGAAATTACAAAGTTGAGCATAATTTTTTGTTGTTGTTACAGCATGTTTTAATTTTAAATAATACACTTAATTTTTTTTTTTTGATAGAGGAGTGTAATTCATAACATGACTTGGGGCTTAAGATTGAGTACTTTATACTCAGTTCTACTCTTTTACCCCTCTTCTCCGAAAAATTGTTTTGGAGGATGAAAACCTTCTAAGTCCCATGTGAGGTCTGAATTCTGAGGAATGGTGAAGTAAAGACTTCTTAAAAGCTGCTCCTTCGTCAAAGTAATGGGAAAACTGACCAACATTGTCAAAACCAACTTTTTCAGAACTCTGGAAATTAACCAAAGGCTGGCAACAGTCCAAGACAAATTTTCTCAGGAAAAGTGGCTGAAAAAAATTACTCTTGTTTTAAACAAAAAATTATGAGGCACATCAAGAAGCAAGAAAAGTATGATTCATATGTAGGAAAAGAAGCATGCAGTAAAACTGTCCCTGAGGAAGCCCAGATGTTGGACTTCATAGGCAGAGACTTACATCATCTATTTCAGACATGTCTACAGAACTAAAAGAAAATGTGACCTCAAAGCCTGACCAATAGTGATTATCAATAAGTAATAGATGTGCAAAGTATCAAGCAGATGTCCTGGAGTTGAAAAGTGCAGTAACTGAAATGAGAAATTCAGGAGAGGTGCTCAGTAGCAGAAAGAAGAATCAACACACTCAAGGATAGGTAAATTGGGATGATTCAATCTGAGGATTAGAAAGAAAAAAAATGAAGGAAAATGAACACGGTCACATGAATCGGCACCTGCATGATGGGAGTTCTAGAAGGAGATGAGAGAAAGGGTCAGAGGGAATACTGGAAGAAATAATAACCAGAAACTTTTAAAACCTGATGAAAAACAATCTGCACATCCAAGAAGCTCAATGAACTCCAGCTGGGGTAAACTCCTTGCTCCATAGCTAGATCCATCACAGTGAAAGTGAAAGACAGAACCTTGGAACAAGGGATAAGCCATTTTTTGGGTACAAGGATCTTCAATAAATTTAACAGCTCTTTTCTTCCCAGAAAGCATGGGGGCCTGAGTGCAGGGGAGGAACACAAATGCAGGTGAGGCAAAACCTTTGACTGCAATTTAACCTTTAAGTCTTAAATGGACCTGACGTCTTCCATCTTCAGGGATAATTTATCAGTTTAACCTCTCCCTTTCTCCCCACCCTCTCTCTTTGCAATACTAGAGATTGAACCCAGGGCACATTACCGCTAAACTACATCCACAGTTCTTTTTTTATTTTTATTTTGAGACAGGCTCTCACTAAGTTGCTGAGCGTCCCCCTAAGTTGCAGAGGCTGGCCTTGGATTTGTGATCCTCCTTCCTCAGCCTCCCGAGTCACTGGAATTACAAGTGTGTGCCACCATGCCCAGTTTATTTCTTATTTTGAGACAGGTTCTCATTAAATTACCCAGGCTAGCCTCAAAATTGTGATCCTCCTGTCACAGCCTCTTGCCTCCTAAATTGCTGGGATTACTATAGGAATGAGCCAACTGTGCCCAACAGTTTAATTTCTAAAAAGCAATTAGGCAAGCTCCTTTTATTCTTGACCTATAGAAAGTCTGCCTTTTATCAAGTTCCTTTCCTAAGTATTTCAGAAATACCCAAGGGATATTTATGTGTTCCACCAAGCACAGAACACGGTAAGAAGTCTGTCTCTCTATATTCGCGTGTATAGGCACACACTCACAAATTGAACCTGGGGTACTCTACCACTAAGTGCTGTTCCCCCTTTCCCCCTCCCCAAAATCTTTGTTAAGTGAATGAAATCTGTGTGGCCTGTTTCCCTGGCCGAGTGTCTAATCTCTGTGACAGACCTGAGATTTGGAGAGATCAGTAACTCATTCACCTTCGCTAGGAAGGGGCTCTCAAAGCACAAAATTACAATGGTTAGCTTAAAAATCTTAATTGGCTTTATTTTCAATTCAAGAACTGGGCAACACTTTATTCTATAAATAGAGTAAGTGTTGCAGTGAGCAGGGCACAGGAGGTTGGTTTTATAGACAGAAGGGGCTGAAGAAAGCAGAATCAAAAAACAAAAAGCGGCCAGGTGCAGTGGTACACTCCTGTAATCCCAGCAGCTTGGGAGGCTGAGGCAGGAGGATCACAAGTTCAAAGCCAGCCTCAGCAATGGCGTGGCACTAAACTCAGTGAGATCTGTCTCTAAATAAAATACAAAACAAGGCTGAGGATGTGGCTCAGTGATCAAGTCCCTCTGAGTTCCATCCCTGGGACACCAAAAAACAAAAACAAACAAACAACAAAAAGCAGATTGGTCATTTTAATTTCCCTTGTAAGGTGAGACCAGGAGACAGAACAGTAGAAAAATAGGGTTAACATCAGGTTGCTAAGGATGAGGCAGAGGGAGCTTCATTTTCATACCCACTGAAAGTGTTCTGTTTGGGAAATTTGGCTTTTGCATCTCTAATGCTGCTGATTTTTCAGTGGGTCAGATAAGCAGCTGAGTTTCAGGTTGGTGAAACTTCAATGTGAGTGATTCCATTTTGATTTTTAGTCTGGTCTTTGGGGCTCAGTGCAGGCAGTTAGTCCAAAACAATGTCCTGTCAGTTTTGCTAACAAGTCAGAGCCAAGGTTGGAGAGTAGCAATCCTGATTTCTGGCGTGGGTTCTTACAATAAGCTTCTGTTCCATAGGGTTTTAGAATATGTCACAGAGCATCCTGGTACCCAGGGCTGCAAGGCTGACCTGGAACTCCTTTTCTTCTTGATTGTCTGATGGTTGTTGACCTCTTCTGGGAGTCCTCGCTGTCACCTGGGGGTCACCTCCTTGTGGGGCGGCTCTCCCTGCCATATTGCCCAGGCTGTCTCCTTGAGGACTTGAGGTTTTCCTTGGCCTTCCTGGTCAGTTGCACAAGATCTGTTTGTATTTCTGCTAACCTGAGCCGTCTTTCCATCCCGTTGTGAAGCTGAAGGAAGCTGACCCCAGGGCCTGTGGTCAGGGGAAGGAACCGCAGTAAAAAGAGGGAATGAGAACAGGCGTGTCGCTGAAGATGGGCTGCTGAGCCCATTCCACACTCTGAGAAGTCCCAAACAGCAATTAGCCCTGAGCACCAACTTGGGAAAAAACGTTACCCTGAGAGGAGAACAGTCTGGAAGAATGCACAGGCTCTGGGGCTGAGTTCCTCTAGGTCTTGCCTCGTCTCTAGGTGAGACAGCATCATCAGTGTGAGCCTCCCGTTGCAGGGCTAAGGCGCCTGGCAGGGCTGATCAGGAGGGAAATGCCTTTCTTCTGGTCGCCTGGAGCTTCCCTTGTGTGGGCCTTTGGGGAATGGACTTAGGCTGAGCAATGTGGCAGAGCAATGTGGCAGGTGCGAGGGGTTGGGCTGAGAGGGGGCGGGGGGCCTCTCCCCCCCCCCCCCCCCCCCGCGGTAGTGGAGGCAGGTTGAAAGGCATTCATACTCAAAGATGAACTTACAACCCTCCCTTCTGTTTTTCTCCCAAACACTTCTTGGTTTTCATGGCTCCTGTGCTGGAACTTCAGAATGGGGTTTGGTCAGCAGAAAGGACAGGCAGGGCAGCCGCTGTCAAGGGGAAGCACTTTGAGACTAAAGTCACAAGACGAGGGATGGTATGCTTCGCCCGCTAGGAAAAGCTGTGTCAGCCGGGTGCAGTGGTGCTTGTAATCCCTGTAACCAGGGAGGCTGAGGCAGGAGGGTGACAAGCTCAAGGCCAGCCTGAACAATTTAGCAAGACCTGTCTCAAAACTTGAAAAA
>JAJEJO010000171.1:369931-400112 GCA_020662805.1 Glaucomys volans | reverse complement strand
CCGCCCCCCCCCATTATGTATCAGCATCCATTGATCAGAGAAAACATTCGGCCTTTGGTTTTTTGGGCTTGGCTTATTTCACTTAGCATGTGATTCTCCAACTCCACCCATTTAGCAGCAAATGCCATAGTTTTATTCTTCTTTTTGGCTGAGTAATATTCCATTGTGTATATATACCACGGTTTCTTTATCCATTCTTTAATTGAAGGGCATCTAGGTTGGTTCCGCAGTCTAGTTATTGTGAATTGAGCAGCTATGAACATAGATGTGGCTGCATCCCTATACTTTGCTGATTTTAAGACCTTTGGGTATAAACCAAGGAGTGGGATAGCTGGGTCAAATGGTGGATCCATTCCAAGTTTTTTGAGGAATCTCCATGCTGAAAAGCGCATAATTTAAGGAATATTACCTTTTGAAACAATCTGGAACAATATGTGATAATAGTTAACCTGCGGTTTGTCCACATTAATGAAGTGGGAATCCAGGATTTCGCATCATTATAATGGGAAGCCTTCGTGTCAGATTTCTGTTGTTGTGGCAGATACCTGAGAAAGCTGGATTAAGGAGGAAAGGTGTGTTTGTTTTCAGAGGTTTCAGTTCCTGGTTGCTTGGGGCCTGTGGCAACACAGCATCTCATGGCAGGAGTGCAGGGCAGAGGAACAGAAAGAGAGAAGGGGCTGGAGACTCAGAGTCCCTTCAGGGACACACCTCCAAGGACTGGACTTCCTTCTTCCAGGCCCCACCTCCCAGCAGGGCCACAGGCTGACAGCCAGGCCTTTAGCACGCGAGCCTTCGGGGAACATTCAAGATCCATGCCGTAATAACCTTGCTTTCCAAGTTTAATATAGTTTTAAAGAAATTCTACCTCCTACGCTATGCCAGGCACTTAAGAAGTACTCTTTAAATGTGTTTATTGAATTATCTATGCTTGCTATTCCCATTTCATTAATGTGGACAAATTGCAGGTTAACTATAATTTTGTATTGTTCCAGATTGTTTCAAAAGATAATATTCCTTAAATTATGTGCTTTTTAGTAAGAGCTGTCCATTTTACATTTGTAAGCTGTTATACATTTTTTTCTAGATAGAAAACAGCTTGGTTTCCTTCCTGATCACAAAGGCAATATGTGCTAACTAGGAAAAGATTCAGATACGAGGCTGCTGGGCGGGTATCTGTATTTTTCAGAGGTCTCCAAATAATCCCACACCTGCGCAGGGAGAACCTGCTTCCTGTTGATCTGCTGCATCATTTGTCATTATCTTCTCTGTGTCTTGAGTTTGCTTGACTTTCATCATTTTGTGAGATGACTCCTTAGATGCCTCTCTGAGATGGAAGCCCAGGATGCCATTGTCGTCTTGTTCAAAGATTGTGTCTATCCTATTGGCAAATAAAGAGGAAGAATAGAGTGTTTGTTATTTGTTCTGCCAAGTCCACACTTAATTCCTAGCTTTTTTCTTTTTTCAAATTTTTGTCTTAAGATTTTCTGACATCATGAAGCTGTTTTTCCGTGGCCCATTTAAAACTCTCACTTACTCCATAGCTCTTCTGCAGAAAGGAAGGTATTGACTCTGGGGACTCTTCCTTCCCTTGGCTGTGGACCACAGTGGCTCCCTGGCTGCCTCTGTGCTGCTGTCTGCACCCAGCCCCCTTTCCCTGCAGGGTCACTGCTCAGTGTACTTCCAGGTGGGACGTGGTGGCAATGGTGGGCCACTCTCTTCTTGTGAAGCTGATGTTACTCCTGCCTCCCTTTCCTCTTTGGAGTGATTTTTCCAGGAATGAGGATGATCTCAGATCCTCTGCATCCTTATCAGAAGCCCCTTTTGTAGCTAACAGCAAACTGGGATGAGAGAGTTCCTTGGAGTGAGTTAAAGCCCAGATAATAACGTTTCCTTAATAATGGACTTTCTGGGTGATGGGGGAGCTCCTGGAGGGCTCTGGGCATCCTCCTGGATGATGAACCTCTCACGCCCATGTCTCTGCAGCTGCAGAGGCAGGAAGTGAAGGGATGGAGCGGGGGAAGACCAGGCAACTTCATGGTGAAGTTGGGGTTGCACTTCTGAAAGGGCTGGGCTCACTGCTTCTCCCGCCCATGCCCATGTGGGCTGAGAGTGGCTCCGCAGCACACCTGTCTGCAGCTGTGTCTTCATTCTTGTCATAAGAAGAAGCCTCTTTCCTGCCCTGTCCCCTCTGATTTAGACTGAGACCATCCGGAACCCCTCAACTACTTCAGAAATCTGTTCTGGGCTGGTAGACGCTGGGTGGGCTTCGTGCAGACAAAGGACCCCAGCCTCCCTCGCAAGCACAGGGGAATTGTGGTTAGGAAGTTAATGGTCTCATTCTCCGTTTCACCAAGCGAGGGGTGGGGAAGAAGCCCTGTGAGCAGGGGGCGGGCAGCCGCGTTAGCTGGCTTGCATCACCGGGCATTGGAGGAGAGGCTTATTTTGCTGATGGTTTTGGAGGTTTCTGTCCTGGCTTGTGGCCTTGTGGTGGCCCAGTACAGCATGATAGGGGCACCCAACAGGTGAAGCTGCTCACCTGTGGAAGCTGGGAAGCCAGGAGTGAGGGGGCCCGGGTCTCATGTCCCCTACAAGGGCACGCCCCAGTGTCCTGACTTCTGTCCACCAGCCCCACCTCCTTAAGGTCTCACCACCTCCCAGTCGCTTTCTCTGTCCAGCCTTGTCAGTCAGAAATTCTGGAATAGTCCCAGCGTGTGGGGTTATTGGGTGCTTTTCTATCCACCAAATAAATAACAATGTGGTTGGATGGAAATGTGGTTTTTCCACATTTCACTAAATATATGTATAAGAATACAATAGAAAAATAATTATGGCAGCGAGAATACTAACGGCAGCAAGTTTGTTCTGGTCTCCGGGGTCTCTTCACATGTCATCTCTACTTTGTTACAATTATCCTGAAAGTAAAAGGTGTCCCTGAGGAAACTGAGACTTCAGGCAGGGAGCTCCCTGCCCGAGGTCCAGCTGCACCCAGACTCTGCCCTGTGCGGCACCCAGGTCCCTCCCCCTTCCTGCCACACTCCCCAGGGCGAGGTCTGTGTTCTTTTTCCCTGAACGGCTCCAGGTTTCCTCGCTGTGCCGTGCAAAGCCTGCAGCTTCCTTTCATGTTTCCCACCCGCTAGCAGGAGCAGTTCTTTGCTCAGACATCTCGGTTCTATTTTACATCATGATCCCTGGCCTCTGTCCCCTTGCTGTTTCCTCTCTGGAACGCTTCTTAAGGCTCTGGCGGAGATGAAGGGAGTCCTGCTCAAGGGTTTGTGGAAATGTAAAGGAGAAGGCTGTTTTTAGCAGGTAACTGGGTTTGCAAACTCTGGCTGCCTGAGGGAAGTGGGCTGCTTTCCTCAGCGCAGAGGAGAAAGTGAGTACCGTGGTACAGTCTCTGGGCAGTGAGCCAACGGCCCAGGAAGGCTTCTTGTCCTTGGCCATGTTTCCATTGTCACTTACCTGTGTTTCTATTGAACAAATTAAAGTTAGATCCAGTCCCGGCTCCATCCCCTGAGGAGGCCAGGGCTCTATATAGTGGAGGGAAGGAGGTGAAGGGGCCAGGCTGCCTGGAGGAGGAGGGACCTCCTGGTTGATGGGAGCTGTGGCTTAGAGTGGGTCCTGTGCCTCTTCTAAGAAGCTCCACATAGGTCCCCAGGAGACGGGCCTTCTGGGACAGCCCCTCTGTCTGGATTTAGGCCCAGGCCTACAATTCTCCTGTCCCCCTATGCTTGTCCTAGCCCCCTACTCTGAGATCCCAGGCTTCCTCCAAAATTGAGCCTGTGCTTGAGGCTCTCCTCCCTTTCCAGCTGGTAGGCAGGGGCTAGTGGCAGAGAACAGAAGATGGAAACTTCTGTTGCTCAGGGGAGCCTACTGGTATTGCTGAAAGCTCAGTCCTTGTCCCCGATTTCCAATCCAATAGCAAGGACACGGTTTTGAGAAAAATGAAAAGGAGATTTTATTGCTTTGCTAGCAAAGGAGAAGCACAGAGGACTCCCATCCCAAAGGCTATGATTCTGCCCATCAGCAGGAACAGGGGGCTGTTAAAGAGGTGACTCAAAGGCCACATTCCTCGTGTTCTCTGTTGGAGTTGTAATTCCCTTGTTAATTTGGGAGATGGTCATTTCTGAGAACTGGAGCCATCCCCAAAGTCTGGCTTACTTCCTTCCTAATGGTGGGTGTGTGCTTAGGGTCAGAAGACTGCCTAGGATGGGGAGGAAAGGTGATCCTTTTTCCCCTGAGATTAGTGGGGGGCGGGGAATGAGGGAGGAGTAGGGGAGAGGAAGAGAAAGAAACATGTCCATTTTAAAAGTAAGTAAGCTGCAGAGCAGCCAGGCTTCCACCCAAAGTGTTGAGAGGGCCCTGTTGCCCAGCAGCGCTGAACTCTCCTGGCTACAGGGAGCCGGCCCCCTGCAGGGCTCTCCTGGGCCGCTGGGGGTTTGAATGGTCACTGCATGGGGTCTGAGAGCATGGTCACTCCCCCAGCTCCTCCTTGCCCAGCCCCTTCCTCTGTGTCCCGCAAGGGGCATGGACATTCTGGGTCACCCTCATCACTTACCCACACCTCCTCTGTCACTGCTGATTGATTACTTCAGTCAGACCAGCCAGCCTCACTGAGCGGTTCGTTCGAGTGCTGGATCAGCAGGTGCTCTGTGCTGGGACCCTGCTCACCTACATTGTCAAGGCTCTGCCTGCTGGCACCATGGGTGTGCCTTGGGTAGTCCTCTCAGGCATACAGCGTCGAGATCTGAACCCTGACCTCTGCAGAGGGGCTGCCTGGACCAGGCTCCTGACTGCCATGCTCAGTCTTTCTCAGCTGTGTCCCCTCCCTTGCTGTCTGTTTGGTATGCCTGGCACAGACCCTTCCACTTGGTCCATTCACTGCCTCTGGCCTGGAGCCCACTCCACTCTTGTCACTGTTCTCTCCCCAGCAGCCAATGGCTTCCCATTCCTGCCCAGATCATCATGCCCGGAGGTCACACACAGTGCCACCCTGGGCCACACAGAGCCCTCTTTAGGGTGTGAGTGAAGGGACGATTTGCAAGTAGAAAACATTTCCTCCATTGGTCGTACCTTCCGAGACTACCCAGACGGCTGCGCCAGTCCACTTGGCCCATGGCGCGAGGTTTTTTCCAGGACCCTCCTGACACTGTTGTTTACACAGGTGCCAGAGGCCGGGGGCGGCGGGGCTTGGTCTGACTGCTCTCTTGCTGGGCAGAAGAGCTCTTCCTCCCAGGGAGAGGCTCCTGGTGCTGCTGCCACTCCTGGGCTGCTCCACTGGCTGGCTCTGCTCTGAGGCCGGGGTGGAGGAGGGCATCTGGAGGTCCCCTGGCTCAGGGACTGGGAAAGTCTTTTGTTTATTCTTCTGCCTCTCAGCTCCACAGCCACACCCCAAAAAGAGAATTTAGAAGCAGAGTTGGTCTGAGGTGTGGTTTACCTTCCCAGGTGGAGGAAAGAATGCTAATTGCCTGCTAATTGCCTTCTAATTGACAGAATTCTTTGGAAGACAAAAGAGGATTCCACTCCTCCTTTTGGTTTCTCCCACCCCCAGAAAGCCCACAGGCTCTGTGAGTGAGTGGACTTGGGCATTCCCCTCAACACTGGGGATAAGAAGATGTGCTTACCCAGTGGAGAGCTGACCACCTGCAGTTGGTGCCTTTCCTGGACCATCCCGGACTCCAGGCAGCCCACCCTGGGCTGTGAGTGCTGCTATCCTGGAAGGCCAAGGCTGGGCAGAGTGGCCTCTTGCTTCGGGTCACCAAGTATAGGCCAATCAAAGCTCTGTCTTAGTGTACAGAGTGCCAACACTTTTCTAGACCTTTCCCTCTTGTCAGTAACTCTTGTGTCTAGCAGGCCAGTAGCCACGTGTTGATTTAGGTGTTTGACATTCTGAAGCTGAAATCTAGCTTGGCAAGCCACCAGACAAACCTGAGGGCAATGCACAGGCCACTGACACATCAGCCTAGGAAACAGGGTCAGTCTGCCCAGGCCTGCCTCCAGTTTCTCTTGGAGCTTAGTCCCAGAATTGCAGACTTGACCTCTTTTCTTGACCAATCAACTCTCTGTACCCTTGAACCCCTTTGTCCCACATAGGGAAAGGTGAGGGTCATCTCCATAGACATATGCCAATTTGCAGAGCACCTTTGGGTAAGCAGAGTCTGCCTGCATGCATTCCTGAGGGAGGACGGGGTCTTTTGTTATAGATGATTTGCCAGAGGTCACAAAGGACCAGGGATGGGATCCAGGTATTTTGTCACTAGATTTTGTGCACTGCCTGATGTCATAGTTTTATCCCTTTAGGCTTTATTGGTCCCATAACTATTTACCCAGTTGGAATTGACAGGAGAGCCGGGAGGAGATCGGCCTCTGCGCAAAGGTCATTTGCTCTTGCCAAGCCCTGCCAGTGGTAGGGTGAGTTGCAGCAGAATCAGTGGCTCAGAGAAATGCAGGTTGGTGTGCTTATTTTGGGGGGCTGAGGAAGAGGAAGGTCAGAGCTGAGGGGGTGGAGGGTATGAAGAGTGTTGAGGGAGAGACGGTGCCAGGAGTACTTAGCTCTAAATGCTGAAAGATGTGAGCTGACACCTGGAAGGGTTGAGAAAGAGGAAGGGAGACACCAAATCTGGGTGCTCAGAGGCCTGGAGCCAGGCTCCCCTGCCAGCCTGGGCTTGTGTGGGCTAGAATTGCAGTCCAGTTACCCCGCTGGTCCTTAGCACTGGATTTTGGCTGTGCAGTGGGTGCCTTGGAGCCTGGCCTGCTGCCTCCTGAGGGTGGCTCCCTACCAGGCCTGCTGAGCCCATGGCCCCCTCCCAGTTGTTCCCCTGAGGAGGGTGGGCCTTGGTGCAACCCTCCACGGGATGGAGCCTTGGTCTGTGTGGTCACTGTGCATGGAGGCCCCGCTGCATAGCTGAGGGAGGGAGGGCCTTTGCTCTAGGCCACTGCTCTTACCTACTGGAGACGCAGCGGGAAGGGAGGGCCCAGGGATCTCTAGTCGTCAGAGGAGAGGGAGAGGCAGGTCCTGGTCAGCTACAGCTGTGATCAGTACTGGGAGGCGGCGGGGGTAATGAGAGGGCCTTGGCCCCACAGGAGCCTGGGGAGCCTCCCCCCAGTGGAGTTATCTGCCTCCCGCAGTGGCAGTGGCCGGGTGTGGATCTTGGCAGAGCACAACCACCTCTGGCACATTTCAGACTCACGCTGGCCCTGGTGGAGTGGGGTGGGGTGGGAGGAGCCGTGGCAGCCTCCTGCCCTCCAGATGGGTCTGTGCTGGCACTCTTTACCTGCTGAGCCCCTTCCCATTGGCACCTGCAGGAGCCTGCATGGCACTTCCTTCAGCCAGCCTTGGTAGTGTCATTGGAGCCGATGGCAGAATGTCCCCCGGGGCAGGCCTGTTTAAAGCTGAGTTAACTGCTTCTGCGGGGCAGCGGGTCATCAGGTACAGATCACCTGGGCTTGCTCTTTCTCCGAGTGCTGAGCATTTTCTGCAGGCTTGGCCCCTTCCTTCCCTCCTGGCCGAGTCCCTGTGTGCTTCTCCCCTGGCTGCTCACTGAGAGACTGGCGGGGATCAGGTGTGAAACTCAAACCACCCTGAGACCCAGTAGGAGCAGGATGAGCCACAAAGGCCTGGTGACTTGCGGAAGACTGAGGGCTCCCTGAGATTTTGGGTTACCCAGGTGGCTTGAAAACCCCAAAGTGTGAAAGCAGGAAGGACGGGGCCTTGAGTTCTAGCTCCCGTTCTTAAGGGCAGTTCTCTGAACCCGTCCGACTGCGACTGTGGCTGTGAGACTGGCTGGCAGAATGGCACAGGCAAGCTAATTTTGAGTGACTCAAGCTTTTTGTATAAAAGGATCCCCAAAATATGTTTGCCTGGGGCCCCACAGACTCTGGGGCTCCCTGCGTGGGGGCTACCCATTGAGCCCTTCGCACTGCTAGCAGCTCTGGGCCTGGACCAGACAGGAGGATAAGGGCCTATTGTCTGTCCCTGGGGCCTGAATGGCACTTTGTTTGCTCTTTGGTTCCCTGGCCAGGCGGCTGGGCCGTGGCTGCAGGGTGACAGCCTCCTCTCTGGTTGGAAATCCGTTCCCACCAGACCTCGCATTGTTTGTTGCATCCTCTGGGAGGACAGGACCCTGAGCCAACCAGGGGCTTTGTGCGGGTCGCTGCCCAGCGGGGGCTTATAACTGGGGCTTGGGGAGAAGGGGTCTTCCTGACCAAGGAGCCTTGGCTGGAGGGAGGATGGCAGGGGGGACTCCTTTGTCAACATTGAACTCGGGTCTGGATGGCAGGAATGTGGGCCCACTCCGAATCTGCAGGTGGGGCATGTGGTGGGCCCAGGGGTCAGACCGAGGCTGGGGGCAGCTGGGCAAAGGCAGGAGATGGTGGGCTGGGCCTCTCTCCCTGCCTGCCCCGCTCCCGGCTGCCCACGGTCGCCCGGGCCTCCTCTAGTGCAGAAGTGGAAAAAGCACCCAAGAGCTGGCAGTGCCAGCTGGTGCAGAGGTCAACGGAATGGCAAGGTGGTGTGGGCAGAGCGCTGTCAGGTTTGGAAACTGCCCTGCCCTGCCCTTTGAGGCCACCCAAGAGCATCGGGTCACCCCACCCTTGCACATCTAGCTCAGAGTCAGCTCTGCAGACCCCAGGCCAGCAGGTTCTTGAGTCGGGCGCCCCAGGCCCGGAGGGCCCTGCAGCCCGATCCAGGGAGCCTGAGTCAAGACAGTTTTCCTCGCAGTTCTGAGCGCTCCTTCTCTTTTGCTGTGTTGGCATCACACTAAGGGGACAAAAGCAGTGGTGACAGAACTGTGGGTGCCTTTACGGGAATCAGGGCAGTGGCACCGACTGCCTGGTGGCCTGGAGCCCTTCTCCTCCACTTCATTTAACCATTTATTAACCCGCTTTGCTAGGGTCCTTGCTCTGCGCATTCTGTGGGATGAAACAGGAAGCGAATGTTCTGCTGGGAAAGCACACGTGGGTTGTGTGTCGCGCACTGCACTGGCTGGGTTTTCAGGGCTCACTTTTTAAAAAAAAATTTTTTTTAATTGTTGATGGACCCTTATTTTATTAATTTATATGCAGTGCTAAGAACCGAACCCAGGGCCTCACTCATGCTAGGCAAGTGCTCTGCCACTGAGCCACAACCCCAGCCCAGGATCACGGTTTTACTTGAAAGAACAAATGCCAGGGAACGGCTGTTACTCAGCCCTGGGTATCTCATAGACCGTTTCTGGAATATGAATGTTAGAAGCTGTTGCTTCAAAGAAAACAGCTAACAGTACTGTGGCCAGTGGCGAAAGCAGAGCTTCCAAGCACTGCTTAGAACTTGGGAAACTTGTATCTGTCGTCCGCAGCTGGACAGCCTCCTGGCACTTCCGGCTTTCTGATGGCGTGGGTGGTGATGTCACCCAGGTGATATTTTGGAGCTGTGTTACATAATGCATTGGCACTCCCAAGATCAGCCAGATCAGGGAGCCTTGTTGTTCCAGAGGACCAGCACCTGAGGTTACGAAATCATGCAGGAAACAAGGCCCATTTACAGCTCAGAAAGGCCAGTGGGTTTTAATGTCACCGCAGGAAAAGTTCAAGGGCTCCAGATTCCATGGCACAATGAGCTCCTTGCTATTTGTTGAGTTTTGGCGTAGCACTGAAGAGCAGTGGTCACGTTGTCTAAAGAGGTTATTGAAATACTCCTCCCTTTCTCAAGTACATTTCTGGGCAGGTCCAGATTTTATTCATAAACAATATTATGTCATGACAAAGTGAATGCAGAAATACAAATAGGAGTGACTTTTCTTCCCCTCCGTGGCACTGCGGATAGAACCCAGGGCCTCACACATGCGCAGCAAGTGCTCTGCCACTAAGCCACACCCCCAGCCCTGTTGCTATTTTTCAGTAAATACATGTGAAGGAGGGCGCTGCATCCCAGAATACCCAGCTCTGTGCTTCTCTGTCTGCAGAGACCTGCCTCTCTACCAGAAGACCCCCTGAGGTCAGGGGGCAAAGAGCCTTCTTTGATGGTTAAAAACAAAACTAAAACCCTTTTATTTCTACAAGGATTTCAACTTTTCAAAAAGCTTTAGCATGTGTTACTTTTAAAAATAAAATTTATAACAGCTTCGTTGAGATACAATTCATATACTGTAAATTGAAATTCATGTGCTATAATTAAAATGGAGTCTTACTCTGTCCAGGCTGGCCTCCAACTCCTGGGCTCAAGCGGTACTCAGGCCTCAGCCTCTTGAGTAGCTGGCAGCTCAGGCAGGCATCACCACACCTGGCTAGAATTCACTCTTTTAAAAGTGTATAATTCATTCAGGTGCAGCAGCCTACACCTGTCTTCCCAGCAACCTGGACAGCTGAGGCAGGAGGATGGCAAGTTCCAGGCCAGCCTCAGCAACTTAGTGAGACCCTGTCTCAAAATAAAAAGGATTGTAGCTCAGTGGTAGAGTGCCCCTGGGTTCAATCCCTAGCACCACCACCCCTTAAAGAAGCATACAATTCAGTGGTTTTTAGCATATTCACAATGTGATATAACCATCTTCACTGTCTAATTCCAGAACATTCTTTTCATCCCCAAAGGAAACCCGTGCCCATCAGCAGCCACTCCTTATCTCCCCCTTTCACCAGTCACTGGCAAGCACTAATCAATTGTCTCTGGATTTGTCTGTTCTAGACTTTTCATAGAAATGAAATCATGCAACATGTGGCCTTTCCTATCCATCTTCTTTCACAGAGGATGTTTTCAAGGTTCAGCCACTTTGTAGCAAGTAACGCTACTTCATTTTTAACAACTGAATAATATTCCATTGAATGGATATACTCCATTCTGTTAATTCAGTCATCAGTTGATGGGCATTTAGTTTGTCTCCACTTTTTGTCTGTTATGAACATTTGGGTACAAGTTTTTGGGTGGACACATGTTCAGTTACCTTGTGTACATACATCGTGAAATCTGATTGCTGGATCATTTGGTAACTGTTTAGTTGTTTGGGGATCTGCTGGACTATTTCCAAAGTGGCTGCCTTTTGTATTCCCACCAGCAGTGTTTGAGGCCCTAGTTTTTTCCACACTTACTGTCTCTCATTTTTATTATTAATAACCCTGTGGGTGTGAAGTGGAATCTCACTGTGGCTTGATTTATTTTCCTCTGGTGTCAAGTGTCTTTCCTGTGCTTACTGCCACTGGAACATCTTCTTCAAAGGCATATCTACTAAGATTCTTTGCCTATATTTATATTGGGTTGTCTCTTCATTGAGCTGTAAGTGTTCTTTATTTTATTTTTTAAATTTTTTTTATTATTTTTTTTTGAACCAGGGATTGAACTCAGGGACACTCGGCCACTGAGCCACATCCCCAGCCCTATTTTGTATTTTATTTAGAGACAGGGTCTCACTGAGTTGCTTAGGGCCTCGCTAAGTTGCTGAGGCTGGCTTTGAACTCGCGATCCTCCTGACTCAGCCTCCCAAGTCGCTTGGATTACAGGTGTGCGCCACCACGCCCGGCTTGTAAGTGTTCTTTTTATATCCTGGATACTAGGACTTTATCAGATGATGTAATTTGTAAAAGTGTTCATCATATATGGATTGTCTTTCACCTTTTTTTTGGACTGGAGGTTGAACCCAGGGGTGTTCTACCACCTGAGCGCCCTTATCTCCACTTGTCACCAGTCCTTTTAAATTTTTTTTTATTTTTTAACTTCTTAAAAGGGGTCCAACTTCTTTCATCTGTGAAAATCTGGCTGGTCCAGCAATGTTGGTTGAATTGTCATGGCCCCTTGTTGAGGACAGTGGGCTGTCAATGTGAGGGTCACATGGATCTGTGTGTCACCTGCATGCCAATACCTCATCATCTTGGTTCTTGGGGCCTTATGGTAAGTTTTTTTTTTTTTAACAATTTTTTGACTTTTTTTTTTTTTTTTAAGTGGTGCTGAGGATCAAACCCAACGCCCCTCACATGGTAGGCGAGCACTGAGCCACAACCCCAGCCCTGAAGTAAGTCTTGAAATTGGGAAGTACACGTCCTTCAACTTTGTTCTTTTTCTAGCTTCTTTTGACTCTTTTGGTTCCCTTGTATTTCCGTGTGTATTTTAGGATCATCTTGTCAATTTCCCCTGTTACTGGGGATTGAATCCAGAGGTGCTCTAATGCTGAGCTGCATCCCCAGACCTTTTTATTGTGTGACAGGGTCTCTCCAAGTTGCTGAGGCTAGTCTTGCACTTGTGATCCTCCTGCCTCAGCCTCCTGAGTTGCTGGGATTACAAGCCTGCACCCAGTGAGAGCTGCGATTTTGTGGGGATTGCCCTGAATCTGTGGATCCATTTGAGCATTGCCATGGTAACAGTATTAAGGCTCCAGTCCATGAACACGGAGTGTCTTTTCCTTTGTTTAGGTCTCTAATTTCTTCCAGTGATATTTTGTAGTTTCAGGTACGAGTCTTCGTTTCTGTCGTTGAATCTGTTCCTCAGTGTCGTGTTCTTGTTGGTGCTCAGTTACTCTGTTGCTCTTGCTCTCCACTATCCGCGGCCTGCTCCCTGCTCCTCCCTTCCTGGCTAGACCCAGGATGGGCTGTCTCCACAGGGCCCGGAGTCTTGTACATGCGTGGCTGGAAACATTTCATGGCTGATTTTCTGTCTCCAGTGCTTGTATGTATTAGGAATGAGGTGTGGGCAGAGGCAGCTGGGCCCAGGACGAGTGTCCTGCAAGTGTCCTGTATGGAGCAGCACCAGAGCCACTGGCCATTGTCTCCGGTCCCCTCTGGCACTGGGCAGGCCCAAGCAAAAACCTGAATCCTCCCCAAAGGACCTCTTTCAGGACGTAGGCTTTGCTGTGCTTCCCAAAGATTGCATCAGGATTCTGTACCAGGTGCCATGGGGACATTGCAGCACCCTGGGCTACTGGGGTACCCAGGAGAAGGGGAGGGGAGGGGGTGGTGTGGCCAGCAAGTCACCAACCCTGACTGACTACTAGGTTCTTCCCTTACCTGGCTCTCCTTCACTGAGCTCTTCAGTGTCGGGAGATTATTCAAAGTTGTTAGAATTAGGAGGTGTTTTTCCTTCCTGTCTGCCCACTCCTCTCGTGAAGAAGGTCCTCTGGTTTTTTTTGTTGTTGTTTTTCTTTGATACTGGGAATCGAACCCAGGGTTGCTTTACCACAGAGCCAGAACCACAGCCCTTTTATTTTTTGAGACAAAGTCTTGCTAAGTTGCTGAGGGCCTCCCTGTGTTGTTGAGGCTGGCCTCAAACTTGAGGTCTTCCTGCCTCAGCCTCCTGAGTAGTTGGGATTATAGGCATGCATCACTACCGATGCCTGGCAGGAAGGTCTTACTTTTGTGAAAAAAAGGGGCACAGTTGGAAGTAGAAACTGGCTGTTTGTAACCATACCTGTTGGCTCCTAATGAGCAGCCCTGAAAGGAATATGCTGTTAGCTCCCAGTTTTAAAATGGGAAAATTGCCGGGCATGGTGGCACATGCCTGTAATCCCAGCAGCTCAGGAGGCTGAGGCAGGAGGATCCCGAGTTAAAAGTCAGCCTCAGCAACAGCGAGGTGCTAAGTAACTCAGTGAGACCCTGTATCTAAATAAAGTGCAAAGAATGGCTGAAGATGTGGCTAAGTGGTCGAGATATGGGGGGGTGCAATGACTTGCCCCAGGCCATACACAGTGGCAGAGTTAAGATCCCAGCCCAGGGACTGGGGTAGAATGCTCACCTAGCACGTGTGAGGCCCTGAGTTTGATTCTCAGCACCACATATGAATGAATGAATGAATGAATGAATGAATGAATGAATAAAGGTCCATTGACAACTAAAAAAAAAAAAAAAGAAAGATCCCAGCCCAGGTCTGTAACTCTGGAGCCATGTTCTCTTCTCTGTGCTGGCTCCTCCTTCGTGACAACCACAGCCAGTTCTGGAACCCAGTGTGGCCAGCACGTCAGGAGCATCCTGGGAAAGGGATGCCCCCCCTTCCTGGTTTAGGTTAGTTCCCAACCCAGGGAGACTCACCCCAGAGCTGGTACTTCTTCCCAAGTAGCCTCAAATCCTTGGTAGCCCTGGACTTCAGGTTCTGCAATGCTCTCGTCTGAGGGTCTCACCTCTTCCTTCTGGAGCAGGGGTAATGTCCCCATCCTGTCTTCTGCCTGGTGGCATAGAAAGATTAAAGTAATGTACAGGAAGAAACTCTGGAGAACACGGGCCAAGATCTCATTGAGGAAGTGTCTAGTTGGTCATGCTCCTCCTCTGACCTTGCTCCTGGGCGTCCTGCAGGCCCAACGTGGCCATTTCCCTTCAACTCCACACCCACCCAGCTGCTCACAACCAGGTGGCAAGTGGCAAGGTGGGTGTGAAGTCGCTGGCACCCCTTTGTCTCCAGCACGGAAAAAACACTCACACCTCTCTGCTGCCAGGCGAGGCCAAGGATTGCCACGGCCAGCAACAGGGGAGCAGGGCATTGCTGTGGCTTCTCCCCTTGGCGTGCTGGCTGGCCCTTTCTCCTCGTGGCATTCCTGGGCAGAACTCTGGCCTAGCATCCAGGGCTCACTTCCCAGCATCTCCGCCTGCCAGTTTCTGCCTTGGTTTCTTAAAGGGTAGCACTTTCCTCTGGGGGTGGGGGCTGGAAGGGTCAGCTCTGAGAAGATGGAGAAGAGGTGGGCGCAGAGGGCCAGTGCCATCTGGGATCCTGGACTGAGGGCTGCACTGGACCCCTCTCGCTGAGCTCTCCAGGAGATGCAATCATGCTGCTGACCTAGGCTTTGGTCTGGCTCAGATGCACCTGCATCTCATTAGCCTCCCTGGACGTGGGCCACTGTGCAGTGCGTGCCCTGACCCCGCAAGGCCTTCTTTGAGTAATTACCCTCCAGTTCAGGAGACCACACAAAAGACAGGACAGTGAGCCATTGACTCTGCTTCCTCCCAGGAATCTGGTCAGTACTCTGCCTGGGGTTTTGTTTCTGTGATGGCAGGTGGTGCCGGTGGGTGGGGACTCTCTTCTTGCTCTTACTGGGTGGTCTTCAGGCTAGGACATCAAGGGCAGCTATCGGGTTGTTTAATAGCATGTTCAAGCATTTAAAAATCCAATTGCTAATGAAATCATACTGTACTACCAACTCGCACTGACCACTGACACCTGCCTGTGTGAGGGGTCCTGTCTCCTGGCCCTGTGGGAAGAAAGGCCCCTTATGTCACCCATTTCAAGGTGGCCAGGCTGAGGCAGTGTGAACTCTCTGCAGGAAGGAACGAGATGTTACTCTGCTCACTTACTCTTCTCCCCACAAATCCTCTGCTGTTTGCCTTAGTCCAGATGCCCACTCCTCTCCTGGCTAGCTTTCCTGGCTCTGGCTCGGCTCTGGCTCTGGCTCTGGCTCTGGCTCTGGCCCTGGCCCTGACCATGACCTTCCCTCCTTGGTAAAATCCAAATACACTGCCCTTTAATCCCTCTACCAGAGCCCACGGGCAGTTGCTTATGATCACCTCTCTTTCAGCTTGTTTTTCTTTTGAACAGTTGGCTTGAGGTCCCCCAGAGTCAGGGACTGGACCCCCCTTTCCCTCTCTCTCTGAACAGCAGGGGAGGGGCAGTTGGGAAGGTCACTGCCAGGGCTTAACCTAAAACATCAGTTATAAACAGGCAGCAGGCACTGGGCCCAGATTCAGGTGTTTCAGCATCAGGAAGAGCCTGGCCGCCCTGGGCTTGGCAGACCAACTCCATGGTTAGAGGAACAACTTTCAGAGGCCTCTGGGCACAGTGTCCTGGTGGGGGAATGTACACCTGTGGCCAGTGTCATTCCTCCCTCCGGAACCTAGCAGCCTTCTAGTAGGAAAAGGAGAGAGCAGGGGATTCTGGGAACAGGTCCTGAGAGGACAGGAATCCACGGAGGGTTGGACTAGATCATTGCTCAAGGGTTTGTGGGGACATTTGTGGTCAGGGATGGGCAAACCTACCTGACAGTGAATGCAGATTCTGCCTGAGACCTTGGACAGAGTAATATGGGCAGGGGACCCCAGAGCTCTGGGCCAGAATGCCTTTGTGTGGTGGTGACCATTGGGGGAAAGGCCGCAGGGTCCCCGTGGAAGTGGTGCAGATGCCAGTGGTTGGGGTGAGACTGTTCTTCATCCCTGCAGCCGGGGATCAGTGTGCTGCGCTCCTGCTCCCCACACTCCTAGCCTCGCTGTCATGCCCAGGAGCTGTGGAACAGAGGCCTGGCCTTCCTGGGGAAATGTGGCCCCAAAAGGCCAAGGTTAGCTCTGAGACATGACGTGTTCTGGGCAGCAGCGAGGGGAAACGTGTCCCCATCTGCGTTGGGGTTCAGACTTTGGTGTCTGCGTAGGAATCACGGCTCAGATCTCGGGGCAGGGAACAAGTCCCAGTTGCTTAGGAGAGAACCTTTCCCTCAGTTCAGGAGGAGGGAACTGATAAGGGCCCAGTGGCTTCTGACTCTTTATCTGTAACTGCAAACAGTCCAGACTCCCTGCCAGATTGTGGGATATCAATTCAAGGAGAAGGGGAAGCTGGCTGCCTGTGTGTTTGGGGACAGGGAGGGTGGGGTGGAGTGCCGGGGATGTCCTTGCTTCAAGTTTGTCCCCAGCTCCCCAAGATCAGCACTTGATATGGCTGTGCCTCTTGTCTGCCACGTCTAGACTAGGGGTGGAGGGAGTTAGCCCCTGTGACTTTGTTCTCTACCTGGTGTCTTTTCTCCACCACACTAAGGAAGTCTGTCATCAGGAGGGGGCTGAGGCATGGACATATTGGGTACTTACATGGACACATCAGGTTCTGGATGAACATGGGATGGTCTCTTGTGCATTGGCCTCCTGACTGGAGTGAAGGCCAGCTTCATGCCAGCAGGGACCTCTTTTCTGGTTCAGTTTGTCTCCAGTGCCCGGCCACTCCCCAAATGTTGTATGGATCCAGCCAAGATGGATGGGATGAACGCTCGCTTTCCTTCCTTTTTCTTTCTGGGCCTATCACTCCCTTAAATCTCTGCATCTTCTGTTGGTGCCATATCAGACTCCTCGTGGCCACCATGATGCCTGGTGCTGCCTATCCTTAGCTTTGAAGGCTCTTGTCACCATGGGACACCCCTACTCCCTGCCTGAACTCTTTGGGGCTCCTGCCCAGTGATATACCAGCAGCCCCCTGCTCATACTATTCCTTAGGATGCATCCCTGCCTCGGTTTCTCCTCCACTTTCTGTGTCCCACCCCTGCCCTCTGCTCTTTTGGGAGTGTTTTGAAAGAGAATAGCTGAAAACACGCTGAACTCAGCTCAGCAGGGCCGAGCACCACTGGGAAGCGAACACAGGGGCAGCTGGTCTGGGCATTTGGGCACAGGGCCCCTCCCCTCCTTGCCAAGGCCAACCTCTTTCTCTTGGTTTTGCTTGTTACCTCTGTGCTGATTGCCCCAAAACAGTGTGTCTACACTTCCCTGCCAGGGCTTCTGACCTTCCAACATCTGGCCCCCGCCTGGCAGTTGGGCCCTTGTTTGAGGTCAATGACAGTAGTGGGTAGTGCCCTGCTGTGGACTGGCTCGCACACATTCTTGTATTAATCCTCCCAAAGGGTATTCGAAGTTGAATTATTATTCTTATTTTTCAGAGTCTCAGCCCTGTTACTTTCCCCAAGGAACCTTGCTAAGAACCATCAGAGGGTTGGCTCAGGATTTCACCAGCCCTGCCGACTCTAACCCTGAACTGCCGGTCTGACCACTCTTGTGGGAAAGGGGGTCATCTGCCCCCTTGTCCTTGTGCCTGCAGTGGGTGTGTGTTGACCTCCCAGTGCCAGCTTTGCGTGCCATCCCAGCCTCTGCATAGGATCCCTTTTCAGAGCCCAGGTCTAGCTCCCGCTCCATGACTCTTGTGGTGTGGATCTGGAATGTCCCCCAAAGGCTTGTGTTGAAGGCTTGGTCCCGACGCAGCAGCGTCCAGGGGTTCAACTCTCAGGAGTGACTGGCTCACGAGGGCTCTGACTTCATCAGTGGAGTGATCCATTGATGGCTGAATGGACTCCGGGGAAGGGGGCAGAGGCTGTGAGGGTGGGGCTAGTTGGAAGGAGGAAGTAGGTCATGGGGCGTGTCCTGGAAGGGTAAATCTTGTCCCTGCCATGCTCTCTCTGCTTCCCCGTTGCCATAGGTGAGCAGATTTCTCCCACCACATCCTTCTGCCTTGAGGTTCTGCCTTGTCTCGTGCCCACACAATAGAGCCGGCCAACCATGGACTGAAACCTCAGGTTGTTTATGTCTGAGATTTGAGTCACAGCCACAAAAGCTAACACAGGGACCCTTAGCTTCCGTTTCACTCAAAGCAGTACCTTTGAGGGGTTTCAGATGCCTGATATTTTGAGATGGTGAGTTTTTTGAAGGCAGAAACCATGTTTTATATTACGCTCAATCTTCCAAGTGTGTTTTCGTGAATCGGGCTCAATGAATACTCAATGGCTCTGATTGCATGAAACCTGATCATAATCCCTGGAGAGTGCATTGTCCTTTACTGTTTATGAAACTGAAGGGACAATCTGAAGTTTCACATGCAACGCATCCCATAACTGTCAACTCTTTGTTCTGGGGGGCCCAGGACAGGGCAGGGGATAAACCTATTACATAGAGTAACAGGTCTGGAGAGGTAGTAAGTGAATTCCCAAGGTCATGTGACTGAGTGGTAGCAAAGCTGGAATTTGACTGGGTCATTTTTTTTTTTGACTCTGAAAAACCCCGCCTTTCCCCATCTTGAATCACATGGAGTGGGTGGTCCATGGAGTGGGTGGTCCATGCACAATACACACCTTCTGCTTCATCAGCTCCTCCTCTCCTCCTGGAGGTGGTTCCCGTCCCAGCTCTACCTCTGCCCGCCATCCCTTTCCCTCTTGCTCATTCTGTCTCACCTGTTCATGTCTTTCCCCGTTTTGTTGGTCCTTTATCTTATATTAGAATTTCTTCCTCTGGGCTGGGATGTGACTCAGTGGTAGAGCACTTGCCCAGTGTGTATAAGGCCCTGGGTTCTATCCTAGCACCTCAAAAGAAAAAAAGAGACTTTCTTGAGGACAGGGACCCCACTGCTCTTCCCTTTATCCTTCTAAAGCTCCAGCTCCTGGTCCGTAAGCTCAAAGCCATTCCCTCAAGGAAGTTGACACGGTGAGTTACTCTGAGTGAGTCACCAAGTGGAGTAGGGGACCAGAGTAAGGGAACAGGGAGGGTCAGGGAACAGGGAGGGTCAGGAAACAGGAGTCAGGAAGTGGTGTGAGGCAGGGAGGCTGAGATGGTAGAGCCCCAGGCTCCTTATCTATAAAATAAGGTGCCACCTGCCCTGCCCCCTAGGTGAGGGTGCTATTGGTAGCAAGTGAGAGTGACAATAAAGTGCCTTCTATACTGCAGAGCATGCTGGAAATACTGTTGTGCAGTGTAATTACAGCATGTAAGTCATCGCTCAGTGAAGCTGTCAGGTGGAATAATACTGGTCTTGCAAGTGTGGGAGGATGACCTGATGGTGCCTTGTCCAGGGCCTGGCACTCAGAACTATTATTGGATTGTGATAGTCAGCTTTCCAACACTGTGACAAAATATCTGAGTAAATCAACTTAGAGAAGAAAAGATTTATTTTGGCTCATGGTTGCAGATGTTTCAGTCCATGGTCAGCTGGCTCCATTGTGTCTGGTCCTGGGGTGGATATTATTGTTTTTACAATTATTGTAAAACACAAACTCTTCCTTGGGAGGGGAGTGAGGGTGCTGAGAAATCCCCCTTCTCCTGCTTGGTGGGGACTAAGATGGGGATATGGTCCTTCTAGGGCTTTTCTAGATTCCCTCACTACCCAAGGCCCCATTTCCCTTCTAAGATCTAAGTTCTCAGCTGGTATACACATGAAACTAGACTCCTATCTCATTTATAAAAATCACTTCAAGCCTGCCCCGAGCCCAACCCACATGTGGGTTCCTGCACGTCTGCCTGGCTCCCCTCCTGACGTTGCCAGCTTCGAGGTTCCATGTAAGGCCCCCCCTGCGCCCAGCCCCGAGTGCTGGGGATGCCGAGTGTGCTTGCCATTGCTGTGTGCCCCCATGCCTTCTCAGCGTGCACTCCCGATTCCTTTGCATTCCAAGTCCAAGATGGCTAGTCTCAAGGATCAATCGGTTGTAAATCTTCTTAAGGAAGAACACGTGCCCCAGAATAAGATTATAGTTGTTGGGGTTGGTGCTGTTGGCATGGCCTGTGTCATCAGTATCTTAATGAAGAACTTGGCAGATGAACTTGCTCTTGTTGATGTCATGGAAGATCAATTGAAGGGAGAGATGATGGATCTCCAGCATGGTAGCCTTTTCCTTAGAACACCCAAAATCATCTCTGGCAAAGACTATAGCATGACTGCAGACTCCAAGTTCGTTACTATCTCAGCTGGGTCATGTCAGCAAGAGGAAGAGAGCTGTCTCAGTTTGGTCCAGAGTTACGTGAACATCTTTAAGTTCATCATTCCTAATGTTGTAAAATATTGTTGCCCACACTGCAAGTTGCTTTTGTTTCCAATCCAGTGGATATCTTGACCCATGTGACTTGGAAGATAAGTAGCTTTCCCAAAAACCATGTTATTAGAAGTGGTTGCAATCTGGATTCAGCCTGGTTCCATTACCTGACGGGGGAAAGTCTAGGAGTTTACCCATTAAGCTGTCTTGGGTGGGTCCTTGGGGAGCATGGAGACTCCAGTGTACCTGTATGGAGTGGAGTGAATGTTGCTGGTGTCTCCTTGAAGAATCTGCACCCAGATTTAGGCACTGATACAGATGAGGAATGTTGGAAAGAGGTTCACAGGAAGGTGGTTGACCCTGCTCACAAGGTGATCAAACTAAAAGGCTGTATAGCCTGGGCCATTGGACTGTCTGTGGCAGATTTGGCAGAAAGTATAATGAAGAATCTTAGGTGAGTGCATCCAGTGTGCACCATGATTCAGGGTCTCTGTGGAATAGAGGTGATGTTTTTCTAAATTGCCTTGCATCTTGGGACAAAGTAGAATCTCAGATGTCGTGAAGGTGAATCTGACTCCTGAGGAAGAGGCACCTTTGAAGAAGAGTGCAGATACTCTCTGGGGGATCCAAAAAGAGCCACAATTTAAAGATTGCTAATGTCATACCACTTCACTGTCTAGGATACAACAGGATTTTAGTTGGAGATTGTAAATGTTGTCTTTTTATCCAATCTGTGATTAAAGCAGATGACCTGGGAAAAACATCGATTTCCTAAAGTTAGAAATAGGAATAACTCATAAAACCCTACAGATACTCTGATGCGGGATGGTACTTAATTTGTGTCATCCTAAAATAGTGTGAAATAGTTCCGCCATCTCTGAGATACCACTGCCAATGCTGCACAGGCTCCAGTTGCCCTGCAAACCAGATGTGTGATATATAACTTCATTAGACCTGCATAACCCAGCTTTTTTTTTTTTTTTTCATTCAGTCACATCCTGGGATCCAATGTTAAATTCAAGGATTTTATTTTGGGTATTATATGTATCCATAGTGTACATATAATGTAAAAAGAATATAATGTACAAATGAGCAATGCAACCAGCTATCCAAGTGTCATACCAACTGAAATATCAAATAAACCTTGAACAGTGAAAAAAAGAAATCAACTCAAAGTGGTTTGAAGACTTGAATACAAGACCCCAGACAATGAAACTACTAGAAGAAAACAGGGGAAACTCTCAGGACAGTGGACTGGGCAAGGATTTTTTTTTTTTTTTAATATATATAAGACTCCAAAACTTCAGGAATCAAAAGCAAAAAAAGACAAACAGGATCAAATACATCAAACTAAAAAGTCTTTGCACAGCAGATGAAACAGTCATCAGAGTGAGAAGACAACCTACAAAATGGGAGGAAATGCTTGCAAACTATGCGTCTGACAAGGGGTTACCATCCAGGATATAGAAGGAACTCTAAAAACTCCCTAGCAAAAAACCCAAATAACTTGAATAAAAAGCAGGCTATAGACCTAAATAGACATTTCTCAAAGGAAGCCAAATGGTCCACATACATGAAAAAATGCTCAGCATCACTAGTCATCAGGGAAATGCACATCAAAACTGTGACATTTGTAGTATCCTGGCCTCTCCACCTCCTGTGGCAGTCAGTCTTGTAATTGAGACATTGCTCCACGGCAGCCGTACAGCCCACAGCGTGAGAGTGACCCTGTGCGTGCGCGACCTAGCAGAAACATCAGTATCTTTTGCTACCAAGTTTTCCCCCTAGCCAAGGTAACTTTGCATTTAGGCTGAGCACTGACTTGTCAGTCATGCCCTCTACCTGGGCATGGAGGTCCTGCAGTGCCAAAGAGGCATTTCCTAAATTTTCATGGCTAGACACACAGCATTCAGTTTTTATGAGGGCATGGGCCCCCCCTGGACTGCTGTTAGAACGCCTAATGCCATTCGAGTTTGGAGAACTAACTTTCTCATTAAGGCCACTTCAGTATATAGCAAGGAAGTTCCCCTAGTGCTGTCATTTAAGGCTCTTCATGTGCAATTAGAGTCACATCACATCTTCCAGGCCAATCTGGGGCACAAAGATTGATGCCAGGCAATCAAACCAGGGGAACACAGCTCCAAACCACCTGTGGTAGAGATTTGGGAGATCAGCTAACTGACTTAATACCTTTATCGAGCATCCCTGGACAGGAGGGTACCCCATAGTGCATCTCCCTAACTACCCTGGAGGAAGCCACAGCCATAGGTTGGTCCCGCACAACCACTGAGTTCTGTTTGGTGCTGGTCATCTTGACCCTGGTCTCCAAACCCAGTCTGTTGCAAAGCAATCATTTTCATATAAAATTATTCCACGGTGGAAATTTTGTTCTGGAATCCATCCCAGCACTTGTGTGACATTTACTCATACAAGTGGGTTTTGTTGTTGTTTTTATTTTATTTTATTCTGTTCCCAACAGAAAGGGGTCTTTTGTCTCAGTTGGTGTACAGTTGACGTAAACCATATTTACTATATTTATTTATCCCAAATTTGGAATTACCTGTCCTTATATCTATGATTGTTAGGTAGCAACTTCAGGTATCTTATCGCAGGTTCCTTTAATTGGGTTCAGCTAGGGACTACATTTGGGATAAGATCTTGTCTAAGGGGAAATTTTTCCTGTGGCCTGGTTGCTGAAGAGTGTTATTTGTAGGCCAATTGGTTACATTTGAACTAGAGATAAGGGGTGTCAACATTTTATCCACATATAATAATAGGAGTTCTTGGTTTAATTTCATATGACTTAAGTCTCTTGCTACAGCTTCCTTGAATAAAGTAGAACTTTTTAAAATATATAGGTTTAGTTGTAGATGGACACAATGCCTTTATTTTATTCATTAATTTTTATGTGGTGCTGAGATCGAAGCCAGTGCCTCACCTGTGCTAGGCAAGCGCTCTACACTGAGCCCCAGCCCCAGTCCCACAAAGTAGAACTTTTTTTTAACCCCTGGAGAAGCACCATCCAGTTGTCCTGCTAGTTTGCTTTTGTATGGGGTTCCTGCCACTCACAGGCAAATGAGAGTTAAGATTGGTCTTCTCAGGGTATGCAGAAGAAGGCATCTTGTAAATCCAGTACTGAGAACCTCACTCATCGGATCCTGGGAATTAGCGAAGCAGAGGGACTGGGTCCCACTGGGTGAATGTCCCAGACAATATAATTTATAGCCCGCAAATCCTGAACAAAAGCGCACTCATCTGGATGAGATTTTTAAACTGGAAGGATTGCAGTGTTGTGGGGTGACTGGCAGGACTGACTTAAATTGCACTCTAAAGTTTTTTAAAACACAGGCAGGATGGAACTTCCTGCTTTAATTAAGTGCTGTTTTAAATCTGGGGTCCCATGTTTCACCTTTGTGCAGTCCCTGTTGGCTGTGTGTTTTCAGCTCTTCCAGGTGTGACTATTGCCCAGATTTGGGTTCTGCCTTTTTATTGACTTATGTAGGAAGTTGTTCTTGAAGTTGCTGTTCCTTTCCCAGAGGTCCACTTGCGTACGTGCTCTGAGGGGACTTACGTCTTCAGTTGTCCTGGGGCGGTTACTTGGGCATTTAATCTGCATAAAAGGTTATGGCCAAAGAGGGGTTTCAGGCATGCTGGTATGTATAGGCAACTGCTCGAGTCACATCTAGCTGACCGTCCAAGAGCTGGGGAAGGACCTGTCTTGAGCTTTGACTAATACCCTCAATGATCGCGCTACTCCCACGATGGTCTTAGCATTCCCTCCTATTTTAGCATTTAATACTGAGTAGGTAGCACCCCTGTCTGTGAGGAAGTTGATCGTTTGGTTCCCATTGTCGATTTTTCAGGGCGCTCCTATGGGGAACTTGTGATTGGCTGGGTCAAATCTGTGGGTCCCTGTGGCCTCCTCAGTCCTCTGAGGCGTCTTCTCCCAACATCTGGGGAGCGGGCCGCTTGCCAGGCTTTTCCCTTGTGTCTTTGGGTGATCGTTCTTCCCATGGCCTTTTTCTCAGTCAGCTGGTTTTTACATAGGACGGTTTCCTTGTTTTGGACACTTTCCTTCACCCTCTTTCAGGTCTTCCTTTTCCTCCAAAGCCAGGGCCAATACAGCCACTTGGCTTCTTGCTTTAGGCGTTGCTCTCTGTTTTGAAACCTTACAGGCAGTATCTATCAGTCGAGAGGGACTCATTCCCAGGGCACCATCTATCTTTTGTAAATTTTTTTTGCAGATGTCTAGAGCACTCTGCCCCATGAAAGCCCTATTTATCATTCTTATATTGGGCTTCCTGGACTTACTTCTGCAAGTGGAGGAACTGCCTCTGCCTTGGAGGCAAATAGGCAGTCCCATCGCTGAACCAGCATGGGTTCTGAACTGAGGGAGAGGATTTATCCCTGAGCCCGAGGCATATTGTGGCCAACCTGCACTGCAGTGAGATACCATTTTTTCTTGGTCGTAGGGGCTTTAACTATAGTCAGACCACTTGGCTAGGATTAGACCCAGAGGCTCCTGTGCGGAACCCCTCGGGCACTCCCAATTTTGACAAGATTGAAAGCAGTTGCAGGCACCCAGCTTGCATTTACTCACAGAAGTGCAGAGTTAGGGCATCACATTCACACACACACACACACACACACACACACACACTGACAACCAGAGTCAGAGGCATGTACCACAGACATTTTGGGTTAGAAGACCTTCCACCCTTCCCTCCCCTGGAGCATTCTGAAAACCAGATGGGCTGTCTTCTTTTGAAGTGAGTCCCCAGGTAGAGTGGGGAAGGGGTTGCTTGAGAGTGACCTCCAAGTGACATCATTGTGAATGAGATATTCTTACCCAATGCTGTTTCTTAATCTGTCATGGACAGGGTATGAGGAGCGATTTTGCCAAGGGAACAGGGGATCCTCCCAGGGACTGCAGTGGCCCCACAGCCCCAGGAATCTTGCTTGTCTGCCCCCATTCAAGGCTAGTCCACCACAGCAGAACACAGCCCCGTGGTGAGTGTCACTTGTGACCACACAAGGTTCAGATCGACACCACCTGATACAGGCAATGAATTGAGAGGAAGAGTGACAGAACTTCATTAGTAACAAGAATCTTTTACATAATGTTTCAAGGGCAGGGATGGGATCCCAGGCAGCTGGGCAGCTCAGTGTCCAGGGTTTGGGAAAGCAGCCTCTTCTGGAATGCGGGCCGTGTGCGCCTCTCGTCTCCTCTACATAGGTTGGCGAGAGCTGCACTCCAGTGGGCCTGCAGAAGACAGCAGCCATCAGAGTCCCTGTCTTGATTAGCGTGACTTGTGTGTGGGTTTTGTCATGGAGGGTGTTTCTGGCGAGCGCCTTTCCAGGTGTGACCTCTAGTACTTTGGGACCAGGGCATGCTCAGGCAGGGAGGGTTTGTGCATTTCTAGCTAACTTCAGTGTGAAGTTAGTCCATGAAAGCAGGCTTCAGCGGGCGCTCTTCCTTAAGGGAGAGAGCAGGCTGCAGCAGAGAAGCTTTGAGAACTGGGTCGATGCGAGGGCACATGTGCACGTTAGAAACCAAAGTGAGACAGCACCTCACCCCAGTAAGAATACCAAAAAGACGGAAGAGCCCAAGTGCTGGTGAGGACGCGGAGGCCAGGGGAGCCTGTGCACTGTTGGTGACAGTGTGCGTTAGCATGGCCACCGTGGAAAATGGCGTGGCATTTCCTCAAACCGTTACAAACAGAACTGTCCTATAATCCAGTGCTTCACTGCTGGGTGAATGTCCAAAGGACTGAAATCAGTTTACTGAAGGGACATCTGCACTCCATGTTTAGTGCAGCCCCATTCGCAGTAGCCAAGAAGTGGAATCAGCCTAAATGTCCCTCAGCTGATGAATGGATTTAGCAATGTGATAGGAATATGCAACACAATGCTATTCAGCTATAAGAAATAATGAAATCCTGTCATTTGTGACAACATGGATGGGACTGGGGACTTTGTGCTATGTGAAAGAAGCCAGGCAGAAAGAAAAGTGCTGCATGAACTCACACACATGTGGAATATAAAAACGATGATCTTGCAGAATGAGAGAGAAGCTGAGAGTGCCAGGGCTTGGGGGGCAGGTGGGGGAGGTGGTGGCTCAGTGGGTCCCAGGCTGCAGTGAGGAGGAGGAGTTTTCTTGCTCTGTTGTGCAGGAGGGTGACTAGAGATGACAGTTTCGTACTGTACATCTCAGAAGCTAGAAGAAAGTATTTTTTTATAAAGTTTTCATTATAAAGAATGACGTATGCCGGGCGCGGTGGCGCACGCCTGTAATCCAAGCGACTTGGGAGGCTGAGTCAGGAGGATTGCGAGTTCAAAGCCAGCCTCAGCAACTTAGCGAGGCCCTAAGCAACTCAGTGAGACCCTGTCTCTAAATAAAATACAAAATAGGGCTGGGGATGTGGCTCAGTGGCCGAGTGTCCCTGAGTTCAATCCCTGGTTCCAAAAAAAAAAAAAAATGACGTGTTTGAGGAAATGGGTATGTTTAACTTCATTCAGCATTACGCAGGGGCTGGGAATGTAGCTCACCTTTAGAGCACCTGCCTCACATGTGGAGGCCCTGGGTTTGATCCCCAGCACTGCAAAAAGAAAAAGAAAAAGAAAAAAATCATATAAAGTATACATGTACTGAATGTCACATGATATCTCATTAATATGTATAAATTTTATATTTTTAAGCATTTGTTAAATTTTTAATTTAAATTTAAAAACAAAATTCTGAAGCCAATATGGCAAAATGTTAAAATTCATTAAACTTTTGTATTAATTAAAAATATATAAATAAAAATCATTGCCATGTCAGCAGCCGAATTTCTCACCCTGACGAGAACCTGTCCTGTGCACAGGACGTCCCCCGGCTCTCGGTCAGCAGATTGGGTAAGCCTGACCAGGTAGAAGCTGCTGGAGGGGCTGGGAAGCCTGGGAGTGGTGGCAGCTCTGGGCAAGCCGGCGTGCAAAGGCCACTGAGCTCCACGGCCACCTTCTCCTCTCCCCCTGGGTGTGCACTTGAGGGCAGGGGCACATTGGGATCTCTGGTCAGTTCTGCAGAAGGGAGTGAGGTGTCCACTCTGCAGGGTGCCATGTTGCGCTCCACCACTACACAGGGGGCCTGACTGCTGACCCCAGTTGCCTGTGGGCAGAGGCTGTGGTGGGAGGCGGGGCAGACAGCTTGACTGCAGGACACCTGAGGCGGGGGGGCGGCTTGCACACAGCGATCACAGGCCCACGGTGGCCAGGGAAAGACGGACAGAGGAGGGGTAGGAGAGGTGGCAGACTGTGGGGGAGAGGCGTGGTAACTGGGAGGGCCACAGCCTGAATGATTTTGACTATCTGTCCACAGGTGGCTCCTGGGCAGCAGGGCAGGGCAGTGACCAAGACACAGACTGGGGTCTGTGTGGCTCTGAGTTTTGAGATCAAAACTGGATTTTTATTTCCTTACCTAAAATAATGCCCGACAGCCAAGGCTTCTGGTGATTAATGAGATAATAGGAGGTGTTCAATGCTGTAGCTGGGACTCAGTAGCAAGCTCGCACAAATAGGCTGGGAGGTTCTGACACTTTTGCCACCTGGCTGTTAGGACAAAAGCAGCCAGTGACTTTCTGGAACCCTGCCTCTGGCCCCTTTTTTGTTCTCAAATGTGAGCAACAGAATGAAAAATCAGACGGAGAGGCTGCAGAGGCACGTTTTCCCAGAGGCACGAGGCGGGAGGCAGAGCAGCAGCCGCGGGCAAGGCCATGTGCAAGGCCACGTGCAGTCTGGGTTGCTGTGGACACTCTGCCTTCCAGATCTGAAGCTCTTGCGCTTCCTCCTTCACTCAAGGGCCAGGCACCCTGGTCCTGATCCTTCTCAGAGAACCAGGTTTCACACCAAGCTAAGTTCCCCAGTGCTTCCTCCCCGGGCAGTTTGGGGTGTGGGGTCTCGCAGAATAGGAGTAAAAACTGGCCAGGAAGGGCTGGGGGTCATGCGGCGTTTCTGAGAAGGTGAATTAATCAGCCAAGACAAGTCAGACACCCAACAAGGGAGGCTGAGGCACCCAGGGACAAGCAATGGTGGAAAGTGGTTACCACCGCTGGCCTTGAAGGGGTCATGAGAGGAAACTGTGTGTCCTACACCCCCAATGAGGGTCGAAATGGGGGCTGAAATGCCCAGCAGGAACTGCCTGCCATAGTGGCGAGGTGCAACCCCCACCTGGATGGTGGCACCAGGGCCAGTTGGGAGTGGGGGGGAGACCCACATTCCCTCTCCTGCCTGTGCTTCCTGTTGACTGAACCCATGGGAAGCCAGCCTGCAATGGAGCCCAGGAGCCTCCAGCCACAGGGGCAGCTTCCCTGGACAGAGAGCAGCGGGGTGAGCAGGAGTCGCCGAGCAGGAGCCCCTCCTAGGGGCAACCCTGGTGGAACCTTGTGTAGCCGGTGGGCCACGTGTGGGCATGAAAGCTCTGGCTGCTGCCTTCTGGGAAGGGCTGGCTGCCAGTTCGCAGTCTGGCCATCCAGGGCAGTCAGGAAGGATGATGCAGTGATCAGCATCCACACTGAAAGAGAAGATCTAGAAGTATCTCTATTTGCAGCTGACGCGGTCTTGTGGAGGAAACCTGGGGAACCTACTACAAAGCCATTAGAACTAGAAAGTCCAGCAGGACACCGTGGTAACAAAACTCGGGGGGCTGGTTCCAGAAGCCGCACAGACATCAAGAACCAGAAGCTCAAGTTCCTTATATAAAGGGTGTAGTATTTGCTTATGACCTCCCTGGTCCTCTAATCTCTGGATCACTTAGGATACCTAGTACCATGTAAGTAGTTTTGTTATTCTGTATTGTTCATGGAACAGTGACCAGAAGAAAGTCTGTCCTTCTGTGCAGACAGAACCAGCACCATCAGCAACAACATAATGTATTTTTAGAAATTATTTTATTTTTTTAACATAATGTATTTTTTAATTGAACAACTAAGTCTTTTTATATATTTATTTTAGTTGCAGATGCACAGAATACCTTTATTTTATTTATTTATTCATATGTGGTGCTGAGGATCGAACCCAGTGCCTCACACATGCCAGGCAAGTGCTCTGCCACTGAGCCACAACCCCAGCCCACAACGTAATGTATTTTTAAAAACTATTTTTACCTAAGATTGGTTGAACCCTTATATATCCATATAGCAACAGTGAGGAAACTGAAAATTTAATAGCATCAAAAAGAATAAAATACTTAGGAGTAAATAAAAGAAGCGTAAAACTTGTGCCCTGAGCATTATAAAGCATGTTAAAAGAAATTAAAGACCTAAAGAAATGGGAAGAAATCCAAAGCTCTTGGGTCAGAGACTTACAGATCCAGTACAATCCCTATCACAACCCCACATGCCTTTGTTTGTAGAAACTGACAAGATGCTCCTTACAATTCACATGGCTATGCTAGGGAATCGGAATGCCCAGAGTCTTGGGAAAAATAAATAAATAAATAAATAAATAAATAAGAACAAGGTTGGAGGACTAATTTCCCGATTTGAGAACTTACAACAAAGCTACAGTAATCAAGAGAGAGTGTCCCTGGCCTGTGGGTGACATATAGATCTCTGGAATAGAACTGAAAGTGCAAGAATAAACTCTCAATAGTTAGTCCACTTTCATTGAGAATGCTGAGATAGTTTAACCCATGCTAATGCTAATTCAAAATGGATCAAAGACCTGCATGTAAGAGAGAAAACTATAAAACTAGGAGAAGAAAAATAAGTATAATTCTTTGAGACCTTTTG
>JAJEJO010000171.1:227218-363891 GCA_020662805.1 Glaucomys volans | reverse complement strand
GTGGATGGAACGCAGTGCCTCACACATGTTAGGCAAGTGCTCTACCACGGAGCCACAACCCCAGCCCATTCCCAGCCCTTTTTATTTTTTATTTTGAGATAGGCCTTGCTAAAAGTTGCCCAGGCTGGTTTTGAACTTGGGATCCTCATGCCTTAGCCTCCCGAGTTGCTGGAACTGCAGGCGGGCGCTGCCACACCGGCTTCCTGGCATGAGCACGTTCCCATGCCTCAACCCATCTGATCTTTGTAACAGCCTCCGAGCTCATTAGTACTTTTTCTTTCTGATACACAAGTGAAGAATTGGGGCCCGAGGTGAAGTGACCCTCCCGAGTCTGTGAGCGCTGCTCTGAGCCCCGTGCTCCCTCCTGCTGTCTTACTCGCTGGCTTTCCCCTGCACTGTCAACGGCGGGGCGCTCTTCACCCATTTCTTTTCTTGTAAGGTCCCATCAGGGGCTGAACTCGGTTGGCTCATGTGGGTTGCCAGATAAAATACAGGATGCCCAGTTAAATTTAAACTTAAGTAAACAACAAATAATGTAGTGTAAGTGTGCCTCAGATAGCACATGAGATATGTACTTGACTGTTTTTTTAAATTCTGTTTGTCAGAAACTCAGATCTTAATTTGCACTTTAATTTGCTGACTGGCAGCCATTGGCCTGGTAGCTTCCTCTTGCTTGGGAAGAATCAGGATAGGAAGAAGATTGAAACAAAAGCCTCTCCAGGTTGTGCCTAGGGCTGCAGAACTCTGATTCCTGGTACATTTTAAACTAGAACTTACTTGATATCTAAACCCCAGTTGTACCTAACTTTTGCCTTATTCCTTCTGAAGAAAGAACATTAAACCTGCCTTCAATGAGAACGTGCGAGAATAGACTAAAACTGCTTCATGTCCCTTCTCCAAGGTTAATCACCACAGAAATTTAAGAAATTACTTACATAATCAGTAACATTTTGCTGTTCTAGAAGAACCACTTGACCTAAACCCACTTATTCAGAAAACCAAGTTCTTTAAACCCCGCCAGAGGGAAATGCCACTGCTCTTTCTAATCTGTCTTTTGCTGGTCGGACTACCAGACATTTTCCTAAAGTTTAATGGCAGTCATCCCTGGTGCAGTGTGACCTCGTTACTCTGGGTTCTTGGGCAGCTGTGGTGACGGGTCACCTGCTGTCACTGGGAAGTCCAGGATGTGATCCTACCAGGGCTACTGCTCTGCCCTTTGGGCTGTGCCTCTCGGGATATGACATCTGGGCCTCGCAGCCTGGACGTGTCAGAGTGGGAAGCTTGGGAGTCGCCTGGGGCCGACACTGGGATGCTCTGCAGCGGGATGTCCCAAAAGCCTTTGGTCCCAGAGGAGGGGTGTTGTCTTCACCGCGCCCCAAGCTCCTTCATGGACTTGCTCCAGCTCTCGTCCGGCTCTCACTCCTTCAGCCTCTTGCCTGGCTTCTTGCCACTTCCCCTTCCCAGCACCTGCTCATCCTGCTCCAAGCAGGAGGGATCCCCCCACAACAGGGGATGCATCCACGTCTAGAATACACAAAGATGTGTTGTAACTAGCAAGAGAAAGAACCAGATCTGCAGAGAAGTGGGCAGGGCACGTGAACAGGCAGTTAACAGAAAAACCTAGAAATATGTCCAGTCATGAGAAAATGTCGACTTCACTAATAAAAAGCCAAGAGCTGGGCGTGGTGGTGCACACCTGTAATCCAAGCAACTTGGGAGGCTGGGTCAGGAGGATCACGAGTTCAAAGCCAGCCTCAGCAACTTAGTGAGGCCCTGAGCAACTCAGTGAGACCCTGTCTCTAAATAAAATACAAAATAGAGCTGGGGATGTGGCTCAGTGGCTGAGTGTCCCTGAGTTCAATCCCTGGTTCCAAAAAAAAAAAAAAAAAAAAAAAGCCAAGGAACTGGAAAGTAAAGCAAGGTGCCATTTTATACAGACGAGATTGACAAAGCAAAGCTGACATCGTAGAGTCAATTCCCATGTGGGGAAACGAAAGCGCAGCTGCACTCCAGGGTTGGTACAGAGTGTTAGGGCAGTGACTTTGGAGAGATATTTGACAATGTTGGCATTGAGAATGTGCCTAATTTCTTCTGGATGTGGTGGTGCACTCCTGTAATCCCAGCAACTCAGGAAGCTGAGGCAGGAGGATCTCGAGTTCAAGGCCAGCCTCAGCAACTTAGTAAGGCCCTGTCTCTAAATAAAATATTCAAAAAGGGCTGGGGATGTGGCTTAGTGGCTAAGCACCCTCAGTTCAATCCCCAGTAAGAAGCAGAAGCAGAAGCAGAAGCAGAAGGAGAAGGAGAAGGAGAAGGAGGAGAAGGAGAAGGAGAAGGAGAAGGAGGAAGGAGGAAGGAGGAAGGAAGAAGGAAGAAGGAAGAAGAAGAAAAGAAAAAGAAGAAGAAGAAGAAAGAAGAAGAAAGGAAGAATGTGCCTAGTTTCTGATAGAGCAATTCCAATTCAAGGCCTGTGTCCTAGAGAAATCCCTGCATATCTTTTACATGAGGCCAAGGTCGCTCATTCTTAACTGAGTTTTTATTATGAGGGTTCAATCATACACAGAAGCGGAACAAGCAGTATGATGACCCATAGACATGTTGTCCAACTGCAGCAATGATTTTGTCAGTCTGTGCACAGCGTTTCTTAATAGCTAGAAACTGGGAAGCACCTACTGTCACTGTCTGTGTGGGCTGCCAGACTCCGTCCGATCTGTGACAGTCATTTATAAGCAATAGGGATTTATTTCTCACCTTTCTGGAGGCTGGGAGAGCTGAGATCCAGGTGTTTGATAAGGACCCACTTCCTGGTTCCTAGGTCGCTGTGTCCTTATGGGACAGGGGTGTGAGCGTGAGGGAGCTCTCTGGAACCTCTGTAAAGGGCTGTAACCCCGATCAGGGGCGCTCCACCCCCATAACCTCGTGGCCTCCCAGAGGACCCCACCCACCCTGCAACCTCACTGCCCGGGGGGCAGTGTCTGCACTTAGGAAAGGGGGCTCAGAAACCGTCAGTCTTGGCGGCCCCTCGTTTGGGCAGGAATAAACCGTGGCATCTGTAACATAACAACCTGTAGCCATTACAATTAGTGAGCTCAGAAATGAACCCCCCCCCCGGGGCGGGGCGGGGGCTCGGGGCTGGGGCTCAGCGGGGGCGCTTGCCGAGCATGCGTGAGGCGCTGGGTTCCATCCTCAGCACCGCATTTAAGTAAGTAAAAGTAAAAGCGTTGTGTCCCTATACAACTAGAAAATAAATGAAAAAGGACTGGGGATATGGCTCGGGGGTGTAGTGCCCAAGGCCTGGGGTTGCCCCCTAGCACCACAGAAAGAAAATAGTAAATTAAAAACAACAACAAAAAATAAATAAAAATAAATAAAATTAAACTCTATGTGTACCAATGTGAATATATTTCAAATACTACATTGAGTTGAAAAAAGCCAAAAAATGGCTGTATCATTCATGAAAAAGATGGAAACACAATCCAGGTTATGGGGCCTCAGGTCCCGAGGAGTGGGGCCTGGGAAGGGGAGGCAGCCCGCCGCCCCGCGGGGCCTGGAGAGCCGGAGCTGGGGCCGAGTGCGAATGGGGAGAGGCTGCTCTCCTCCGGGGCACTCTGGGAGTCCCAGGTGCTGCAGGGCTCATAAAGCTGCCCGCCCTCCTTGGCCGCCTCCCTTTCTTCCCCTCGGTCTCTCCACTGGCCCAGGGACACCAGCCCCTCTCCCGAGCTCCCAGCATGGTTTTGTATGTTTGTGTTTAAACATTTTCAGATTTTACTTTATTCAAGTCAAGTAAATTGTCACACCTGAAAATATGGAGTGTGTACGATGGTGGCGTTTTCTTGTCCAGCTTTTCATCAGCCCTTCATTCGCAGCTAAACAAACAAATTGTGTATTGCTCACACTCCAGAGGCCCGGCTGAGCCGCCTCCCTGTTGTCTAACTCAAGCCACCTTGGGAACCTCCACCCCAGGGGCTGCCTTCTGCAGGGGGTTGTCAGCGCCTGCTGGGTGCACGTGGCCTGGGACTCCCTGTACCCCCGAGTCCCTTTGCCTCCTCTATGCTGGCTGCCAGGGATCTGAACCCCATGTCTTCCTCGTTCTTGGTTTATTTGCTCCTGTTTTGTTGTGTTTGCAATGCTGGGGAGCAAACCCGGGGCCTTGCACCTGCGAGGCAAGCTCCACACCCCTGGGCTGCTTGCCAGCCTGCTCCTCGTCTTGTCAGCGCCCATCTCAAAGCTTCCCAGGTGGACAGCATAGGGAGGTAGGCCTGTCCACGGCAGGTATGTCTGGGAATGCGGAGTTGCAATCTTTGATGGATTGTCTGACTGGGTAGAGAGTTCCAGGGTAGAGAGTGTTGTCCCTCGGAAGTTAAAAGATTGCTGCAGCAGCCCCTGGCTCATGTCACTGTTGACTGTCAGGTGACACCTCCTTTTCCTATTCAGAGTGTAGAAGATTGGACGATGTCCTCAGGGATATCCAGGCCCTAATCTGAATGTTACTTTTTAAGAAAAAGTTCCTCTAACCGTGTGTGGTGGCACATACCTGTGATCCCAGTAACTTGGGAGGCTGAGGCAGGAGCATCCCGAGTTCAAGGCCATCCTTGACAACTGAATGAGATCCTGTTTCAAAATCAAAAGTAAAAAGGGGCGGGGATGTGGCTCAGTGGTAAAGTGCCCGTGGTTCAATCCCAGGACCAAGAAATAGAAAAAGAACAAGGGTCTCCGCAGATGTGATTAAGGATCTTGATGTGGGACGATTACACAGGGTGGGGGCCATCAGGGCCATCATGAGTGTCCTGGGAAGGCAGAGTTTACGCTGAGGAGAAGGAGGTATGGGGACAGAGGCAGGCATTGAAGTGATGTGGCCACAAGCCAAGGAGCCGTAGTGGCCACCAGAAGTGGAGGGTGTTCCGCCGCCCCGCCTCTGCTGCACGTGGACTCTGGTGTTGAACTTCTGCCCTCAAAACTGAAAGACAATACGTTTCTGTTGTCCTAAGCCACAAAGAGCGTGGCCGTTTGTTCCTGGACAGGAAGCTCAGGGGCCCTCCTGACCCTTTTTCCAGGGGGGACTGTCGCCGAGGCTGAGCTCCACACAGAGGCGTCCTTCAGTCTCCAGGCCCCTGGAGGGTGGGTCCCTCCTCTGGTTTCTCTTCTCTCTGGGACGCCCAGGCAGCTGGCTGTGGGATGCTGGCCTGAGCCTCTTACTCTCCTACCTTTCCCCTTTTTTCCGTAGCTGGTCTTCCTGGGCGACGTCCTGAGCTGCCTTGTGACTCTTCTATTTGTCAAGTTTAGAATTCTCTGCGGCTCTATTTTTACTTTCCTAGAGCTCTTTCTTGTTGCCTTTTTAAAATAACTGCCGCCTCTTACTTAATGGATGCGATTGCTTTTCTCATTTCTCTGAGGAGATTAATTATAGTTTTCCTAAGTGTCTGCTCTCGGTATTTGCTTTTCCCTTGAGTTCCTTTAAAAAAAAAAAAATCCCCAATTTGTTTTGGTAAATTTTTGGTGATCGCCTCAAATATCTGGTGTTTGGCTGACATTTCTGCTGAACATGCGACACCAAAGCCCATCGGGAAGCCTGGGCAGCTGAGCAGCTGGCGTGGTCCCCACCCGGCCCCCGTCGAGAGGGGACGGCAGGCGGGCTTTTTCTTGGAGAGCCCAAATGTCAGCAGCTTCAGGAATTCTGTTCTAGGTTGGTTGGTTTCCGGGTTACTCAGCTCTCCGTTCCTGTAACAAGCATCCGAGTTAATCAGCCTGTACGGAGGAGAGGTTTATTTTGGCTCACAGTTTTGGAGGTTCCAGTCCATGGTCGATGGCTTCGTTGTTTTGGGCCCGTGGCGAGGCCGCACATCATGGTGAGTGCATGTGGCGGAGGAGAACCTGCTCACTGGTACTTGGTGGCCGGGAAGCAAAACAGGAAGGAGGAGATCAGAGTCCACAGTCCTCTCTGAGGGCGTGCCCCAGTGACCTGAAGGCCTCCCAAGGCCCCACTGCTAAAGGCTCCCCTAACCCTTGGAGTACCACCCTGGGGACCAAACTTTTTAATTTTTTTTTAACTGGGGATTAAACCCAGAGGAGCTCTAGCAGTGGCCACATCCCCAGCCCTTTTCATTTTATTTTGAAACAGGGTCTCACTAAGTTTCCCAGGCTGGCCTCGAACTTGGGATCCTCCTGCCTCAGCCTCCAAATTGCTGGAGTTACAGATGGGCCCCATCCTGCTTGCCTAGATCAAACCTTTAACACGCAGACCTTTGAGGTCACCCAAGATCCAAACTGCAATGGTTACCTGAAGAGGAATCCTCGGGTCTGCCACCCAGAGGAGGACCTGGTGACTACCCTATGGCACTGAGGAGCTGCCATCTCCGTCCGGATGGGCACTTGCCGTCATTTGCTGGCTGTAGTCTGTGCCTCTGCCTGGGCTGGGGCTGCAGCCGCTCCAGGAACCAAGCCTCCTGTCTTCTGAAAGCCCCATTGTGTGCGGTCAAGAGCAGGGCCCTGGATTCCAATGACCAGGGTGCGACCCTTGCCCTGACGTGGTCTGACAGGTTGCCTCACACATGCCACTTGACCCTCCCGCCAGCATCATCCCACAGCTCCGGACCTGGGAGCAGCAGGCTGCTCTGGCACAGAGGCTGTGCTGCACCGTCAGTGAAGCAGCATTAGGGGCTGCGGTCAGTTGCTGCTGCCCACTGGGGACGGGAGAGCCCTGGCTGGTGGTGGGGAGGGCTTCTGGGGTGCTGCCCTGTGATTAAGCTGGCTTCTGTCCACTGCCCTGCCCCTCACCTTGCCAGTTGGGTACCTGCCATGGTGTTCTGGACTCTCCAGGTGGTGGGGTGTCCCACCCTGACCCCGGCTTTCCCTCCTCCTCGGGCAGCACCACTAGTCCACTCACCACCCAGCAGGCAGTTTCCCCATCGAATTCCTCACCTCCATCATCCGCTGCTGTCAGCTTTCCCGCTCTTTGTCCTTGTGGTCTTGCTCTTTAAAAAGGAAACCCGTTCTGACGTCTTAGTGGGGTTTCAGAAGGGAATAGAAACAAACCCGTGCGTTTGGTTCACTACATTTCACTACAGCTGCTTAGTGTGTTATTAAAAAAGAAGAGGAGCCATTGACCCAGTGTCCTCCAGCTCACCCTGCCTTCCTCTGCTTCCCGGACTTTCTGAAAGGGCTCATCCGAACTGGGGAACTGGACAGGGCAGAGGCTGCCCAGCTCCGACTCGCTCTGCCCTCCATGTTCCCTCCGCCCTCTGCTCAGCGCCACTGCTCAGGCCACCAGGAGCCCCGTGTGCTGGAGTTCTGTCCATCCCATAGCTCTGCGGTTACCCTGTGCCCCGTCTCCTCCCTCCCAGGCAGCGCTGGCCGGCACCGCTCTGCCCCACCCGGCAGCTGCGGGAGTTTCCAGGTCCTCTCACTGGGGCCTCCAGCCAGAAGCTGCCAGCTCACCCCAGCTCTGTGGTCCTCTCCAGCTGCTGCTCCTCCCTTTCTGCCGGGGTCTGGTCTTTAATTTGGGTTCCCATCACCCACTTTAAAACAGGAGCCCAGAGTCACCCTGCCTGCCTCCACTCTGCCCTTGCCTGATAGGTTCTGTGGATTTTACCACCTAATTATTTTTCCTAGGTCCCCTCCATTCCTCCCCCTGCCACCCTGGCTTGGGTCCCCTGGCATTAGAACATCTTCCTAGACGTTGCTGCCTCTAGTCTTTCCATCCCGAATCCAGCTTTCTCAGAACACCAGAGTGGTCCCTGCCAACTGAAGCCTGTCTCTGCCCTGCCTGGCTTGGCCCCCACACCCCTGCTGTTGAGGACACAGCCCGCGCTCCTTGCAGGGATGTGAGCTCTTGTCCCGGAGCCCAGGTGTCTCCAGGGGGCTCCCCTGCCCGCCCCCCGCGCCTTCGCCCCATCCTCACTGGGACACTGTGACTGTTTGCTCCTGCCACCCCCACACCTGAGCTGCCTCCTCACCTCCTGCACCTGCCCCTTCCTTGGACATCCCTCCCCGCTCCGTCCCTGTGTCTTTGTCTCCAGAGGCCTTTCTGTGGCCCAGCCCGCTCAGGGCAGCCTGCGAGCCGCCTGCACTGTTGGCTTCTTCCTGCCTCCCATCGCCTCGTCGGTGATTGCAGACCTAGATGGCCGAGTGGCTGCAGCGGCTGAGCAGACGAGATGGGGCATCTGTGCCCCATGAGCTTGTGCCAGCTGTATCGCCATGGCTGTGGGGAACCTGGGTGCCCTGGATTTCTAGGGCCACCACACTGGGTGTCTCCCAGCTCTGGAGGCTAGAAGCCACATCCCAGGTGTCCACAGGGCCATGCCCCTCTGAAGTCTCTAGGGGAGGGTCCTAGGCCCACTTCCCTGACACGTCTCTCCGTCGCCTTCCCACGCCTTCATATCGCCTGTCACTGGGTCTGAATTTCCCCGTTTTATCAGGACACAAGCAGGTTGGATTAGGGCTCACCCTGATCACCCCTTTTCACTTGAGTACCTTGGCAAGGACCTTTTCCAAAGTAAGGTCCCATCCTGAGGTCTGGGCGCAGGACTTCAGCATTTCTTGTTGAGTGTACACAATTCAGCAACATGGGCAAAACCTTGCCCCGAGCTCACGGCCCCGAGTGCCCCGCTGCGGTCCAGCCAGGCCCCTTGCCTGCTGTCTTGGACCAAGGGTGTGGAGCAAGTGAGCGGGGAGAGGTGCTGGAGACCCTCTCCAGCCGCCTGCAGACTCTGCCCTCTTCAGTGTCACACTCCCTGCAAAGCACCGTCCAGCTGTGTGAGGAACTGGGACGTGAGTGCCAGCTTGTCACCACTCAGCCCTGGGCCCCGCCGTCCTGGTCCCCACCTGCAGGCTATGGCTAGCCTGCCCAGCAGTTTGACAGAGCGCCTAGTGGGGCTGCTGTGAGCACGTTCATTTCCCGCCATCCTGGAGGCAAGGACTCTGAGGTCAAGGTCTCTACATGTAAATTTGGGAAGAGACAAACATTCAGTCTGCCAGGTGTTCTTGGCTGACTCTGCCCTTTTGACCCCCTTTGTGTCCTGTCACCAGCACTTTGGGCTCTAACCTTGTGTGTAGGGGACACTCACGTGTCCTGTTAGCTCCTTGTGCTAACAGGTTGCTCCTGCCAGGGGCCCTGCGTTCACAGTCTAAGGATTCCAGAGCATTCCACAGGAATCTTAGCTGCCGTCCTCTGCTCTGCGCTCTCATTTTGGGGCCTGAGCATTCATTCATTCATTCCCCCACACCTTCATCTTGGTGTGAGGTGCCCTGCAGAGTGACTAATGGACAGGATCCGGTGCCCAAGGTCCTCACAGTGTCTGGTGAGGGAGGGGGACGTGTCGACCAATGGGTGTGACATTGTACTCGACCTCATGCAAAGCCCCCTAAGCAGGTGTGGGAAGGTCAATGACAGGGTTGGCTGAAGGAGGTGACTGCCCCAGGGGGGTTTCAGACTGGCTGGGGAGGTGGGGTGTCCAGGAAGGTGGTCCTAGCTCAGTCCTACAAGGCGCAGGTCAGGTAGGGCAAGTGACCTCCTTCCCTGTGAGCCCTCCCCGATGGTCGAGAGCCAGTACTAAGAGAAACCTGTTCTTCCCCTGTCCCTGTGGCGGCCTGTGCCCTGGCTGCAAGTTGTCAGTGGCAGCTCCTCGCACCAGGGGGCAGTGTCAGCCCTGGATCCTCACTGCCTCCAGTGAGGCTGGGTGCAGCACCTCCAGCTGGCTGGCCCTGTCCTCGTCCTGCCACTCCCTTCTGGGACCTCACTGGCCTCCTTTCCTAAGCCCTCTTTGTCCCTTAGTGCACAGACCCACACAGTGCCAGCCACTCAGGCCACCCTTCCCCTGGGTCACAGCCTTTGAGTGGAGGGTCACTGGGCGCTGTGGTGCGGCAGGGAGGCCGGTGATCACAGTGGCTCCACTCAGCGCTGGCAGCTGGGACTGCCCTGGAGCACAAGCCTGCTGAGCAGCCTCAGCTGGCACCTCACGCTGTGTCCCGTTCTGCCTTTGGTATTCTCCGCTGTCTCTGTCCCCCGCATTGTTCTTGGTGCCCTCCCTGAGGTTCCTGCTTCCCAGAAGTCTCAGCCTCCGTCCTTTCCTCTAGGGCTCTTTGATATCAGTCTTTGCAGCCTGAAAGCCAGGCACGTCCTCCTTTCATCTGTCCCTGCTGGCTGCCAGCCCTGGGCCCCCAGTGGACATGTTTAGGACAGCGTGGAGCAGCCTGGAGAGAGCAGCCCATCCATCAGAGGCCACTGCCGCCACCCCCAGAGTCCCCTGCCAAGACTTTCTGGTTCCCATGTAGGCTGGCAGCAGCCCAGGCTGGGCTGGAGGGCTGGGGTGCGGGGCTGGCAGGAGGGAGCTGGGTTGGGCCTGCGGATGAATTGGGGTATTGCTAGGGCCTGTTTCCGAGCCACCCCTCCGCCTCCCCCTGCCGCTGAGCTCTGGTGCACCCGGGATGGTGTGCTGAGGCCACTGGGACTCCGGACCTTTTGGAACCCATGCCACCAGCCACCCCAGGCACGACCTCCCCTTTGCCATCCTGGACTTCCTGCTCACTGCCGCTCGCTGAGGCCACAGGAGATGCTACAAGAAAATGGGGGTATTTAGAGCCAAAGTGATATGGATCCTAGAAGGAACACGACAGGACCTGCCACTTAGCTCCAGCAGCTGTTAGGGGCTGCCTGGATGCGAGCGTGGCCATGTTGTCTGGACCATGATGGGCCCGACAGTGGAATTCCGTGTTGCTCCTGGTTGCAGGAGGCGGCCTGGGAGATGTCGTTTAGGTCTGCAGTAGCAGAGTGTCTGGGGACCTTTGAAGATTTATTGGGCAAATCGTAACTGCCCTGGCTTATCTGGGACGTATGGCCGCCACACTGCCTGGCGGATCTTGGTGGTAGCACAGCCACTGGTGGTGGGTGGCCTGCTGGGGTTCAGTTTCTATCAGAAGAAGTTTTACGACTTTGGTTTTATGGTGTCCAAGTGCCATCACACGTGCTTCTGCTGCAAGCCACAGCCTCGTCCTGGAGTCGGCGAAAACTCTAGCCTCTTTCGGTGCCCTCCTCTGGAGGGCCAGGAGTTGGGCTCCAACCCGACTCTGCTGGTGGCCTTGGCCACATTACTCAGTCCTAGTCCTTGTTCCGTATCTGTAAATGGGGGTGCTGGGTTCTGAGGGTCACAGGAATCCTACACACAAAGCACCCTGTGCACAGCCCAGTGCCCAGCAGGAATGGAGGCTCCTCTGGTTGGCTGTCCACTGTCCCCACCTGCTTGCATGGACCAGCACGGTGGGCGGAGCTCCACGAGGGTCCTGTGTGGTGGAAGCCACATGGGCAGCTCGTTGGGGTGGGGCAGTCGCCCTGCCTCCTCCTGCACGCTGTGGTAGGCCCTCCCGCTCAGGGATCACCACTCCCTTCACGTGGGAAGGGAGAACGGGGAGCTCATGGCTCCAGTGCCGGGGGAACTGAGGCTGGAGGAGAGGTGGAAACCTGAGCTGCTCTGAGAGGCGGCAGGAGGTGCCCCAGATGCTCCCTGCTTTGCTGTGGCTTGTTCGTGCTTGCAGGAGTTACTTACACGTCCCCAGTGACTGTCACAGCCGTCTGATTGCCCTGTCTCTAATGCACAACCTGAGGCCAGGAAGCGGATCTGTCAGTGGGCATTTGCAGAAAATAGCAAAGGGGCCTCTCTGGGCTGTTGATGCTCTGGAGAGGGAGCTGGGTGAGGGCTTTGGGGGAGTGATGGCTGTCTTTTCCTTACTCACCGTCACCCATGTCTGCAGTCGGCAAAGGGAGGTTTTTCCTGTTGGATATCAACAGCAGCAAGCAAGACAGTGTGGTGTCCCCCAAAGGCATGTGACCTACTAGCGGGACCCAAAAGTGTCTCTCCTGCCTTGTTCTCGACAGTAGACTGCAGACCAGGCAGGAGGGCAGGAGCGCCAGCAGCTCATGGTCCCCAGGACAAGGGCTGTCTAAGATGCGGGGCTCCAGAAACAGGCTCAGAGCTCTCAGGCAGATTCTCCGCCTGACCAGTCCACCTCGAGGGCCTCCTCATGGCCTCCCACCAACCACATACTCCAAATGCAGGGCAGGTGGGCGGCTGCTCCCTGTGTCCACATGTCACTGCTGAGTGCCCTCGTGTCTGTGTGACAGAATGCACCTGGCACAGTGACGACCTGAGAACCAGCTGCCTTCAGGGAGGGGCACCGTGAGGAAAAGACTGGTCCCACAGGGTCCGGGGCTTGGCCTTGGACGGGCTGAGGCGGGGTCTCCATGCCAGCGGCAGGTGTCTGGAGTCGAGGGCTTGGGGTGCCGCGGCCTCTCGCTCCCTCAGCACTCTGCTCTCTCCCGTGGGCTCACGAGAGCCTCCAGCCTGTGGCTTCCTGCCTCCTCCCCGGCCTGTGCAGCAGCCTCTCCCGGCTTCAGCTCAGGGAGGTGGGTGAGGCTTGGGGCAGCGGGACTCTGCCCACCCCAGGCCCCGCGCCTCAGGCGAGCCCGTTTCAGATGGGCGCTGCGGTGAGGGGCCCCCAGCTGCCCCATCGGCTCTCTCCAGCCGACGTGGATTCTGGAAAGGCCTTGGGGTCAGGTCAGGTCTGTGCGGTGGGGTTCGGCCAGGGAGGAGAAGCAGGTTAACCATTTTCTAGAAAAGGCGGAGATGTTCTGGGAATGAGGTGGCTTTTCATTTATCTCTGTGTCTCCGATGCCTCTTCCTGTGCTTGGTCCTGTGTGAGGGTGGAGGGGACAGGTGGCGATAGATCACGCAACTGTGGCAGCAAACTCAGCGCTGGGCTGTCCACCACCCCTCCTGGGCCCCCTGGCAGCCTGCTTTGCCTGCGGGTTGGCGTTTCTGTGCCTTGAACCTCGCGCAGCAGCACGTCCTAACTCATCGCAGTCTGCGCTGCCCTCCAGCCTTGAACGCCCTCCCTCAGAGTCCTGCCCCTCCGGGACTGCAGGGGCAGGCTGTGGGCTGCCTTGCGAGGGACCCACCTCCCTGCCTCCCCTTCCTCCCAGAGGCCAGTGGCCCATCAGGCCTCGGGGCCTCGGGAGGCGGCACCCCTTCCCCTGATTTCAGCCTTGGCCACAGCCCAGGCCTCCTGCATTCTGGTGCCAAAGAACTTTGTATCCTGGGGCCAGTGACCTCGGGCAGAGCAGCAACTGGCCGTGGCGTCTCTACCACGTCCTCTGTGTGCTGAAGGCCGGGCTGCTTGGCTGGTGCAGGGTGAGTGCTCCAGGGCAGGTGTGGCCCCGCACACCAGCTTTGGAGGTGAGTTTCTGCCTTGGCAGGAGGGCAGCGTGCACCTAGACCTGTGGGCATGCTGGTGCTGCGAGCTCCGGGATTGGTGGGCTGCTTGCTGCCTTCACTGGGGGAGCTGTAATGGGGGGCGAGCAGCAGGGCTGCGCAGAGCTGGGTGGAGGGAGTGGGATTCCTTCTCCTTCCCTGCATTCATCTGGGAGGACAGATGGCACTTCAGGTGTACTATGGCAGTTGGTCCCCAGGATGACCTGCTTTGGTGGGGGTGGTGGTGTTGAGTTTACTGATGAAGAAACTGGGCCTCAGAGGTGCTAAACCTCACAGTTGGGGAGGGAGAGCTGGGCCGCCTGCCCGCAGGGAGGGGCTGCCCCTGGGCCACTGTCCCTGCCTTGACTTCAGGGACAGGCCCTGCTTCCATGGTCTAAGCTGGCCAGCGTGCTGTTGGCGGGGCTCCCTCACTCAGAGGCTGGTAGCTCAGGTCTCAAGTCCAGGCCTGCTTTGGCTGCCCTCCACAGGGACCCGAGGACCCAAAGGGATATTCTTACCCCAACACACTGTCCCTGGCCTGGGGTGCATCATGGAATTCCTAGCACACCTAGAGCGTTCCCAAGGCTCATGGGAAGACCACATGTGAAAGGCCCTGTGAGGCTGGGACGGACCGTGCAGCCTCTGTCCCGACTGACAGATTGGGAATCCCATGGTGACCACACTGGGGGGCAGGCAGGGGTTGGCCTTCCAGAGCTCCAGAGGGTGCTGACCTTTTGGTGGAATATCCCCAGCACCACTTTCTTTGTCTGGAAGAGGAAGCAGGGAGCGTGTGTGGTGGGGAGACTCGAGACCTATCCACCCTCAAGGCATGGGAGTGCCCAGGTCAGGAGCCAGCCCAGCCCACTGGGGGAGCCCGACTGGCCCTGGAAATAGCTTGAAGTGTCCCTGGAGGCTTGAGGCACTCGCCTGCAGACGGGCAGGCTTGGCTGGGGCAGCTGGTGGGTGGGAGAGGTGTGCCTCCGGGGTGGCACAGGGACCCCTGCCAGGTCCTCTCACCAGGGACTCAGGGACTCCCCTTGGCCTTTTTATGCAAAGGTCCCCCTGTCCCCTTGGAAATGTTTTCACACCATAAATAATGTATCTCCATTGGAGAAGAATACGGGAATTTTCCATGTGGTGATATGGGAGAGCACAAAGGAGGAGACACCCAGCTCCTCTCCAGCCCAGCCGGTGGGGACAAGCAGGGCAGCAGCGAGGCTGCATGGAGGGCGCCCCGGGTCGTGCCATTCTGTTTGTTTTCTCTGCTTCATGTCACAACACATGTGTTTCCCACGTCATCGGAGAGGAGCTGTGCTTCGCTGTCACTGGTGCTTAATGTCCAAGCAGCGCCCTGGTGTTGGAGCTTTGGGCTGCTGCCCGTTGTTGCTGTCCCGAGCATCTTCACACACACGTCTCGGTTCCCATTTTAGACTTTCTTTGATCTGCATTCCTAGAGGGGTTAGGACCGGACTAGAAGCACTCACAGCTCTCGATAGCTCTGCAGAGGGCTCCGCGAAACCGTCCTGAGGACCGCGGAGCTGCAGGCTGCCTCTGTGCCTCACCAGAGCTGACAACGTGTTTGTGGCGCTGACAGCGCGGGCCAGGGCAGCAGCCAGGGCTTTATTTGAATGGCTCAGCGTCTGCTGCTGTTTTGTCGTTGGCTTTGTCCTAAGGAGCCCTGCGCTCTTGGCTGTGCCCTGGGCAGTGGTCCCTCACTCCACTGGCCCCTGCTGGTCCTGAGCAGAGTTGGACTTGGATCCCCAGGACAAGGGTGGGACTTGCACCTGTGCGTGCAGCATGCATCTAACGCTGCCAGTGCCACCTGCTGCCAGCGAGGAAACGGTTCTGGCTGGTGGCTCTGACCACCTAGAGCACACCTCTGTGGCCTGGAGGCTGTGCTGCTGAGCTCCCAGCTGGCACGCGGGCCACGCCTCCCACAGGGTGAGCTCCAGGCCTGGGCTTCACTTGTCACTTTGAAATGATTTCTGAATGAGCATCAAGTTGCAAAAGTAGTCCAAAGAATCCTCTCCAGCCTCTCACCCCCATCCCCCAGTGCTGCGACTTCCTGAGTTGTCCCCTGACCCATGGGGTGTAAATTGCAGACATGGTGCTGCAGGCCCGGAGGACTTCAGTGCCCTCACCGAAGGATGAGGGTGTCCTCTCACACGAGCAGTCAAGACCAGGGAGCACGATCAGGAAACTGACCCAGTGCTGTTTGATCTGCAGACCTTATTTAAACTTCCTCAGTATCCCCCAGTGTCCCTGATAGCATTGGTGGTCCAGGGTCCAGGCCAGCTCACAGGTGCATTTACTGGTCCCTTTGGCCTCCTGTCACCTGAAACTGTCCTTGACTCCTTCATGCCCTTTGACATGCTTGAAGAGCCAAGCCAGTGATCTTGTGGGCTCTCCGCCAGCCTGGGGTTGCCTGGTCTTCCGTGAGACCCGGGCTGTGCAGTGGAGGCAGGACCCCATGGGGCGCTGTGGCTGTGGAGGGTCACATCAGAAGGCGAGTGGTGTTGGTTTGGTACCGGTGGCGTGAACCTTCATTTCTTGGTCCACGTGGCACCTGCGGGGTTTCTCTGCTGCGTCCATCACCCACCGTTTCTCTTTACTCAGGTTCAGTGACGTGTGGTCAGTTGTGTGCCAAAAACATTCAATGGAAAATTCCCAAAATAAACAAGCGCAAGTTTTTGGATGGTGGCTCTTCTGGGCCGTGTGATGAAATCCTCCTGGGTGCCCGTTGGCCCTGGGTCCAGCGGGTCCGGCTCGTCTGCGCTACCTGCCTGTCAGTCACTGGGCAGCAGAGCAGTGACCCGAGGGACCGCTGTGGTACGGCGCACGGGGCCCGTGTTCAAGGAACCCTGTGTGTCTGAATGGCCCCAAGTAAGAGTAGGGCCACGCAGTCAGGGGTGCCAGGGACGCCCTCTCACTTCCTCTGAGTGAAAAGGTGAAATCTCAAGTTATTGCGGCAAGAGAAACCCGCAGTGACGTCACTCGGAGCAGCAGGACGCCTGAGACCACGTTCACAGGGCTGGTCAGGGCGTGGCGCTGCGAGTGTTCTACCTGGTCATTACCTTTGCTAATCTGTCACTGAGCCAGTGCAGCAATTAAGCCTTGTCACAGGTGTGCCTGTGCAGGAGAGGGTCGGTGCAAGCTGCAGCTTTGGACATGCCCTGGGGTGCTGGCATATCCGCCCTGGGTTCAGGGGACTTCTGTAAGGAGGTCAAGGTGTGGACATTACTATTGTCCTGTTTTTGAAAGATGAGGAGCGGGAGCCCAGCAAGGCCCTCCCCACCCATGTCTGCGTGGCTGGCTTGACACGCAGGCTCCTCCTCAGCCCGGGAGCCTCCTCTGCTGCTGGGAGCCAGGGCCAAGCCCATCTCCCGAGAGCAGTCTCCTGGCCCCGGCCTGGCCGGTGCTCCGGCTGGCCTCCTCGTCTCGGCTGGCCCCTCTGTCTCCTTGTCCATCTCTCCTGGTCCAGACCCAACCTTGGTGTGCTCTTGGATGCAGGCCTGGCCCCTGCTCTGGAACATTCTCTCCCTGGCTTCCCCAACATCTGCCGTCTGCTGTCCGTGGTGCCAGGTTTCCCTCCCTCCGCTCCCTCTTGGTCCCCCGTCTGTGTCTCCAGACTTCCCCTGTGCCAGCTCTCCTCCTTTCCTGGATGCCAGCGGACCTCTCAGTGAATGGCCTGCTGTACCCCAGACCCCACTCCCTGACCCCTGCAGCCCCACGGCTCCTCCCTCGTCAAGGCTCCGTGTCTCCTGCCTTGGGCCTTGCGAGGTCCAGACCTGGACAGAGGTCTGCTGCTGTCCAGAGACCAGTCCCAAACCTACCAGGTCCCCTCCCTGCAGCCCAGCAGAGGCCTGCTGGTCTGGCCTGTGCCCCCGCCTCGCACCCTGACTCCCACCTTCCAGCTCCTGTCGCCACCTTTCTGAAACGCATCAGACTTGTCCTTGTCCCCTCATGGTCTCGGCAAATGGCAGTCGCCACAGATCTGTGCATGGCCGCCTCCTTCGTTGCCCTGAGGCCTGGAACTGTGCCTGGCGGGTCTGTGGGCTGTCCTCGTCCTCCGGACGGAGGGGCTCCTCCTTCGCAGACTTCTTTCTTAATGCCTCATCTTTCCTTTCTGTCTTTATTTCCCCTCCTTCTTTGTATTGGTGGCCATCATGTGACACCAGGGTTTTTGAAGTATTTGTTTTACTTTTGAATCTGTGTTTAAGTTCCTTACTTACGGCCAAGTCGCATGTTTTAAACTCTTGCTAAGAGATGGGCCGCACAGGTAGGTGGAAGCCGGCAGGGGCGGGCCACGTGCCGCTCAGTCCCTGCAGAGGAGTCGACCTCTGAGCCTCCGCACTTTGGATGTCAGTTGTCCTCAGCTGATTAAAAAAGCTTCTGTTGTGGCACAACACATGTCACATGATGTTTGCCATTGTGACCTTTCCTAAGTGCACACCGTTCGGTGGCTTTAGGTACGTTCACATTAGGTGACTGTCACCACCATCCACCCACAGAACGTTTTTCAGTTTGCAAATCTGAAACTGCCCCATTAAACCCCAAGTCCCTGTCCCCACCCCAGAACCCACCATTCTACTTTGTCTCGGTGGGTGTGACCTCTCAAGGAACTGCCTGTGGGAGACTCCGGTGGCATTGGTCTTCCTGTGGTTGGCGTATTCCACCTGCCCTCGGTGATTTTTATTAATGAGGTATTTAGTCGCCTCCGTAGAAAGGAAACTGTCTGCCACTGTTCAGAGAAACCCGGGCTCAGACTTCCTCCTGAGAACTGGGGCACTGGGCAAGTCCCTTGCTACCCTCCTTCCTGGCCAGTGGGACCCTGAGGAAGGTCACAGCCAGGCCTGCCTGGTGTGCGCCAGGCAGACAGCAGCGAGCCCCCGAGGTCGCTTCCTGAGCTGGAAACCTCTGGCGTGGAGCCCGGCGAGGGGGCCGAGCGCGGGGAGCTGGTTCCAGCGGCTCCCTCTGCTCCTTGTCTACCGCTCGTCGCATGTGGAGGAGGGGCTGCTTGGGCCCGGGACCCTCACTCTTTCTGGGGGGAGCTTCAGTGCCGCAGCCTCTCTGACTGGACTCTGCCCTCCCCAGATGCTGAAGTTCCGCACCGTTCGCGGGGGCCTGCGGCTCCTGGGTGTCCGGCGAACCTCCACCGCCCCTGCCGCCTCCCCGAGCGTGCGGCGCCTGGAGTACAAGCCCATTAAGAAAGTCATGGTGGCCAACAGAGGTGAGCCCCGAGCGCCGGCCTGGCCTCCCCCCAGCCCTGCCCCACCCCGGCCCCGCTGCCTGTCCGGGACCCTGGAGTCTCATTTCTCACCTGGCTGCCTCCAGGCGAGATCGCCATCCGCGTGTTCCGGGCCTGCACCGAGCTGGGCATCCGCACGGTGGCCGTCTACTCCGAGCAGGACACGGGCCAGATGCACCGGCAGAAGGCGGACGAGGCCTACCTCATTGGCCGCGGCCTGGCCCCCGTGCAGGCCTACCTGCACATCCCGGACATCATCAAGGTGGCCAAGGTGAGCAGCCCCACGCGGGCCAGGGAGGGGCCCTGCACCAGCAGTGGGTGTGCTGCAGGGTGGGGCCAAGTGGGGGAGGCGGGGGTGGGGGTCGGCCAAGGCCTGTGCTGGGACCCAGACCCTGCCTTCCTGACCCCCGCAGGAGAACAACGTGGACGCAGTGCACCCTGGGTACGGGTTCCTCTCCGAGCGGGCAGACTTCGCCCAAGCCTGCCAGGATGCTGGGGTCCGGTTCATTGGGCCGAGCCCGGAGGTGGTCCGCAAGATGGGAGATAAGGTGGAGGCCCGAGCCATTGCCATCGCAGCAGGTGACACTCAGCGTCTACTAGGCCTGGCAGGGAGGGGTCACAGGAGCGTGTTTCCCTGATGGTACAGCAGGGATCCCAGCCCTTCCTGAGGCTGCCCACACCTGTTGCTCAACAGGTGTCCCCGTGGTCCCCGGCACGGATGCCCCCATCACTTCCCTGCATGAGGCCCATGAGTTCTCCAACACCTACGGCTTCCCCATCATTTTCAAGGCCGCCTACGGGGGTGGAGGCCGCGGCATGAGGGTCGTGCACAGCTATGAGGTGAGTGAGGCCGAGCCTGGGAGCCCGGAGGTTGGAGCAGGCGAGGAAGGGAGCAGGCGGGGCTCAGTGCAGAAGGTGACACAGAATGGGCCTAGGGGGACACCAACGTCTGCTGGGCCTCCTGCCCTCCCAGGAGCTGGAAGAGAATTACACCCGGGCCTACTCGGAGGCTCTGGCGGCCTTCGGGAATGGCGCGCTGTTTGTGGAGAAGTTCATCGAGAAGCCGCGCCACATCGAGGTGCAGATCCTGGGTGAGTGGGGGGCCCGTCCTCGGCCGAAGCCTCACTGGGCTGCACAGGCCGGAACCGAGAAGCCCAGCGCTTTCTGGTTGGTGGCCAGCCTTTCGGACAGGCCGGAATCTGTGGGGTGCCCAGGAGCCCTCGCGGGGACCACCTCAGGACGAGGGCTCTCGGGCCGGGCTTCCCCCTGGCTGCCTCCTCCTCGGGGTGGGCCCTCCCCAGCCACAGCTCCTGGGGGTGTTGGAAGGGGGTCAGAGGCGTTTGGGTTCCAGAAGGGCTGAGGCCAGGTCATGTCCCCTCAGGGGACCAGTACGGGAACATCCTGCACCTGTACGAGCGGGACTGCTCCATCCAGCGGCGGCACCAGAAGGTGGTTGAGATCGCCCCCGCAGCCCACCTGGACCCCCAGCTCCGGTCCCGGCTCACCAGCGACTCTGTCAAACTGGCCAAGCAGGTGAGCGCAGTGCTCCTGGGATGTGGAGAGGGAGGAGCTGTCCCCACAGGCCTGGGGCACTTGGGCTCCCCCATGGGCAGCCTGCAGGGGTGCGGGAGGCCAGGAGACCTGCTGAGGGAGGGCAGCGGGAGGAGTCTCGGTGCCTGGCCCACAGGACAGGAGGGAGCCGGCCCTGCCTCTCCCTGGGCTCCGCGTAGACCCCTCTAGGGCGCCCACTCGCCCAGGGGAGAGGCACGGGCTCTGTAGAGTTCCTCCTCGCCCGCTGCCTCGCTGCCCTCGGCTCCACCACTGTCGCGTCAGTTCCTCACGGAGGCCCCCTGCCAACCTCTGCTCCCCCAGAGCGCTACAGGAGGGGGTCCTTGGGAGACAGGTGGTGGCAAGCTCTCTGCCCTGTGGTGCCCTCCTTCGCATGGGCCTGCAGCGTGTCAGGGGTCCTGTCCTCGTCTTCCTGGGCCCCAGCCAGGGGTGCTCACGTCCCCCAGTCCAGCCCCCACAGCTCTGCAGAGCTGTGCCCCCTCAGACTCTCAAGCAGCGTCATTGTCCCTCTCCCAGAGCCACCCTGTGCTGCGAGGCTCCAGCTGCAGTGATCAGGAGGCCACAGTTGGCCAGCGCAGAGCGGGGGTGGCTGCCTTGGCGGAGTCATCACCCCAACTCGTCCCTGGTTGCTTGGCTTGTGCCACTGATCACTCCACAGCAGGCTGGGGCCACGCGGCATCTGGTGTGGTCCTCGTGGGACCAAAAGAAAGTCGAGTAGGCTGTAGTCAGAGGCAGAAGCATCATCTGCTGGTGCCTCTCGAGTGACGTTTCTCGAGATGGTGACAAGGCTGATGACACTGTGAAGTGGGTTCTGGGAGGTCCAGATCTCCAGGTGTGAAGGGACAGGAGGAGGGCCACCAGCAGAGGTGACAGTGAGAGCAAGGGTGGCCTGTCCAGGGCGGGCAGGGCTCCGCTGACACGCACCACGCCAGGTCTGGAGCCTGGTGGCGTCCTGGAACCTGGGTGGCCATCTGTCTTCGGGCAGGGCCCAAGCAGGCCTCTGCATTCCTGCGTGAGCCCCACGCCGCCTGCCCACCACCCACCCTCCCGCCATCCCGCAGGTGGGCTATGAGAACGCGGGCACCGTGGAGTTCCTGGTGGACAGACACGGCAAGCACTACTTCATCGAGGTCAACTCCCGCCTGCAGGTGGAGCACACGGTCACCGAGGAGATCACAGAGTGAGCAGGGGCTGGGGAGCCGCGAGGGGCTCTCCTGGAGGCTGCAGCCAACGCCCACTGACTCTCACTGTGGCGGTCGGCAGGAGGGGTCCAGGGACGCAGTGCTAAGTTCTTAGAAAAGTAGCACATGGTTACTGTGAAAAGGACAGCGAGAAGCGAGCACAAGTGAGTCAGCCGCTCCCCGTGCAGTCAGGATGCTCATAGCCAGGGCCACTCGGGACGCCTCCGGGAGCCTCATGGCCGCCCTGTGAGAAGGGGCCTGTCTTCCAGGAGAGGAAACCTAGGTGGCGAGGCGGCCCGGTCCTGCGGCCCCATCAGGCAGCGAGGGTGCGCCTGGCTCCTGGGGTCAGGGTGTCGCAGCACCGTGCCCAGAGCTGTGCTGTGTCCTGGGGAGCTGAGATCTGAACTGGCTCCCAGCCTCCAGGTAGCTGTGTCTCTGTCCTCCCACGACCAGTGACAGCAGCTGAAACGTCTGTCATTGTTCGGAGATGCATATTTTGAGCCAAGAAGGAGCCAGTCCACCTCATCTTGGAACATTCCTGGCTCTAGCTCCTTCCCCAGCCCCAATTGTGCCTAAGAAGGGAACACCTTTGCCCCGAGAGGCCCCCAGATTCCCCGGAGGCCAGGGTTAGAGGCAAGGTCTGTGCTCCAGCTGTTTCTGGCCCGTGGGTCTTTCCTCATCCTGCTGTTGACAGCTGTCAGTCCTGAGCCCGCCTGCAGCTCTGTCAAAGTTGAAAGGCTTCGATTACTATGGAGCAAGGGTTTTGTGCCAGACAGACTGGAGTTGAGGCTCTGCTGGTCCTGAGCTGTGTGGAGCTTGGGTTAGCTGCAGCCTCTCTGACCCTCGATCTCCTCTTCTGGTGGGATGTGGAGATCCAGCATGGGAAGAGCACAGGCCTGCTCCACTGTGATGTTAAGGCTCATGGGGATCATTGTCGCTGCTCTGTAGCAGGCAGACTTCGCAAGCAAAGTCTGTAGGGTCATTTCCTGTCCTTAACACAAGCCTCAGTGACAATAAATTTAAAACCTTGAGTGTTTTTAAAACAGCTGTTCCACTTGGATTCGCTACTGTGCTTAGGAGCACGTACTCAGCCTGAGCTCATAAAGCTGCAAATGCAGAGCGCTGCCCTCGGAATCTCCTGGAGGGGCCGTGGGCCCAAGCCCAGGGACTTCAGGCCAGGGAAGGCAGCGTCCGCCCACTGGGCCTCAACTGCCCTGGTTTCCACTTCGCAGACTGTCCCCCACCCACCTACCCAAAGGAGCACCTGCGGCTCCGGGAATGGGGCGTCCTGACGCGCTGACCTCGGGACTGCTGAGCCGAGGTTCCGACCTGAGCATCACAAGGGCAGGCTCTGGGGGAGGCCGGAGACGGGAGACTGAGTGGGGTGAGGTGGACCCTGTGTTCCCGCAGCCCCTCTGGCCGCCCCTGTAGTTGAGACTGTAGTCACAGCACCAGACTGTGGAGTGGCCGCCTGCTCAGGCTGGACGCCCCTTGATGCAGTCCCCGTCCCCACCCTGCCTCATGCTCCCTTCTCTCGTGTCTCCACCTGCAGTGTGGACCTGGTCCACGCCCAGATCCACGTGGCCGAGGGCAGGAGCCTGCCCGACCTGGGCCTGCGGCAGGAGAACATCCGCATCAACGGCTGTGCCATACAGTGCCGGGTCACCACCGAGGACCCTGCGCGCAGCTTCCAGCCCGACACCGGCCGCATCGAGGTAGGTGCCATTTCCACGGGGGCTGCTGGTTTCAGCCTCTTGAAGATGCTCACGGCTCCAGGGGCCTGGCGGTCAGGGAGACCCCTCTCGGGCTGGCCTGATGTTGGCTAGAGCACGGGGGAGCCTGCGTGTCCCAGGGCGGGGGGCCTGCTGGGGAGGGGTGCGCCTGCGCAAGGCCAGAGGAAGCTGGGCAGAGCCGCTCAAAGCCCAGGCCTCCCTACGCCAGGAGTCCAAAGCTCCGCTGTGACAGCAGCCGGCCTGTCCGCCTTGACGCTGGGGTCAGGCAGTGACTGGCAAGGCAGGACCTGCAGGCGGGAGTGCCAACAAAGGATTGGGAGCCCTCATGATGGGGGGTAGGCCAAGCCAGGGTTCTCCAGGGCGAGTGAGGGGTCCGCAGATGGCGGGGCAGGGACGGGAGGCGAGTCTGGGCTGTGGCCTCCTGTACCTTCTCTCTTTCTTCACCGTGCTGCGGCTCAGCCAGCGGGTCCCTGAAAGCATGTCCCTTCCTCCCCAGTGTTTGACCCTGACCTGCTCCCTGGTCACTGACCCTGCTGGTCAGCTCTTGCCCATTTCTTGGCCTGGGTCTTGAGGACATAGGGTCTGCTCTGGAGCGCTGGGCGGTGGGCCTGGACTGGGCGGGGCTGGCAAGGACAAGCCTGGGCCAGATGCTGGGCTTCAGCACAGCTGCGGGGAGGAGGCTGGGGAGGGCTGTTGCCATTGGGACCCTGGGAGCAGCGCAGATCTGTGGCTTCAGAAAGGACAGGGTGCCTGTGGGTCAGGGAGCCGCAGACCTCCTTTGCCCTCAACTGCAAAGGGGCAGCCTGGGGACCCACCTTCGGCCACCTCTCCCCCGCTCTGCCGGCCGGCGGCTCAGAGCTCACTCACCGCAGAGTATTTTTAGCCAGCAGTTCCTGCACTGGCCGCGGCCACCCCTGAATATTTCATTAGGTTCCTTTTCATCAACACAGGCCGGGCCCCCTGGAGTCAGAGGGTGGAGCTGTGGGGTCCCCAGTCCCCCGGGACCCCCCTTCCCTCGAGTGCACCCAGGGCCTGTCCTGAGAGCACGTGTCCTCTCCCTCCCCGTCCTGCTCTCCCGCCAGTTTGCTGCCTGGGCCAGCCACAGAGCTGGCCTTGCCCCTGTTGGTCACCTTTCCTTCGTTCCGGTGTGTCCGACCCCTGATCCATCTCCTCTCTGCCCCCTCTTCCTCCTGCGCACCCCTTCGGGAGGGAAGGGAAGGTGGAGGCCACCAGTAGCTCTGCGGCCGAGACAGAGCCGGAGCCCCTCCGCCAGCCTGCCCTTCCTCTCCCTGCTCACTGCCCCGCGGCGACCCTGTCACCAGTCTGGGCATTTCCTTTTTGTCCGGGGCCCCTACAGGCAAGGGCTTATGTATCTGCTGATCCTGCTGGTGGTGGACGCTCCATGTGTGCCCCTGGCAGGAACAACGGACACATGAATGAATCTAGAAGGCGGGAGGGCTGGTCAGGCAGGCGTCGGAGGTGGTGGGGTCGGGCCTCTGCTGGGCTGTGCACGCGGCCCTGGGGTGGCAGGGCTGCTTCCTCCCCTCGCAGCTCCCCTGAGGGCGGAGGCAGCGGTGACTCTGGGACTCAGAGAAAGTGTGTGCCCTGGATTTGCAAAATGGACAGGTCCGAGCTGGGGCTCCCAGCCGCAGGGAGCCACCTCAACTGCAGCTTCGGCCCCAGCTGCTGACCTCTGCTCCCGCCACAGGTGTTCCGCAGTGGAGAGGGCATGGGCATCCGCCTGGACAACGCCTCTGCCTTCCAAGGGGCCGTCATCTCACCCCACTATGACTCCCTGCTGGTCAAAGTCATCGCCCACGGCAAGGACCACCCCACAGCCGCCACCAAGATGAGCCGAGCCCTGGCGGAGTTTCGCGTTCGAGGCGTGAAGGTAAGAGCCTAAAGCTCCATCCCTCCGTGGTTCCCATGGTCGCTCAAGTCCTTGCTAACTGACTTTGGCTACCTGGAGGCCTGTGGGTCCCCTCAGCCCTGGTGACAGGCAGGGCTCAGACCTTGAGGCCCTCTGGTGCAGGCCCAAGGCTCCCCTCTGGCAGCTCCTTCTGGAAGCTCCTTCCACACCACCTCCTGCCCTCTCAGGTCAGAGCCCCTTGCAGCGGGTGCTCAGAACCACCAGGCCTGCTTCTGGAAAATCTGACCCCACAGGTTTGATAGAGGCCCCAAAGCCTGTGTTCTGAACAAGCTTCCCAGGAAATTCTTAATTTCAAGAAAAGGAGCCCCTGGGTGAGGGCCCAGCCCCGTGTGGGGGCGGCGAGGCCCCTAGCAGCCCCCAGCCCGCTGCACGTGGGCAGAATGGCAGGTGCTTCAGGGACACCCAAGGAGTGGCTGCAGTAGGGCTGGTGGCCAGGCAGGGGCACGTGACCTCCCTCTGACCAAGGTGGTTGCCTACCAGCGAGGATCCAGAGCACCTGTCCCTCCTTGTTGGGATGTTGGTACTAGTGTCCACAGCGAGACATGAATTCACAGCCAACGAACACGGTCCTGTCCTTGGAAGCCAGCACTTGCCCTCAGACCTGGGGCTGCTGCCCTCAGCATGGGGGACAGGGCTGGACCTTCAGCCCATGGGAATCCCTTTCTTGTCGTTGGGGGTTCCCAAGGATGGTCTGCAACCACAGGGCCCTGTCCTGCTGTGCTGGCTGCTCATGCTCCTCAGGGCTCGTACGGACCCATATGCTGCTGAGGCTCAGCTGGTGGGTCAGGCTGGTGGCAGTGCTGTCCCCTCAGGTCCTGCAGTCCTTCCTCTTACCTGTCCACAGGGCCCCATGGCATGTCCTGGTAGTAGCCCCAGTGGGCAGAGATCTTTGGAAAGAAAGGCGGAGGGGGGTGGGCAGAGGCCTCCCGGAGCGTGTGCCTGCCGCCGGGCTGCCACCTGCAGCACTTGGGAGGGAGTGTTGCCGGGACGCTGGGCTCTGCCCCGGGCCACGGGGAGCCGCGTGGGCTCCATCAGGGCTGCGCATCCGCATCCAGGGCCGTGTGCTGCGTCTGTTCCCAGCGTGCTCGAGCTGGGCTTTCCTGGCTGGTGTCCCTGCTGACCAGTGTGGGAAGGGCTGTGTGGCACTGCATCCTGTGACCCCAATGGGCGGGGAGCCGGGCTCTCCCTGTGCTGCTGCTGGCGATGCTGGCTGGCAGGGTGTGCCCCCGTTCCTCCGGCCCCTCATCCTCAGCACCCGGGTTCCCTGGGCCAAAGGACCTAAGCATCAGAAACCTTCTCCCTCAGGGTGGAGAAAGGGACTCTGGGGCTCATGGCCACAGGGCAGCAGCAAGGTGGGTTGCTGGTTCCTGGGTGCCTGTGTCCTTCCCAGATACGGACCAGCCTGACCACGGCCCTGCCACGTCTGAGCCTTCTGTCACGCCTGGCTTTCTGGCCTGTGCTTTAGTCCCTCCCTGTCCTTGTCTTGGCCCAGTGCCCCCACGGCCTCCTTGCCCCACCTCTGTTGAGGACCTCATTTCCATTTAACCCATTGTGTCCCAGTGTCCCGTATACAGAACACTGTAAAAATCTAAACTGAGCAAGTTCCCATCAACGGCATGTTCGTTGACTAATTTTTAAGTAGATACCCCGCGTATGCACCCTGGGACATAACGGGTTAGATCATTTCCCTTGGTCACCTCAGGTCCATGTCCTGGGGCGGGAGGACAGACACACAAGTCTGGCCTGCACCCAGGAACCTGCGATGCCAGCCTCCCCTGGCTGCCTGTCAGGAGCACCAGTGTGCCCATGCGGCCCTGTGCCGCGGCCGAGCGCCAGCCGGGCCCTGTCGTGGGCGCTGGGATGCCAGCACCCACCTTCTGCCTTTTCCTAAAGCGCCCATGGGGCTCAGGCCGAGAAGGGCACAGCAGAAAGTCCCTGCTCGGAATGCTGATGGCCAGCCAGTGCTGCCAAAGCTGTGCCTGATCAGTGGCCACCAGGGCCTGGCTGGGGGTCCCGGCAAAGGAAGTGGAAGGGGGTCCTGCCTGGAGTGTGTGGCTCTCGGGCCGACTTTGGTGTGCTCCTGTCCCCACGGGCAGGCAGGTTGAGGCCATCTTTCCAGGAAAGGTCCAGGGCATGGCCATGGGGGCCTCAGAGTGACTGGGAGGCGCCATCTCATTTGCGCCTGGGGATGACAGGACCTTTCTGAGGGTCTCTGGCTGAGAGCTCCCAGTAGGGGTCCCAGCCCTTGGGGGTGGTACTTTACAAGTCCAGAAGATGCCCAGGAGAGGCAGGCATGGCTGTCCCCAGGGGGCACAGGGGATTTCTACTGCATTGTGCTCAGGAGAACGGTACCAACCAGGTCCTTTGGCCCAGAGGGGCTGTGCCCTCCACCCGCCCTTTGGCTACTGCCCACAGTCCTGTTGCCATTCTGCGAGCATGCGGAGGCTGCTGGGAAGTTGCTGTGCCCGGTTTCACGCACTGGGGACTGTCCCATGCATGCCTGCCAGGAAGGGATGAGCCGAGGAAGCCCCGAGGGCTTGGGCGGCTCCAGTAGGCCAGAAGACATGGGACCCCAGCACTGGACTGCCCCGAGGACAAATGCGGGGAAGCTCAGGCTACAGGGCTGCCTCTGCTTGGCCCGGCCACCCCAGCCTGGATGTGCCTGGTCTGTGCCTTAGCCCCGCATCCCCTCCTTCCTCCCTCCCTCTCAGGATGGGACCAGAGACCAGCACTGAGGTGTCCCCAACAATTTTATTATAAATAGAAACAAGATGCCCACTTGGTGGCTGCAACCCCTGCCTTGGTGGCTCTGAGCACCTATCAGAGGGACCTGTCCCTTTACCCTAGTCTGGAGGCCAGAATCAGGGGAAGGGCTCCCTGTCCCTCCAAGTACATGGGAAGCCTGAGGTACCAAGGATAAAAACCAGGGAGGGTCCCCTGGCAGTGTTGCTCACCAGGCCAGGTGGCCGTTGCCCCGGGCCCCCTGGCCACGCTGCACGTTCCTCAGGGCTCGAGGGGAGCCGCCCCTCCTATCACACCACGCTCTCCTCCAGCCGCTCTGCACTGCCCCCAGCGCCCCGGCACCCAGCCCCAAGCAGCCCCCCGTGCACAGAGTGGCTCCTCCGGGCCCAGGCCCCGCCCAGGCGCCTGGCATACCCATAGCACCCGCCCGTATCTCCCAGGTCCAGGGAGCAGCTGCGCTGGGGGCGGGGCGGGGGGCTCCTTGGCGGGTGGCTCTTGGGTGTGGGGCTGGGACCTCCATTGGTCTGGGACTGGACGTGGCTGAGTTTGAGGGGGAGGCGGCCATTCCCGGCTCCCCGGCCCCGAACCAGCAAGGCCACAGTGAAGACCAGTAAGGCAGCCACCAGCACGCCCCCGACAGCCACAGTCAGGGTCCCGCCCAGCACGTGGGCCTGCAGGGCGTGGCACAGGGGTGTGGCTGGCAGTGTGGAGAAGTGGGCACAGCCCAGTAGCCTAGTGGCCGTGAGGTCAGAGGGTCCAGTGGCAGGTGACAGGGCCAGTAGGCAGAGGTCGTAGTCAGCACCTGGCACCAGGTGCTTCAGCAGGAAGTGGTGGCTGGAGGCTGGGACGATCCTGCAAGCAAGGACAGGTGGTCAGAGCCCCAGGGTTGGGTGCAGCCCAGCTCCCCTCGCCATGGCCCGCACCTCCCAGCTCCTGAAACCCGTATTCCCTGGCCCAGCCCTGGAAGCGCCCCAGAACCTGGAAGCACGTGGGCCTGGTGTGTTCGCTCAAGGTGGCAAAGAAGCAAAGACGGGCCAATGCAGGACAGGAGGCAGTGCCAAGGGACGACTAGGGTGTGACTGGACTGACACGGGTCCCAGGCAATCAGAGAAGGACAGGTGGGAGGGGAGCACCAGCAGGAGCAGGAGCAAAAGCAGTGTGCGTGTGTGGCACGGGCACGCGTTTCAACGGACACTCAGCCACCACCAAGCCACCAACCGAGCCACCAGTAGCAGGCAGCTGTCACATAAGCAGCCATATCCGAGCCGCACACCCTAGGGAGCTGGGCTCCTCCCAGGGCTCAGGAGCTGAGGACAGGGTGTAAGAGCCCAGGATCAGCCGAGCAGGCAGGGGCCTGGGCGGAGCGAGCAGGACTCGGGCGCAGGGCCGGCGGGAGGGCCGGCCAGAGCGAGGCGGGCTGGGACGTGTGAAGGGAGCATCCTCACCGATAGATGAGGGTCTCATCCTCGCTGCTGTTGTACTGGATTTGGAACATCCACACGGGGTCAGCTGGCCTCCCAGGGCCCCAGCTCACCAGCCCTGAGGTGGCAGTCACCTCTGTCACTTGCACAGCTGGCTCAGACTCCGGAGTCCCCTCGCCCTCAGCAGCAGTTCGGGCAGAAGCAGCAATGTCCGAGGGCCCAGGGCGGCCCCCCTCAGCACTGGTGTTCCCGCCGTGGGGCAGGGCCAGAACCCGGAGCTCTACTCGGGCGGTGGCCTCGCCAGCAGGGTTGGTGGCAATGCAGGTGTAGCCTCCTGCATCCCCGGCGCCTGTCACCCCAATCTCCAGGGTCCCGTTGGGAAAGGCCCAGGCTCGGGAGGAGTTGCCAACCAGCCGGTCATCGGGGCCAACCCAGTGCATGGTGGGCACAGGGTCACCAAGGGCCCGGCACCGCAGTGTGGCCCGCTGCCCCTCCAGCACCCAGAGGCGCTGTGTGTGGCGGGCGATGAGGGGCGGCTCACAGGAGAACTCGCCCTCGGGCACTGCCCAGAAGTAGCGGCCAGCCAGGCCTGGCGGGGAGGCACAAGTCTCCAGGTCGTCGGGCCGGGCCAGCCGCCGCAGCCAGAGCAGCTCACAGTTGCAGTGCAGCGGGTTCCCACTGAAGCTCAGCACCAGGGGCGCGGGCGAGGCCTCCGCGTCTCGGCCCCTGGAGAAGAGTGGGTCGGGCGCCAGCGTGGCCAGGCGGTTGGAGGTGAGGTCGAGGCGGGAGAGCTGACCAAGCTGGGCAAAGGCGCCCGGGGGCAGCGCATCGATGAGGTTGTGGTCCAGGTTGAGAGTGTGCAAGGCAGGCATGGCGCCGATGCCGGCCCAGGGCACCTGCCGGAGGTTGTTGTAGGACAGGTCCAGGTCCTCCAGGCTGTCCAGGAAGTCATCGAAGGCCCCTGGTGCGATGCGGCCCAGCTGGTTACCGCTGAGGATGAGGTGCTGCAGGTTGACAGGCCCCCGAAGGCTGCCACTGCCCAGCTCCACCAGCCTGTTGCCGTCCAGGTGTAGGGATCGCAGGCTCTCCAGGTCCCCAAAGGCGCGGGCTCCAATGCGGGTGATGGCATTCCGAGACAGCGTCAGGTCCACTAGCCCAGTCATGTTGCGGAAGTCAGGTGGTCCCAGGGCCTGGATGAAGTTGTCAGCTAGCCGCAGCTCCACTGTGCGCCGGTCCACGTTGGGCGGCACAAATAGCAGGCCTCGGTGGGCACACAGGGTGCTGAGGGACTCGGACAGGTTCTGGCAGACACAGGGCAGCGGGCAGGCAGCCGCTCCACTGGCCAGCAGCAGCAGCAGCAGTGGTGGGGCCATGGTGCGCGCCCTGTAGGGAAGGGCCACGGCCCAGGCACAGGTGGGGCTGGTGCGAGTGCCCACTTGTGCCCAGGGCACAATCCCAAGAGCCAGCTTCCAGAGTCTGGCCTGGGGAAGATTGGGTTAGAAGCTCCAGGGGGTCCCCAGGGAGGAAGGAAGGCTGGGGCTGCAGGGCCAGGCCCCCCAGTGTAAAGGTCACATTTCCCAAGCAGTTAGGGGGAGTCCTGGCGCTGGGGACAAGGTGAGGCATGAGGCAGGAAGCGGCGGTGGGCCAAGAGCAGGGAGGGTCCCGGAACTTCCTTTTCCTGGCCTCCCCTGGAACCGCCAGCCCCCTCCTCCCTCCGCACTGTCCCTTTCCGCGCCAGGAAAGGCGCCCGGTAAATCCCTGGCGTGGCCCGTGGTCCCTCCCCGGTCCGGCCGAGCGCCGCGTCCCGCGGCCCCCTCACCTGGTGTCAGTCGCTCAGGGGGCGCGGGCCGGCTTCCCCCGGGGTCCAGCTGGCCCGGGCCGACTCCAGGCCGCTCTCCCGCGGGGGCGAGGCCTGGGCCGCCTGCCGCGCGCCCTCCGGCCCATGGCGCTCGGGCCCACGGCCCCAGCTCACTCGGTTCCCGGCACCTTTTCCCCGGCACGGTCAGCGGCGGCGGCGGCGACAGGCAGGCGGGTGCGCGCCGGCGTGCATGCGCGCCGTGGACACGCACGTGGAGGGAGGACAGGGAGGGGCGCGCGGGGATCCACCCGGCCGCGGGCCGGCTCCGGAGGTCACCGGGACACGCAGCCACTGCAGCACCCACGGGTGGCGCCCAGTCACGCCCGAAGCCCAGGCTGGCGCGGGCCCGCAGCGCTGCCCCCAGGCGCTGCCGCAGCGCACTCACCCTGGCACTGGCGCGCGCGCCCCCGGCCACCCTGGCGCCCGGGCATCCTGCACCGCTCGGGCGCCCGCCGCCGCGGCGCGAACCTCGCTCTGCAGCCAGCCAGACAAAGCGCCAGCTCGCGAGCCCCTTCACCGTCTCCCAGAAACGGGCCTTTGTCACATGTCGCTGGGCACCCTCCCCAACACGCCCACATATGCCCACACACCCACACGTCCCCGCACCCACGGGCAGGGCCGGGCGCAAACCCGCGCTGTTGCTGAGACCCTCGCGTTCACAGACACACGCTGAAGGTCATAACCGTTCTGCATCACCGAGTCACGTGGAGGGTCCCCAACAGGCACGGGGCCCTGGGGGGCTGGGGCTGTACCCCAGGAAGGGCTGCTGCGGGGTGGGGCCGCGAGGGCTCGGCCTCGGGCAGGCGCCGCGCCCCGCCCCGCCGCCTGCCCCTCCCTCCCGTTTCCCCGCCCGTCCCGCTTTGCCCGGCGCTCCGGAGCCAACCGGCCTCCGCCTCCGGCCGGATTGGTCTACGCGGCGCCGTTTCCCAGCAGGCCGGCGGTGGCACGCCGTTTGAAGCTGTGCGTCAGTGGTCCTTGCCGCCGCAGCCCCGCCCTCCTCCTCGGCTCCGGCCGGGCTGTGTCCCTGGGAGCGCGGTCCGGGACGAGCTCAGGTGCACGGTGGCTGTAGGGAGCTGGGATTTGGATGGGTCCGCTGAGGGCTTGGAACCAGGTCGAGCACCCTGGTCCTAGTTTGTGCCCGCTACGGCGAGTGGTGCGGCCAGTTGGGAAGCAGGGGTAGTCACCCTCTCCTCAGACTGCCTAGGTGCCCCTTTCTCCCTTCAGACCCGATCCCTGCCCTCCGTGGTGGGGAGAGGGAGGCTGGTAGCAGGAACTCTGGGAAACCAGACTGGAATTCCAATCCTGCCTGGCACAGCTGTGTGGCCCTGGGCAATCACTTAACCACTGAAAGAATTTTCTCGTGTAGACTGAGGGGTATTAATTGTAGGTACTTACACACTTGGTAGGGGTGAGAGGAAAGCAAACCTGCAGCTTGAGCAGCTTAACTATCAGAAGCCACAGTTCCCTGTGCCACTGCCTGGGCCTCAGCGGTTGCATCTGTGAGTGAGTCTGGAGTCCAGCCAGGTCAGCCCCGAGGTGTGATGGCATCAGAGAGTTCTTGCTTTCTCTTCTCCCCATCAGAAGTGTTTCCATGTACTCTAAACATGCATGTTTACTAGTATCTGCCATTTGCCACCCTGTGCTGGGAGCTGGATGGGCCTGGTTCCTGTCCCCATGGAGCTTCCAGTACAGAGGGAATGACCACAGTCCCATAAGTATAAGTGGAGTGATTCACTTCAAGGGAGATGCAGTGGCTGAGGACAGAGGAGGCCTCTGAACACCCTCCTTACCCTTGTTTGGCTCTAAGTTCTTCAAACAGTTTAACTATTTAACTTCTCAAGTGCCATGCCTTGGCCCCACTGAAATGTCCCTCTTTCGGGAAGGAGCTGGGCTTATGGGCCGACGGGTGGACCCATCAGGCCACACAGGGATGAGGCACTGGTGGCTGGCCCTACTCTGCAATGACCAGTGACTACCTGGGGGGGGGAGCCTTTCCTGTCCTGACCTCCAGGTGTTAGGGGCCCCTGGACACCAGGTTAATTCTTTCGGATGGGCTCATGCTGGCCTCAAAGCTCCTGTTGAAAGTTGCAACACAAATCTTGAATCTTGAGTCTCATAGCCTTGTGGCTATAGGCCATGCTCCTGGAGCCCCAGCCATGGAGCCTCACAGTCACGGGGTCTCCTCCTCCCCACCTGAGTCACCCTGTTCCAGCCGTTTAGAGCAGCACCTGGCACACAGATCTAGGCACCTCAGATAAGCCTCCCTGTCTCTAAGGAGTTCCCAGGGAGTGAGAGATGCAGATAGGCAAAAAATGTAAGGCCATAGGACAGGCTTTCCAACAGCTGATCCCAAAGGAACTTACTAGAAGGAGATCACTGCTCTGCTGAGATAGGAGGGAAGGACAAAGTGGCCTTCCAGCACAGACATCCAGGAAGAGCTCTCCAGGCAGGGGCAAAGGTGTGGAGTGTGAGAGCAGTAGGCTCGGTTGGTGTGGCTAAGGTGACCATGATGAGGAGGCCCATTGGAAAGCATGGCTTCAGCTAGACATGAGGTCGTGGAGTCCAGAGATGGACACAGGAGCTTGATCAGTGACATGTGAGGGGGGGGGTTTGGGGGCCTAGAAAGTAGATGGCAAGGCACCCAGCAGGAAGGAAACTGGGTGTGGACTGCTGAGTTCTCCGAGGCATGTATAAGCAGATACCAGGAAGCAGTTCCACCTTTGAGTATAGGCTCTGGAGACAGAGACTGTCACTAGATCCTCAGGCCCAGGACAGGGCCACAGAGAGTGGGTAGACCTGAGCAGGAAGAGGAGACTAGAAGAACAAGACATCCCTGCAGTCCAGAGAGAGAGCATCAAGGTGGGAGCTGTTAGCAAGAGGAGGGTGGGAGGCTGCCCGCTAGATTTAGCCAAGAAGGCTAAAGAGTGTCAAGAGCGTGGGTGTGTCGGAGGTAGGGGCCTCTTTCAAGAAGAGTGACTGGTGGGGGTGAGAGGGTGGTGCTCTGTTCTGTGCTGCTGTAGAAAAGGCTGAGCAGGTTCTAGGCCATGAGGAGGGAGGGAGTGCAGGTTGCCAGACCCCAGAAGAGGCAGGAGGGGGTGGCATTCAGCACATGCTCTGGGTGAACAGGATGGAGGGTGTGGGTTCGGCCACTGGCAGCATAGGCAATCTTCCAGAATTGGGGGTGCGGTGGGGAGGGCCTGAAGCTACGCTGCTCCAGGATGGCACCTGCAGCTTCTTCTCTTCTTCCTTCCCTGTCCATGCTGCATGGTGACACCCTCCTACCCGCCTCTGTCCTACAGACCAACATCCCCTTCCTGCAGAATGTGCTCAACAACCAGCAGTTCCTGGCAGGCACCGTGGACACCCAGTTCATCGATGAGAACCCCGAGTTATTCCAGTTGCGGCCTGTGCAGAACCGGGCCCAGAAGCTGCTGCATTACCTCGGTCCGCCCCGCTGCCCTCTCCCACTGCCTGCCTCTGGCCCCCTGCCCCTCAGCGCTGCCCTTGTTCTGATCCTGCACCTTCCTTGCTCCTGATCTTAGGGATCCTCTTTTCCATCCATGTGGTCCTCAAATGTCTCCACTGCCTGGACCCAGGAGTCCCTGGCTTTGGAGAGGACAGGGGCAGCTGGAGGACTGGGTGTCCTGGAGGAATGCCCCCATCCCCGAGCCCACCTACTCACATGGCCCAGCTCCACCTCTGCCCAGCCTTCCCTGACCTACTGCCTGCTCTCTCCCCTAGGACACGTCATGGTGAATGGCCCCACCACCCCAATCCCTGTCAAAGCCAGCCCCAGTCCCACGGACCCTGTTGTCCCTGCAGTGCCCATAGGTAAGTGAAATCCATTCTGCCAACTCATGGGGATTACAGGCGATTGCCACCCACAGGATAGGCATTACTGTCTTTGCATGCCCTAGGCCCACCCCCAGCTGGTTTCAGAGACATCCTTCTGCGAGAAGGGCCCGAGGGCTTTGCTCGAGCTGTGCGGAACCACCAGGGGCTGCTGCTGATGGACACAACATTCAGGGATGCCCACCAGTCACTGCTGGCTACTCGTGTGCGCACTCATGATCTCAAAAAGATTGCACCCTATGTTGCCCACAGCTTCAACAAGCTCTTCAGCATGGAGAACTGGGGAGGTAGGCTGAAGGAGGACTTGGGTGTTGGGGAGTGCTGGCAGAAATCAGGCCCCTTGTGTGGCCAGTCCTAAAGGTGCAAGCCTCTGGGGATACTGAGAAAAACAAAGAAACCAGTTGCATTTAGCGCACACTTGTAATCCCAGCGACTCAAGAGGTTGAGGCAGAAGGGTTGCAAGTTCTAGGCAGCCTTGGCAACTTAGTGAGACATTGTCTTATATTAAAAAAAATATAAAAAGGATTGGGGATGTAGATAAGTGATAAAGCACCCCTGGGTTTGATACCTACTTTGAAAGAGGGAGAGAGAGAGAAAAAAAAAAAAAAAAAAGACGGAAGGAGGCATGGTGCTTGCTCCTTCTACAAACACTGACCGGAACCAGCTTCAGTGAGGTCTCTTGCTGGACTTAAGGCTTTAGAGCCAAGATGCAGATGCTGGGCTAAGCATGCTGCAGGCACAGCAGGCTGGGGAGCCGGCCTGTTGGTTAATCACAGCATAGAGAAGCAGGGGAGGCGTACGTGAGGGACGAGAAGGCAGTCACCGAGAGAAGGGACAAGCCAGCTCAGAGTCCTGCACGTCAGCAGGGGAAAGCTGGTGGGCATCAGCTGGGAACATGAGGGAGTGGGGCTGGAGGCGCAGCCTGCAGAGCTGCAGCGTGTGGAGCTGACCTAGACTCTCTCCGTCCCTCTGCAGGGGCCACATTTGACGTTGCCATGCGCTTCCTGTATGAGTGCCCCTGGCGCCGACTGCAGGAGCTCCGGGAGCTGATCCCCAACATCCCATTCCAGATGCTGCTGCGGGGGGCCAATGCTGTGGGCTACACCAATTATCCTGACAATGTGGTCTTCAAGTGAGTCCCGGACAGGCTGGGCAGACACTGCATGGTGGCGGCCTTGGGGCACCCGCCATGGGTCAATGGCCAGTGCTCCCCACAGTGGGCTCAAAACCAAAGTCTTTGTAGCTGTACCCTGCAGGGGCTGCTGTTTGAAGTGTCATGAAGTGCAGAATTATTATGGCAGAGCCAAAAGCGCTTCTTGAGCTGGGTTGAAACTCAGGCCCCCTCCCAGCCCTACTCCTGCAAAGCAAAGACTCCCGGCTGGAGGGCAGGCCAGTGACCGCATGGCACTTGGCTACGACAGTGCAGATGCTCTGCCAGTACAGATGCTCCCGCAGTAACTCTGCCTGCCCAGGGCTCCGATTCCCCTGCCAGGCCAGACTTCTTTTCTTAGGGGCTGCAGGGTAGCCAGGAACTAGAGGAGGAAATGCAGGGAGCACTGGATGGGGCTCACCCCTGGTTTCTCACCCACCCAGGTTCTGCGAGGTGGCCAAAGAGAACGGCATGGATGTCTTCCGGATCTTTGACTCCCTCAACTATTTGCCCAACATGCTCCTTGGCATGGAGGCGGCAGGCAGTGCTGGGGCTGTGGTGGAGGCCGCCATCTCCTACACAGGCGATGTGGCCGACCCCAGCCGCACTAAGTACTCGCTGCAGTACTACCTGGACTTGGCTGAAGAGCTGGTGCGAGCTGGCACCCACATCCTGTGCATCAAGGTGCCCAGGCCACTTGCCCATCTCTTCCTCTGTGCCACTCCTGTTGTGTCCCCCTTGTCAGGCCCCTCCTTACTGTCTCTCTCCTCCCCACTTCCTCCAGGACATGGCAGGGCTGCTGAAGCCAGCGGCCTGCACCATGCTGGTCAGCTCCCTCCGGGACCGCTTCCCCGACCTCCCGCTGCACATCCACACCCATGACACATCAGGGGCAGGTGTGGCAGCCATGCTGGCTTGTGCCCAGGCTGGAGCTGATGTGGTGGATGTGGCAGCTGACTCCATGTCTGGGATGACTTCACAGCCCAGCATGGGTGCCTTGGTTGCCTGTACCAGAGGGACTCCCCTGGACACAGGTAGGAAGAGGGCAGCCCATGGCAATGCCCCTCACTAAGTTATGGCCTCCACCAGCCCCAGTGCAGTCTGGCACACCTAGAACTTAAGTGCCCCTCAGTCCTGGGAGGAACCCTAGGAGCCTAGCACATTGCTGGGCCTTCCTGACTTTGGCTTTCCTGCAGAGGTGCCCCTGGAGCGCGTGTTTGACTACAGCGAGTATTGGGAAGGGGCTCGGGGACTGTATGCAGCCTTTGACTGCACAGCCACCATGAAGTCTGGCAACTCGGATGTGTATGAAAATGAGATCCCAGGGGGCCAGTACACCAACCTGCACTTCCAGGCCCACAGCATGGGTCTCGGATCCAAATTTAAGGAGGTCAAGAAGGCCTATGTGGAGGCCAACCACATGCTGGGTGACCTTATCAAGGTAAGCCAGACCCAGTGCTACCTGACGCAAATCCTGCATAATCCTCCCGGGGTCTCCAATAAGATGCCTGCGGTCCTAACTTAGAGACCCTTCTCCTCAGGTGACGCCCTCCTCCAAGATTGTGGGGGACCTGGCCCAGTTCATGGTGCAGAATGGGCTGAGCCGAGCTGAGGCTGAAGCTCAGGCAGAAGAGCTGTCCTTTCCCCGCTCTGTGGTGGAGTTCCTGCAGGGCTACATTGGTGTCCCTCACGGGGGGTTCCCTGAGCCCTTTCGCTCTAAGGTAGGGAAGGCCCAGCATGTGAGGGTGAGAGCTGGACCTGCAGGAATCAGATCTCACCCTCTGCTTTACCCCCAGGTGCTGAAGGACCTGCCAAGGGTAGAGGGGCGGCCTGGGGCCTCCCTCCCTCCCCTGAACTTGCAGGCACTGGAGAAGGAGTTGGTAGAGCGGCATGGCGAGGAGATCACCCCAGAGGATGTGCTCTCAGCAGCCATGTATCCCGACGTCTTTGCCCAGTTCAAGGATTTCACTGCTACCTTTGGCCCCTTGGACAGCCTCAATACCCGCCTCTTCCTGCAGGGCCCCAGAATTGCAGAGGAGTTTGAGGTCAGTGGCTTGTCCACACTGTCCCAGCACCCCGCCATCCCTAGCGACTCTAGCACCCTACCCTAGAGCTCAATTCTGGCTGGGTTCTCACCAGTCTCAGCAGCTCTGGGAGCAGAAGAGACCCTTGTGAGAACAAGAGATGGGCCTTTACATGTACTGTGAGCAGCCCATACCCAGGGCAAAGGACTCGCCTGTGCTGGGGTCGCGGGCCTGCTCTCCTGATTGCCCTCCACCCCAGCTCTGGCTCCCACACCCTCCCTGCAGGTGGAGCTGGAGCGTGGGAAGACACTGCACATCAAAGCCCTGGCTGTGAGTGACCTGAACCGGGCTGGCCAGAGGCAGGTCTTCTTTGAGCTCAATGGGCAGCTGCGGTCCATCCTGGTCAAGGACACACAGGCCATGAAGGTGAGTCTCCCCCAGAACTAGCCAGGTGTGGGTGGGCTGGGCCCAGTGTCTCATGTCCCGTCTGCCTTGTCTGTAGGAGATGCACTTCCACCCCAAGGCTCTGAAGGATGTGAAAGGCCAGATCGGAGCACCCATGCCTGGGAAGGTGATAGATATCAAGGTGGCAACAGGAGCCAAGGTAGTTAAGGGCCAGCCCCTGTGTGTGCTCAGTGCCATGAAGATGGAGACTGTGGTGACTTCGCCCATGGAGGGTACTGTCTGCAAGGTCCATGTGACCAAGGACATGACACTGGAAGGTGATGACCTCATCCTGGAGATCGAGTGACCTTGCCTTAGACTGGCAGCCTGGCCATCTCCACCCCACGCCTTCAAAAGAAGCTGTGCTGCCAGGGCAGGCCCAGGCCAGCCAGTGCTGAGGGCAGAAAGGCCTGGCCCTGGAGGTCCTGTCTTCAGTTGGACAGCAGAGACATCACCTGCAGTGGCCCATTCCCTTCAGCAATCTGTCCATTCCTTACTGGTGGACAGCTGCTCACATATTCATCTCTTGCCAAATCAGGGTCTTCTCCTTGTAGGAGACTACACGTGGGGAAGCAGGTGGTCTTATGACTTTGGCAGGGGAGACTTAAGCCCCAGGTCTTGGGAAATTTCCTCAATAAAACTGGCTTTTCCCTGCCCTCCATGCTAGGCCCTGTGCAACAACCCCAGCCCAGGGGCAGGGCAGGCAGGGCTGCCTCTAAAACTAACCATGGGTGCCGTGGGCAGATCAGTTGTTTTGTCCTTTGCAGGGTAGCAAGGATGACAACCGTGGCCCTGTTTTCAGCCACTACTGGTCTATTGTATACATATCCCAAAAAGGATCCCCGCTGTGACTGAGCTTGTTTAGGGTTTGTTCTAAGCACTGAGTAACCTATTAGGGACTCAACCTTTCCCCACCTTGACACAAATCAAGTCACACAGAGTGTGACTCCACAACTCCAGGACTCCACAACTACAGAGGCAAAGAGGGACCAAATGCAGGCTCTGGCAGACCCGCTTTCCAGTCTCCTACCCCCAGTCACTGCAGAACGGGGTGCAAACAGGCAGCACCTCTGTCGGTGGGGAGACCCTAGGGGACAGGGCCACCACAGAGATGTGATGCTTTCAGTGTGAGGTTAGGAGAATCCCTGGATCAAGGGTCACAGGTCCTCCCCTGCCCATCCAAACTGGCCATAGAGAATCCTGAGCCTCAGTCCCCTCGCCTGCCATGGGATAGTAACCCTGGCTATATCACTTCCATCCTGTCCCTCCATCATGGGTGAGGATGGTAAGCAGTACCTAAGCAAAAGAGGCAGAGGCTGGACTCTGAGAAAGGGCAGGTGAGTTCAGACCTGCTGGCCCCCTAGGGGGACCAGGCAGGAAGTACATCCCTACCACCCTGAAGGCCTATCTTCTGGGTGTTCTTGGGGTACTGGTCCCTGACCTCTGTCCCCAACAGCTGCCACACAGGCTGGGGAAGAGGAAAGTTCCCTAGGGAAGAAGGTGTGTGACTGATATTGCCTTTTTTTTTTTTTTTTAATTTCTGTTTCTGGTCCTGGGGATTGAACTCAGGAGCACTTTACCACTGAGCTTCAGCCTCAGTCCATTTTCTGTTTTGAGACTGGGTCTTGCTAAGTTGCTCAGGCTGGCCTCAAACTTGTGATCCTTCTCTCTCAGCCTCCCAAGTCACTGAGATTACAGATGTGCACCAACACACCTGGCTGAGACTGCCCTTTGGATCTAGGTGAACACGATCTTGTCACAGTCAAAAGGAAGTGACTACACATCCATTTGCTTTCCTTCAACCACCAACCTCAAGAAAGGGGACTTTAGGACAACCTCCTTGAGTGCAGAATGGGACCTAAAAAGATTCTTTTAAGTTAAAAAGGGAAAAGATTCCAGATATCCTAAAAGTGAGGCAAGGAGCAGACAACATTAGCAGGTTCTAAGAAAGAACCTGGAGTTACCGTATGGCTTGGTAGAGTCCCTGCTGTTCTTAGGTCTGTAGCCTTTGTTCTGGGTTTCTCCAGTGGCTAGGCGAGGCACAGTGGCAATGGTCTGGTGGAGGGAGTCAGAAGCTTCCACTCCTGAGAAATTTGGAGAGGGTTCCTCTTCCATTCTGGACTGGTTTCTTGAAGGCCTAGGTTGAGCCTACACACCCACCCAGAGAACACAGGCTGGAGGCTCTATCACTAGGTTAGGACCGTGGGTCCCACTCTTTGACCCTGGTAATCAAGATACAGGCCTAGAATGAACAGGGTCTATACCTGCAATCTCAGACCCATCTGTGCTAGGACTTGGGATGTGGTTCAGGAAGGGGGAAACCATGGCCTCAGAAACCAAAGGTCCCTACCCTGTCCCCTACTCCCAGGAAATGCCTACACTGAAGTGCCCAGAGGGTAGTGTTCAAGGGGGAGGGGTGGGCACACTCCCATAAGCAGCCTGAAGTACTCCCTCAAGACTCCAAACAGACTGATTCCCAAAGGTCCAAGGCTATGTTACCCAAGTTAAATCTCTTTAATACCCCAATACAAAGTACTGATGCAAAAAGACAATGAGAAAACCCTGGGAAGTTCGGGGGAGGGGTTTTATAAATAAAAACCCCTGAGCAGCTTTTCAGAGGCAGAGGGGGGTCAGAGGAGCTACAAGAAGCAACAGTCCAAAGTGAGGGAGCGCACAGCTCTTAGGCCCTGTCCCTTTGTCCCCTCACTCCCAGTTGCTCCTTACCCCCTTTCAAGAGGGGTTGCATCCTTTGGATATCTGCTCCTTTCTCTTGGTCCCTGGGATTCAACTAGCTCTGGCTTTAATCCCCTACAAAAATTCCTGAGATCTCGGGGACCCCAGCCAGCCCCTCCCTGCAGTACCCCTTGATGGGGAGGGGCCACGGAGCCCATGAGAGTTCACTGGAGTGTACACAGGAGTGAAGGTCAGGAGCACAAGAGAGCCTCTGAGTCCCCTGCCCGCTCCAAAAGCACACAAAGGGGAAGGCTGCCGTAGAGCTTGGGGTTGGTGAGGGGTTGGAGCAGAAGCAGGAAGAGTCCCACACCCAGGGCATAGCCTGCCAAGAGGGGCCGCCTCTGTGGATGTTCCAAGGCAGCACACACAGCTGGGAAGCCCATGTAATTGCAGAAGGAGTGGCAGAGAACCGGCCCAATCAGGTGTCCTAAGGAGAGGAGACAGTACAACTTATGAAGCAGCTCTACTACTTCTTCTGGCCCTTCCAGGGCTAGTGACCCTCATCCCTTGAAACAGGAGCTCATTGGGGGTGGGAGGCAAAACCCATCCACCCACATACCATGGCCTCTGCTTCTTTCCACCTCTCAGACCTCACCAAGCTGAGGGCCCTGGCCTCAGTGACTGTGGTAGAAGAAATTTTGTTGCTCCTAGAATAATACAGTATTCCCATTCTCCCACCCACTCCTGTGGGCCCCTGAGCCCCTGGAGACCCATGAGATACTGAGGACCAACCTGTGCGGATGAAGAGGAAAGCAGTGTAGGCACCGAAGACAGCTGTATAGGAGAACTGGAACGCTGGAGACGGGAGGCTGCGAGTGACCACACCTGCACACCCACCCTGCCCCAGCACTGCCCACCCATCAACCAGAGACCACCCCTTCCCCCAGGGCAGTGGCCACCTGCCCCACCACCTACATCTCTCCTCTACGTCCCAACTCTCAGTGGTCCCTCCTATACTATATAGTCCTTTGTTTCTAATACTTTCTCCAGAGAGGCTATTAGGACTCTATTAGGACTCTCTCCCCAACCAGGACTACCCCAGGCAAGTTCTCTAGGACTCACCTGCAGACAAGAAGATGCTTCCCACACTGCTCTGGCGGAAACGCAGCTGCTCAATGATGTGGTGAAAATGGGCTGCAAGGAAGGCAAGAACCACATTTTATTCTTCTGGCCTCCCCTCCAGGCCCACCACTCACTCCAAGCCCCAGTCTCATGCTGGGAACATCTTAGCAGGATCAGGTTAAACAGACTCACCAACTCCAAAGAAGAGTGGGCAGGTGAACACAGCAGGGCCCAGGCCCATGCATGGTGCTAACATGGGCAGCATACAGGCCCGGAATACCAGCTCTTCTGTAAGGGGCGCGATCACTTGGTTCCGCAGCCAACGCATGTCTGTGAGGCAGCGGGCCCAGGAGCGAGGGGCTGGGAAGCAGATTCAGAACACAAAATGAATGACTAGCTAGTGAACAGTAAGACCCTAGAGGCTCTTTCCCCACAACTGCATTCCAGCCAAGTGCAGAGCAGGCATCAATATTCCTGAGAAGAGGAGTGCAGAGGGGGGCAGTCAAACTTTGTTTACCAGACCCAATGCAAAACAATGTCGTGAGATCATTAAAAGGGAACACATTAGTAGCTGAGGCAGGACAGCCTAGTAATAAACTCTAGAGACATCAAAATTTAACCAAGACCAGTTCTGCTTTCAGGAAGTCAATATTGGGAAAGAGTCAAATAATGCTCTCTGGTCCACAGCAAGTATTGCTGAGGATCCAGAAGGGCCTCCTTGGCCTCCAGGAACTCTTAGAAGATGCCAGCAATACAATCCCATTTTACTGATGAGGCAACACTTGAGACTACATCTCATGTCTGCTGTCCAGATATAACCATGAGCCCATAGAGTCCTTTTCCCCACTGGTCTGGACTGCCTGTGCCTACTTCTTTTCTCAGTCGTAAAGACTCACCCAGGACTACCTTCAACCCATCTGCCAGATCACAAGGGCAATCCATAGAGAGCTGCATCAGTGGACCCAGGAAAAGGATCTGGGAGCAGAAAAACAGCAAAGATCAAAGGAAAGACTTCCACCATAGTTTACTGACCTTGCCCAGACCTTTGCCCTTGACCAACCTCAGGAGACTTTAGGCTTCCTGAATTCTGTAATTTCCCATCTGTGCATACCCAGGGCTCTGGGGCCATATCACAACTTGTCTCCCATGAGCCAAAAGACGGACACAACCAAGATTAAAAAACAAAACAAAGCAAAACAAAACAAAACAAAAAAACCAGCTACAGAGGGCACATCATGCTAGTGACAAAGAACAGAGGAGAAAAGATAAAGCTGTAGAACTCACCATGGTCAGTAGCAGGGGCAGGAGAGCTGCTGGGAAAATGCCCTCCAGCCTGAAGCCCATCAGGGTGAGTAGGGATGTGCCTGGCTGAGCCACAGGAAAGGGGGCATCAGTCTTGCTCTCTCCCCCAAAGACCCCTGAGTTTTTCCCCCTTTGCACTTTGCCCCGCCTGCTTCGCACCTGGATGCCCGTTAGTTCCCTCCAAAGCAGCACGCAGAGGGGTGAGAGACTGGAAACCACCAGGACACTGGTGAAACGCCGCTTGATGACGGCAGGGTGGTCCCTACGAGGGTGACAGAAAGTTCAGGGGGTCCCCCGCGCAAACACCACCTGTGAGTGCGGCCCGCCCCCGGCTCGCCCAAACTCCGCCGGCAGCCCCGCCTCTCGGGGGCGCGGGTTCCGGTGGCGCGCGCAGCCCCCGCACCTGGGCAGCTCGCTCTTCCAAACGTAGAGGCTGCCCACATAGGAGCAGGCGAGGCTAAGGCAGGAGAACACCGACACCCAGCAGCACAGGCCGGGACCCGGGCTGCCCAGCGCCGCTGACTCTGGCTGCCGCTCGGGTCGGGAGACCGACAGCAGGCGCAGCCCGTCCCCGCCCAGCGCCGCCATCGCGCCCGCACCCGCGGCGCGCACCAGTGACGCGACCCCGCGGCAGCGCGGATGACGTCAGGCGGCGGCGCAGGCTGCCGGCCCCGCCCCAGGCTGCCGGCCCCGCCCCGGCGCCCCGCCCCGGCACTGTAACAGACCCGGCGCCAGCTGAGCAGGTTTATTGAACTATAGACATTTAGCGGCCAACAGCCGCTGCCCGGCCCCCGCGGACTCTTGGGAGCGGTCCAGCTCAGGATCCATGGCTGGGGCTCAGCCACTCGGACAGATTGGAGACCTCCTGCAGCCACAGTGCATCCTGAGGGAGCAAAGGGGGCCGGGGGTGAGGACTCCTCCGCAGCGTCTGGGTGCCCACACCGCCCGCCGCGCCCTGCCCCGCGCCGTGCTCGCCCGGTTACCTCCAGAAGGCTCCCGGGGCTCGCCCCGTCCCGTGCCGGGGCCCGGACGTGGACCGCTCGGTGCTCCGCCCTGCTCACGGTGAGGGAGGCCGCGGCGGGCTCCAGGTGGCGCCGGGCGACCTCTGGCGTGCCCGGGGCGCTGGCAGAGTGGGGAGCTTCCATTTCCTCCACGCTCTGGTGCAGGCTGCCCCTCTTAAGCCTCTTGCTTTCTGCTTGCCTGCCGATCTCTAGGAGAAAACAGGGCCACTTCATCTTACGTGAAGACCCCTCCCACCCATCCCTATCACCTGGTCCCGTCCAGAGCAAAACTCTCCAGCTCTGGGGCCTCAGGAGCAGGCAGAGGCTGTAGAACGATGTCAACCTACCTGTCCCCCTTGAGCTGGGCCTTGGAAGGGGCCTCTGGGATCCCACCAAGCCCTCACTTGGAGGCTCAGGTCTCCTCAGGGACTTTTTACCCAGAGATGGCCCATGGAGTCTGCACTATCAAGCTGCTTCCTCCCGGCCAAGCTGTGGTTCCCTGGCCACAGGCCTCACCTCTCTCCTGCAGTGCCCCAGGCAGCTTTCCTATTCTTCACTATTTGCTTATGCAAACTTCAAGCGAAGGCGGGTCAGTAGGTTGTTCCTGAGCAGGGCCTGGGAATGTACATCAGTGGGGTTTTCCCTGGGAGAAGCTCACAGGTGCTGGAGGGATGCAAAGGTGTGTACACAGCCCAGGGGCAGAACAGAGAAGGACGCTTAATCATGGCGAGGTGAAGAAAGGCTTCCCTGAGGAGATGCCAGAGCTGGTCTGGGAGGATGGAGAGAGATATGCCAGACAGACAAGGGAAGGAAAAGGAATTACACGCTGAAAGTCATGCAAGTAAACTTTATATAAATGCTAAAAGAACCTCCATATACGGTGTGGGATTGTAGCAAATGAAATAGAGGGTTTCATAGGAATCAGAGAAGGCTAAGAAATGATTTTTTTTTTCAGTACTGAGGATTGAACCCAGGGCCTTGTGCTTACAAGGCAGGCTCTCTACCAACTGAGCTATATCCCCAGCCCTAAGAAATGAATTTCTTATCCATGGGAAACAAATAGGAAGCCAGTGAAGAGTTTTAAGGACTGGAAAAATATATGGTTGATTTTATATTTTAGAAAGATCACTCTCAAAAGTTTGCTGGGGGCTGGGGATATAGCTCAGTTGGTAGAGTGCCTGCCTCACAAGCACAAGACCCTGGGTTCAATCCCCAGCACCGCAAGAAAAAAAAAAAAAAAAAAAAAAAAAAAAAAAAAAAAGTTTGCTGGTATCAAACTAGATCAGGAAGACCTCAAGAGCCCAGGGGAAGTGAAGACAGGGGGGTGGAGGCACCCCCAGAAGTCAAAAGTATTCATCAGGCCACACTGACAGATGTGATCAACCTGATGTGGGACATGGGAATGAGAGGCCTCTCAAATGAATCCAATTTTATCTGTAAAAAACTAGATTATATAGTTATACTATTAATGACAGCCTAAAGTAAGAGCACCTGATCTCAGTGGGGTGGGGGTTGCAGAAGGAAGGCATCAGAAGAGAAGAAACTGAGGTACAAATGGGACCTCCCTGTGGAGCTGCCTAGAGCAGATAAGCCTCCCTTCTGGCACTCAGGAAAGAACTGGGAAGATCATACAAATTTGAGAATCATGAGCCCAGAGTCAGTGGTCAACAGCTGGAATGGAAGATAATGATGGAGTGTAGAATGAGCACTGTTGAATAATGACTACAGGAAGGTAGTGGAAGAAAAAAGCTCAAAAAGGGAGAACCAGGTCAGTCAGTCTTACAGTACCGAATTCTGAAAATAGTTCAGATATGATAAAGATAAATGCACAATGTGGTAATTAAGAGGACTTCCCTAATGAGAGAACTTGCAGTTGCAGAAACCATAGGGAAAGCAACTACTCTAAGTTCAGGAAAGTGAGAGGAGAGGAAAGGGGGAGAGGGTACATGCAGCTTGCTTTTTTGAGAACACTGGTTGAGATGGGCCAGAGAGAGACTGAGGATAGGTAGAGGAAGTCCAAGGTTATGGGAGATGTCCTTTTTAAATAAATGAAGGATTGATCTGCTAGAGGAAAAGAACTCAGAAGAGAGGGGAAGGTACAGAAGTGATAACTGATAGGAGCAGGTCCTTAGAAAGTTGAAAGGATGATTTCACCCCAAGCCTGAAGGGGAAATTCCTCCCACTGTAAAGCCTTACTGATAAGGCTTTACAGTGGGAGGAATAAAAGTTGGTAAAGTATATGGAGGAAAAAAGTAAGTATAAAGGAGGAAGCTATGTTGTGGGGAGAGACTGGGTAGACAAAAGAATGGAGTAGCCACTGAAGAGAGAGGGCCAGAAAGAAGGGAAAGACTGATGAACCAAAGGCTCCCAAGAATGGACCATGGGTGTCTGCATCAACACACAGTTGTTCAGCAATTTTCTTCTTCAGAGCTCTCCATGTGGGGCACAGAATGCATGCTGCTGCTGACAGTTGCAGGTTTGTTAGGGAAGAATAACTCAAATAATCTTCCAGGAGGTTCCACCAGGTTATAGGTGACCAGATTTTAAGGCTCATGTTGCACAACAGAGAAAGCATGGGCTTTGGAGGCAGCTTACTGAAATGAAGCCCTCTACCTGACCTCTGAGCCTGAGTTCTCTCATCTGTGAGAGGAGCAATGCAACCCACAAGGTCACCATAAGGACTAAATAAGGTTTGGGGAAGAGCCCAGCCTCTCCCCAGGATTCACAGAAAGTGCTGAACTAAATATTAATATTCTTCCTTCTAAGAGAAGATACCTATTCTTTTGCCTTTCCTCACTGCATACATACTGCAAAAAAAACACAATTTTTTAATCTACAAATCTAAATTTGTAACACTAGATTATATGCTTTATACAAGCCTTCACTGCAGCATTCTTTTCAGTAACAACAGCCCCCACAACATTCAAAACATGATTCAATGGAAAGAATGATTAAGGAACACATCTTGGGCCTAAGCATAGACAGGATGCACTGTGTTGGAGCTGTATCCTAGAAAAAGGAATTTACCAATAGAGCATAGGAACTAAAGTCACAGCCCCCAAATTTCCTCAAACACAGATACTGTTTTGTCTGAAGGACTCAGGATCTATAGGAAAGCATCCCCGCTAATTTGGCTCTTCTAGAGATAGATCAGAGCTAGGCTGCCTGGACTTAAATTCTGGCTCTGCCATTTACTAGCTGTGTGATCTCATGTAAGTTTATTGGCATCTCTCTCTCAGCCTCAATTTCCTCATCTATAAAATGAGAATAATAGTGCTTATACTGCATAGGATTGTTTTGAGAACTAAGAGCATTAGTAAACTCTAAAAGATCCAGAATAGTGCCCAGCACTTGCCAGTAACTATTCATGAGAATGCTGTTACTGCTGGCCCTGAAGGCTAAGTGTTGGGTGGAGGCAAGTATGAAGAAAAGACTACAGTATAATTGCCATCACATCATGCACACGGACACCTCCTCATAACAAACATCAAAGTTAAGGTGGGATCTATAACCAGGAGCAGCTTCCAGAGCTCAAAGGAGCAGCAACTAAATGTGGAAGAGCTACATTATCAACACTAATGATCAAGAAAAGATACAAAGCCAGGTGTGGTGGTGCACACCTGTAATCCCAGTGGCTTGGGAGGCTGAGGCAGGAGGATCATAAGTTCAAAGCCAGCCTCAGCAATTTAGCAAGGCCCTAAGCAACTTAGCAAGACTCTGTGTCAAAATAAATAATAAAGGGCTGGGGATGAGGCTTAATGGTTGAGTGCCCCTGTGTTTTATCCCTGGGAAAAAGAAAAAGGGAAAGATAAAGAAATTAATTGGACTCAGAGCCCTGAAATCTGCTTATTTCCTTCCCCCTCCCCATCAAGTGCACCTATGTGTAACTACACAACCTGCATTAGAAATTTCTAGTTCTATCTCAAAAGACCTATGATGGCAGTGGGAGCCAACCCAACCAAATCCCAGAAGGATGTTGATGAAGGTGCAGTGGACAGCTTGAAACCAGATGTTTTACCTCCCCAGTTTCAATCCAGGGCTTACCTGAAAAGCTAAAGCCTTACCTGCAAGGAGCTCTAGGCTGCTGTTCTCATGTGCATCCTCAGAGCTCTGCGCTGAATCCTTTTTCTCTGGGGTCAGCTGCTTTAAAAATCAAAAGTCCCAAGTGAGTTATTCAGAAGCATGAATGAGCCCAGTGAAATAGAAGTGTGTCTGGTGGCTTAGCCAATCCCAAAGGGCTATCCTTCACCTGGAACTCCCTCCTAACTTCCTCCTGGCTCATGGAACCCCTACCTGGCCTATGACCTTCAAAGGCTTCCTTCTTCTGTGGTCTCTTCAGCTCACTCTAGCACTGCTGACATATCCTTATTTCCTCTGAACTTCAGACACTTGCTTACTGTTTGCCCCCCTCCTCAGGCTCTGAAGCACACTCTGTATGCCTATTCATCTTTTCCTTTTTTTTTTTTTAACCACTGAGTTACATCCTTTTTATTTTCATTTTGAGACAGGGTCTAAGTTACTCAGGCTGACCTTAAACTTGCAATTCTCCTGCTTCAGCCTCCCATGTAGCCAGAATTACCAGTGTGCAACACTGCACCCAGCTCCCTGCTCATCATTTCTGTGTGTATAAAATACGTCCATTGTCTATACCTTGAATCACTTGGAAGGTCTGTCTCTTTGGAGCTAGCGAGTGCCATACACAGAGTAAGTGTTCAACAAATGACTGACTGGGACAGTCAGACCTGGGAAGCCACAGGAGCACACTCTGTAGTCATGTGTAGCCCTTCAGAGCTCTGCCACACTGTTGGTCCAATCTGGACAGAGAAACAGAGGTACTTACTAAGAACAGGACCCAGTTTTCTCAGCTCCTCATTTTCCTTTTCAAGAATACAAAACTAAGGGCTGGGGATATATCTCAGTTGGTAGAGTGCTTGCCTTGCAAGCACAAGGCATTGGGTTCAATCCCCAGCACCAATACAAAGTTATAAAAATATATGTTCTCTTCATCATAATTAAAAGCTTATGCTTCAAACACCTGAAAAGTAAACCGAACAAGAAAGGGAGAAAATAAATGCAAAGCATATCTGATAAGGTACTTTTTTATCCAGAGTAAAGAATTCATAGCTCAACATAAAGTAACAACCCAGATTTGAAAATGGACAATGGATGTTTCTCAAAAGAAGGCATATAAATTGCCAATAAGCACATGAAAAGATGCTCAACATCCTTACTCATTAGAGAAATGTGAATCAAAATCACTGAGATACTACTTCCCTCCCACAGGAAGGAGGAGGAAAGAAACAACTGCAGATTAGGATGTGAAGAAATTGGAGCCATTGCAGAGGTGGCAGGAATATAAAAGGGTATAGCCACCTTTGGAAAATGGTTTGGAAGTTCTTCAAAAATTTAAACAGGGCCAGATGTGATGGTACATGCCTATAATACCAGCATCTGTGGTGGCTAAGGCTGGAGGATCACAAGTTCAAGGACAGCCTCAGCAACTTAATCACAACCTGTCTCAAAATGGAAATGTTACTCAGTGGTAAATTGTCCCTGGATTCAATTCCCAAAACCACACAAAAAATGTTAAACATGCTGGGAGGGTAGCTCAGTGGTACAGCATGTGCTTAGCATGTGCAAAGCCCTGAGTTCAGTTCCTGGCACATACACACACACACACACACACACACACACACACACGCAAAATCAGTTCCTGGCACATACACACCCACGCGCGCGCGCGCGTGCAAAATAAACAGTGTTATCATACGGACCAGCATTTCCAGATATATAGCAAAAGAATAACAAAGATGATGTCTACACAAAAATATCCACAGCAGCACTACCCATAGAGGGTCAACTATTCTACCTTTTCTTTAGAAATAGAAGTTGAGGGATTAACTCAAAGGTAAAAGAATTTTATGTATCATCCTTGATTTTGTAGTGTATAGATGAAGCCACTGGGTGCCACTCTTATGCCACTGAAAGTTATTTATCACTAAGTGGCCATTACCAGAGGGAAGCAGTGATGATCATGTGTGCAGCTGGCTCAAGATCACTCTTTCTCTCTTTTTGCTACCCAGTCCTACATAGTCAAAATGTTACTGGGCTTTGGAGCCAGGAGATGTCAGTACAACTTTGAGGCCTTGCAATTTCCTAGCTGTGACTATAGGCAGACTGCAGAAGTTTTTTAACCAGTTTCCTTACTGGTAAAATTGGACAACTTTTTTTTTTTTCATTAACATCTTTGTGGAGATTAAAGTGGAAATCTTGGCACAGATTAGGAAGCTAGTAAATGCTCCTTCTAAGACTAGGGCCACTAGTAAGGTCTCTAGTTTACTAGCCATCACTATAGCCAAAGAACAGGGTAAAGAGGTCAGATTGCTTTTTTTTGTTTTTGTTTTTAGCTCTTGCTAGGATATGGAAGATTTGAATAGTAGGGTTTCAGAAACTGAAATATTCCCAGATCCTGAGGATTCTCTCTCTGCCCCCAGGTCCCAGGTCCTGTGACAATGGCACATGCCTTATCCTGAAGATATGGATGGCTAAAGTGAATTGAATTGTACTCCCCTGCCAAAGATATATCTAACTCCTAATCCCCAGAACCTGTGAATATGACAGAATAAATACTGCTGTTTTCAAGCTATTCAGTTTATGATACTGTCTTATAGCATCCCCAGGAAATGAACACAATGGGCATTCGTTTAAAATGTTGAGGTGTGGGCAGGAGCTCTCCAAGTTAGAGGGAAACCAGTGAGAGTATCTGCAGTGAGCTAACAGACGCATTCCTAGGCAGGTGCTTTCTATAGAGAGCACAGGGTCATGACAAAAGCTGTGGTGAAGAGAGCATTAACAGGAGCTCACTGCTGCTGGGCCTGTCCAGTCACACTGAAGAGGAAGATGCGCAAATCTATGAAGTGCCATAATCCTTTGGTGCCCAGGCACCTAAACTTCCCCATGAAATCAGACAGGCAGAGGAAGGAGGGGGAGAGAAAACCAGAGGACATGCTAAAGGCCCTGCTATTCTCTTAGAAACAGTGTATATAACTGACAAAAAGTAAACTGCATGCATATAATATGTAGAGTTTGGTAAGTTTTGACAAACACATATCCTGTGAAACTATCACAAGCTTCCTGCTGCCCTTTATAATCTAGATTTCACTTTTCCTTAGTTTATGATACAAAAAAGAAAGACAGTAACTGAAATGCCATGTATTTTTAGAGTTAATATTGAGGTATGAAAAAAACCATAAAAGGATTAGTGAGTATGGAAAAGGTTTTAGCTAAATGTAATTAATTTCTGTGCCAGCATTATTAGTTTTATAAAATTAAATTAATTTTTACCTGATACATTAAAACATAAAATTGAACATATTAATGGGGCCCTATGTGATGTTTCAATAAATGAATATATTATATAACATGCAAATCAGGTTAATCAGGAATCTCCTCAAACACTTATTTCTTTATGGGGAAAATAATCAAAATCCTTTATTGCAGTAAAAAATCTCCATTAGAAAATAAAGAAACATTAAAGTTTACTCAAGTCTGATTCTATTTCAACCTGCATATGTATCTACATCAGAAAATATCTGGACCAATGTTTTAATTTTAGAACTGATCTAATTCTGGTATTTTACTAGTCTTAAAATTAATTGATCTGGGGTTTGATGATACTAATTCCATAACAGGGAAAAAACTGATATTGAAAGATACAGTAGACTTTGGATAGGCAGTGATGAAATGCCAATCTCTTTAATTTTTTTAAAAATTATTTTTATTTAATTACTCAATTAATTAATTAACATGTGGTGCTGAGGATGACCCCAGTGCCTCACACATGCTAGGCAAGCGCTCTGCCACTGAGCCCAGCCAATAACAACTTTAAGAGTGACTTTGAGCATTAGTTTGATATAGAAGTTAAATGTTGGTCTTTCCATATGAAAAGATTATTGTACTTCCCAAGAAATTCCAAGATAAGGTGACATGCTTCCTGGAGCTTTTGCTGCCACTTTTGAGCCTGAGCAGATGATATTGTGAGATATTTTTATTTATCTTCCAGATCAGCATTTTCATGACCCATTTATCTAACTATGGGAATGACTATCTGGGGTTGTTATACCTTTGTGAACTTGGCCAACTTCGTGCACAGCTGGACCAACCTGAAGCTGCAAACTCTGCCTCCAGTGCAGCTGGCCCACGAGTACTTTGAACTCTTTCCTGAGCAAAAAGACCCTCTCTGGGAAGTAACCTTTAACATTCTCTCCTGGGGTAGAGGGAAAGAAACTGGCAATTTGTGAATGTCTTGTTTGTGTAAGGAACTCTGCTGGACATATTAAAACTGACATTTAAACACAAGCTGTTCTCCTATCCAATAGTCTCAGTCTCTTCTTCAACAATATTTTTTATTTGTATTACAGATCAAATGTTTGCAATTTTTATTTATTTTCCTGGGTTGGTTGCTTGATTGGTTTGGAAAATTTTTAATTCTTTTAAAATTCTTTTTAGATATATATGACAATAGAGCATATTTTGACATATTTTACACAGATGGAACATAACTTCCCATTCTTGTGGTTGAACATGATCTGGAGTTACACTGGTCATGTATTCATATATGAACATAGGAAAGTTATGTCCAATTCATTCTGTCTTTCCTATTGCCCTTTCCCCTCTCTTCCCCTCATTCTTCTTTGTCTAATCCAATGAATTTCTATTCTCCCCAACCACCTCTCTGATAGGTTAGCATCCACATATCAGAGAAAACATGTGGCCCTTGGTTTTTTGGGGACTGGCTTATTTCACTTAGCATGATAGTCTCCAGTTCCATCCATTTACCAGCAAATGCCATAATTTCATTCTTCTTTATGGCTGAGTAATATTCCATTGTGTATACATGCCACATTTTCTTTACCCATTCGTCTGTTGAAGAGCACCTAGGTTCGTTCCATAGCTTAGCTATTATAAATTGTGCTGCTATAAACATTGATACGGCTATGTCACTATAATATGCTGATTTTAAGTCCTTTGGGTATAGGCAGAGGCATGGTATAACTGAGTCAAATGGTGGTTCTATTCCTGAGTAATCTCCATACTGCTTTCCAGAGTGGTTGTACCTATTTGCAGTCCCACCAGCAATGTATGAGTGAGGGGATACACTCTTACCTATTTCCAGATTTTTCCACTCAGCATGGCTATTTAGATATTCATCCATGTTCTGGGTATGAACAGTTCATTCCTTTTATTGCTGAGTACCATTCCATTGTATGGATAAACTAAAATTTGCTTATCCATTTACCTACTGACATTGGGTTGTTCCCTGTTTTGAACTTTCACAAATAAAGATGCCATGAACATTAGTGTTTATGTGTACATAACTTTCATTTATCCTGGATATAGACCCAGGAGTGGAATACCTGGGTCATACGATAGGTTCATATTTAACATTTTTTAAAAAACATTTCTATTTTGCCAGGCGCGGTGGCGCACGCCTCTAATCCAAGCAACTTGGGAGGCTGAGTCAGGAGGATCGCGAGTTCAAAGCCAGCCTCAGCAACTTAGCGAGGCCCTAAGCAACTCAGTGAGACCCTGTCTCTAAATAAAATACAAAATAGGGCTGGGGATGTGCACAGCTCAGTGACCGAATGTCCCTGAGTTCAATCCTTGGTTAAAAAAAAAAAAAATTGTATTTTTAAAACTGGGGATTAAATCCAGGGGCACTTGACTACTGAACTACACCCCCAGTCCTTTTTTAAATTTTTAAATTTTGAGGCAGGGTCTTGCTAAATTGCTTAGGCCTCACTAAGTTGCTGAGGCTGGCTTTGAACTAGAGATCCTCCTGCCTCAGCCTCCCAAGCTGCTGGGATTACAACAGGTGTGTGCCACCATGTCCAGCCACATTTAACTGCAAGCTTTTTTCCAAAGTGGTTGTACCATCTTTCATTCCCACAAACAGGGTATAAAAGTTCCAGTTCTTCCAAATCTTACCAACACTTGGTATAGTCTTTTTTCTTTTTCTTTGTTTCTTTTTCCCTTTTTTCTTTTTCTTTGAGATGTGGTCTTGCTATATTTCCCACACTGTCCTCCAACTCTTGGGCTCAAGTGGTCCTCCTGCCTCAGTTTCTGAGCAGAAACAACAGTACAATAGGCACATGCCACTGCACCCAGTTAAACAGTATTTTTATTCCAAATGGGCATAAAGTGATATCTAATTGTGGTTTTTATTTGAATTTTTGTAATGACTAATAATGTTGACTTCATGTGTTCGATGTTTGTATATCTGTATCTTCTTTGGTGAAGGGTATATTCAATTTTTTTTGCCCATTTGAAAAACTGGCAATTTTCTTATTAATGAGTTTTGAGAGTTCTTTATATATTTTGGAGACTATAGAAAGGTTTTTAACTGAAAATTCAATTTCCTTAATAGATAAAGACCTATCCTGTACACATGGTGTTTTTTCTTAGTGAACTTTGGTAATTCCCATCTTTCAAGGAATCTGTCCATTTAATTTAAGTGGTCACATGTACTGCAGCAGTGTTGCTCATACTAATGAGCCACTGATGCCACCTTTCTAATTTCTGATAGTGGCAACTGGTGCCCTCTATTTTTATTCTGATGAGTCTGGCTACATGTTTACCAATTTTATTACTGTTCTCAATGAACCAACCCTTTTTTTTTTTTTTTTTGGTGCTGGGGATTGAACCCAGGGCCTTAGTACTTTTGAGACAAGCACTCTACCAACTGGGTTATATCCCTAGCCCCATCTCTGTTCTTTAAAAAAAATTTCTACTCTGATTTTTATTATTTCGTTTCTTTTGTTTACTTTGTGTGTTTTAAAAATAACTTTATTTTATTTATTTATTTTCATGTGGTGCTGAGGATGGAACCCAGTGCCTCACATGTGCTAGGTAAGCACTCTACCACTGAGTTACAACCCCAGCCCCCTACTTTGTGTTTAATTTGCTCTGCTTCTGGTTTAACCTGGAAGATAAGGTAACTGATCTGATAATTTTTTTCTTCTATCACATAGGCATTTTCCACATTAGCAATAGCCCACAAATTTTGTTAAATTGCATTTCTATTCAATTAAATTATTTCTCATTTCCTTTCTGATTTTGTGTTTATAACTGTAATTTATTTTCCAAATACTTTGGAATTTTCTTTGTTATTGATCTTACTTTAATAATCCTATTGTGGTAAAAAACATACTTCATATGACTTTAAATAAGGTTAAATTTATTGAGCCCTACCTAATGGCTCAGAATATGTTCTATCTTGCTAAATGTCCTATATACTTGAAAAGAATGTATGTTTTTTTCCTGTGGTTGGACAGAGTGTTTTTATAAACATCAATTAGGTCAAATTGATTAATGATGTTACTGAAGGCTTCTATAGACTTACTGATTTTCTGTCTACCCATACTATCAATTATTAAGAAAATTATAAGGGCTAGGGTTGTGGCTCAGTGGTAGAGCGCTTGCCTGGCAAGTGTGAGGCACTGGGTTCGATTCTCAGCACCACATATAAATAAATGAATAAAATAAAGGTCTATAAACATCTAAAAATTTTTTTAAAAAGAAAATTATGTTGAAATATCTAAATATAAATGTGTATCTACTTATCCTTACAGTTCTATTAGTTTTGTGTATTTTAAAGCTTTCATAAAAGATACTTGAATGTTTAGGACCACAGATGCTCCTTGACTTATGATGGTTGACATGAGTTTTTGACTTCACGATGGTGGCACAACATATCCAGACAACCTTCTGTTTTCACTTTCAGCATAATACTCAGTGTTATTCTATGAGATGCTCAACATTTTATACAGTGGATTCATGGTAGATGATTCTGTCCTGCTATAAGCTAATACAAGCATTCTGAGCTTCAAGGTAGGTGAGGGTGATTTATGATGTTAGAAGGTTAGATTATTAGGTGCATTTTGACCGACAATATTTTCAACTTGTGATGAGTTTGTCAGGATGAAGCTGAGGCACATCTGTGCAATCCTCATGATGCCTGATGCTTTCATGATGAGGTGACCCTCTTTATCCCTTGTTCTGAAATCTACTTTGTTTAATATTAAAACAGCCCCCCAGCTTTCTGTCCATTAGTGTTAGTGTGGCATATCTTTTCCCATCCTTTTACTTTTAATCTTTTTGTGTCTTTATATTTAAGTGGGATTTTTTTTTTGGGGGGGGGGACCAGAGATTGAACTCAGGGGCACTCAACCACTGAGCCACAACCCCAGCCCTATTTTGTATTTTATTTAGAGACAGGGTCTCACTGAGTTGCTTAGGGTCTTCTTGTTGCTGAAGCTGGCTTTGAACTCTCGATCCTCCTGCCTCAGCCTCCTGAGCTGCTGGAATTACAGGTATGCGCCGCCATACTCGGCATAAGTGGGATTCTTGGAGACCACATGTGGTTGACTCTAGCTCCTTTATCCAATCTAACAATCTCTATCTTTTTTTTTTTTCTTTTTTTTTTTTGTGGTGCTGGGGATTGAACCCAGGGCCTTGTGCTTGCAAGGCAAGCACTCTACCAACTGAGCTATATCCCCAGCCCGATCTCTATCTTTTAATTGGGTTTAAACGAACATATGGGATAAATCATGTGGGTTAAATATACCATCTTCATGACTGTTTCCACTTGTCTCATCTGTACTTATTTCCCTTTTCCTCATTTTCTGCCTTCTTTTGGATTATTTTTATGATTCCATTTTAACTCCTTCCCTGGCTTATTAGTTATATATGTCCTTCTTGTGATATTTTTATTATATCATTCCCCACATAGTGTAAGGCCTAATAACTGCATTTCCCTTTCTCTCCTCCTGGTCTCTGTGCTATTGCTGTCATACATTTTATTTGCATACAGGTTATAAATTGTTACTGTTTTTGCTTTTAAAAAGTCAGTTATGGGGCTGGAGTGTAGCTCAGTAGTAAAAAGCTTACCCAGCATGTGTGAGTCCTGGGTTCAATCCCCAGCACTGAAAAAAGAAGTCAATTATGTTTCAAAAAGATTTAAATAATAAGAAAAAAGTCTTTATATTTACTCATGTAGTTACCATTTCCAGTGCTCTCCATTCCTTTGTGTAGACCTAGGTTCTATTTGGTATCACTTTTCTTCTGCTTTAAAGATTTACTTTACATTTCTTGTTTGCTCACAATGAATTATTTCATATTTTATGTTAGAAAAAAAATTTATTTCATCTTTGTTTTTAAAGATATTTTTGCTGAGTAAAGAATTTTAGGTCAGGAGGTTTGCTTTGTTTTGTTTCCCTAATGCTGTAAAAGATATTGCTCCATTTTCTTCTAACATATACTGTTTCCAGAGAGAAGTCTGCTGTAAACTTTATCACTTTTCCTTGTACATACATAACATGGGGTCTCCCCAACTCTGCTTCTAAGATTTACTCTTTACCACTGATTTAATTATTATATGCCTTTGTGTTGCTTTCTTTATGCTTCTTGGGCTTGAGTTCACTGAGGTTCTTAGATCAGCGGGTTTACAGATTTTATCATATTTGAAAAAATTTCAGTCATTATTTCTTCAAGTATATTTTCTGGCTTTCTGACACACACCTGTACTCCCAGTAACTCAGGAGGCTGAGGCAGGAGGATTGCAAAAAAACAAATTCTCCCTCAGTAACTTAGCAAGGCTCTAAGCAGTGTAGCAAAACCCTGTCTCAAAATTAATAAATAAAATAAAAAGGGCTGGGCATGTGGCTCAGTGCTTAAGTACCCCTGGGTTCAATCCCCAGTACCAAACCTCATCTTATCTTTCCCAATTACACATATTAGGCTACTTGAAATTGTACTACATCTCACAGATATGCTATTTCTATATTTATAGTCTTTTTTAAAACTCCTAGTGTTTTGTTTTAGTAGTTCCTATTGCTGTGTTTTTCCTTAAGTGTCTTATGTGCCATTAATACTATTCAGTGTCATTTTCATCTCAGACATTGTAGTTTGCATCTTGAAAAGTTTGCTTTGGGTCTTTTTTTTTGTAACTTCCATATCTCTACTTAACATGTCAATCTAGCTTCTGCAATACATAGAATACAGTTATAATAATAACTGTTTTACGGGAGGCAATGTAGTAGTTTCACTGAAGGAAAACCCTCATAAAATGACAGTCAAATGCATCTGGATCTTAAGGAGCTTCCATTTCTCCAGCTAAGTCAATTGGAATAGTACTAAAGTTTATTTTCTTTTTTCTTTTATTTATTTATTTTTTGGGAAGGGTACCAGGGATTAAACTCAGGAGCACTTGACCACTGAGCTGTATCCCCAGCCCTTTTTTGTATTTTTTTATTTAGAGACAGGGTCTCAGTGAGTTGCTTAGCTTGCTGAGACTGGTTTTGAGTCTCAGCTTTCCAAGCTGCTATTTTCTTTTCACTGAGCCATTCCAAACAATGCATGAAGTAGACATCACTCTTTAAGCAGTCTGTCATTGACTGCCACAAATTATGTGGAACCCAAGGAATGGCTTCTCACCATATTTTAGCCAAAACAACTGGCTCTATGTCTCCCTTGTAGCAAGCACTACATGAAAGTGATTGTCCATGTAAACAGCTTAAATACGGCAGAAGGTAAACTATATGAAGGCCTTCAAAGTATTATCCACTGATTAGATGGTAAACTTTGTTCAGTATTATTTATAGTTTCATTTGACTGCAGTTCTGTGAGGTCTGAAGCCTCACCTGCTTTGGCAAGCCTCCTGTGATATGGCAGCAGAGATGTAATGTTATGCATTAACATGACTTTTTTTGGTAAAGAATTTAATCTGTCACCCCACAAAAGAATGCCAATTAAGTTGTGCTGTGTCATCAACTTATTAGCTGCAGATCTTAAAAGAAATAGCTGCTATTAATGACTTTTCGCTTTCCACTGAATATACATACACTATTGGAATAAGTGTAGCAGTTTTATTTTACCATGTGAGTCTTGTAACACTAAAGATACTTTGAATATCAGTGATGATGGTAATTTCTCTGTATAAGATCTCAAAATGCAATATCACTTTTGAGATCAAACTCCACCCTTCAAAGTGGCCACACTGAAAAAAATTACAAAATATTAAAAATAATAATAACTGTTTTAATGTCTTTGTCTACTAATTATAACTGCTGTGTCAATTCTGGATCAGTTTTGATTAAGTTTTGTCATTGTGGGATGCTTCTTCCTGCTTCTTAGCAAGGCTGTTGGTTCTCTATGGCTTGCAAGGCACTACAAATATTACCTTGGTAGGTTCTTGTTTTTTTCCTCAGTACTGGGGATTGAACCCAGACCCTTGTGCATGCTAGACAAGTTCTTTGCCACTGGGCTACATTCCCTGTTATTTTTTAATTTTGATTGTATTGAGACAGGGCCTCACTAAGTTGCTGAGATTGTCTCAAATATTTTATCTTCCTGCCTCAGCCTCCTAAGTAATTGGGATCACAGGTATGTGCCAATGCACCTGGCTATTCCTATAAATATTCTTGAACTTTGTTTTGTAATGCCATTGAATTACTTGAAAACATTTAAAGCTTTTGGGTCTTAACTTCTGCTTTCAAATGTTTTAGACAGGAACAGAGAACTACTTATTGTAGGTTTGGTTTTTCTCCACTCTTTTTTTTCTTTTGGAACCAGGGATTGAACTCAGGGGTACTTGGCCACTGAGCCACATCCCCAGCCCTATTTTGTATTTTATTTAGAGACAGGGTCTCACTGAGTTGCTTAGCGCCTTGCCCTTGCTGAGGCTGGCTTTGAACTCGAGATCCTCCTGCCTCAGCCTCCCGAGCCACTGGGATTATAGGCGTGTGCCACCATGCCCAGATTTCTCCACTCTTACGTAAGACTATTCTCAGTATTCTACCTGATGCTACAGATTATGAAGTTCTCCTTTCTGCATGGCAGGAGTAGTCTGTTCGTAGCCCTGTCTAAGCTCTGCATATTGTTCCCTCTAATCCTACTGAGTGGTTTTTGCCTGGATAGTTTCTTCACAGAAATGAGCTGATTAGTATTCAACTAAAAATAGAGGGGGAATTCTAGTGCAGATATCCAGAATTTTCTTTCTATGCAGAGCTCTCTCCTCTCGGGTACCCTTCCCTGAAAACTTAGCTGTCTTGGCCTCTGCTATGGTTTGGATAAAGCTTCCTCCCCAGAGGTTCACATGCTAGAGGCTTGGTCCCCAATGTGAGGGTCCTGAAATGTGGTGTAACCTTTAGGAGTGGGGCCTGGTGGGAGGGAACTAGATCATGACTGCCTCAGGAGACCAGCCATTCATGCTGATCTCCTGAAGTGGACTGAGTCTGGCAGGGCAGATTAGAGTCTAGCTCCTCTCTAGTCTCTTGTTTTCTCCCTCACCAGATATTAGTGTCATGCCATTTGGACTTTCTTCCCCCCCCCCTTTTCTTTCTTCTTTTCTTTGTGTTTGTGTTTGTGTTTGGGGGTACTGGGGATTGAACTCAGGGGTATTATAACACTGAGCAACATCCGCATGTCCCCAGCCCCCCTTTTTTGACATAGGGTCTCATTAAATTGCCAAGGCTGGCCTCGAATTTGCTCTCTTCCTGCCTCAGCCTCCAAAGTCACTGGGATTATAGGTGTGCACCATTCTTCGTGGTGCCATTTGGACTTTCTAGCCATCAGAATCATAAGCCACACAAACCTATTGCCTTTATAAAGCACATAGCCACAGGATATTTTGTTGTAGCCACATAAAACAGACTGAGACAGAATCCCTGGATTCCCAGCTTCACCTATTCAACTGAGGGAGACCACCAAACTTTGTCTGGATTTGTCTCTCCTCGTTCTCTGTCCTCTATACATTCTTTTTTCAAAATTGAATTTTATTTATTTATAATGTGGTGCTGAGGATCAAACCCAGTGCCTCACACATGCTAGGCAAGCACTCTACTGCTGAGTCACAACCCCAGCCCCTCTATACATTCTTTAACAGTTTTCTGGGGGCAATCATTTTGCTAGATGGAACAAAACCAAATTTTTCCATTTCTTGTAAATGACTATTCCACTCGTTGTCTGATATCTACTATCTTGAGAGCCACTGCATATATTGTGTCCAGAATTTTTGTTAATTTAAGCAGAAGCAAATCTAGTCCCTGTTATTCCATCTTGGCCAGAACAACTGTGTGATAAATTTGCCTTTAATCTCTTCTATTTATTCATTTTATGCTTTAGCTTCAGAAGAGTCAATCCTACCAGTTAGAGCTAAGAAAGTCAGGAAGAAGGGACTTCAGCTGGATTACTACTAGCTATACCTAAAATGGGGAGATATTCAGAATTTTCTAGTTATGACCTCCCTTGTTAGAGGAGTCTAACATAAAACCAGTGGAAGCTATTTTACTTCCTTGAGGGTAAAGATCTTAAATGATGCAACTCTACATCTCCAGCATCCAGAAGGGTGAATAGATGGAGGTGTATTTTTTATTAGTCAAAACTAAATATAAGAATCAAACCATATCATCACCATTGTAATAGTGGCTATGTGCTTACCACTTTACATACATTGTCTTATTCAACTTCACAACAATAACTTTGGGCATGCATCATTCTTATTTTACTGATAAAGGAGCTGAGGCTTGGCTGGGTGCAGTGGCACATGCCTATTATCCCAACAACTTGGGAGGCTAAGGCAGGAGGATCACAAGTTTGAGGCCAGCTAGGACAACATAGTGAGACCCATCATGAAATAAAAAAAAGTTTTAAATGGTTGAAGATGTAGCTCAGTGGTAGAGTGCTTGAGGTCCTGAGTTCAATCCCTAATATCACAAAAAAAATTTTTTTGTAAAACCTAAGGCTTAAGAAAGGTTAAATAACTTCTATAATAATGACAGTGGCAGAAATGGAATTTAAGCAATGTCTAACCATGCTCTCAATCCCTATGTAACACTTTATTCTACAAAGTTTTTCTAGACCTCAGGCTTCCTTGATGAAAGACTACCTTAAAATGTGCAATCTAAAGTACCCTGAATTCAGGATCCCCACACATTAAAATGGAAGCTGTCCACCAAAGTCCTAATTATTACTTTGCACTTACTTGCTTCATGTCACATGAGCAGTGGTGAAGAAATCGGTGCTGGGTGACATCATAAAATATTTTGTGCAGTTTGGTCCCAAGCTCCTGTGTGTCAGTTGCCTAAAAGAGGTCAGGAATAGAAAGTGCTGAGGTTTAGAAGTACTCACCGAACATTTAAATGGGGAGAGGATGATTGCAGGAGAGGCAGGAAAAATGCCTAAAGTACTTGGCATGACATAGGTATTTATTGCTCCCACATGTCTTCCCATTTCTGTCACCTAGGCAAGATTCTTTAGCCAAGGTCTTGGTTCTCCTATGTCTACAGGAAATAAATATCCCAGAGAAGGGGTTATAAAACTGCTTTATGTGGAATAAGTTCTAAGAGAGCAGAGGCTCCAGTGAGCCATTTAGGCCAATATAAGAGCTCATCCTCAGAAAATCCTTTTAAGGAGGAGAGGAACCAAAGAGTATAGTACATGGGAATGAACAACAGCCTTTGACACTTTATAATATAGAACTGCAGGATATTAAAGGGGACAGAGTAATCACCCAATACAAAAACTAATCTTAAAGATGAGAAAACTGAAATTCAAAAACAAGTGATCCGGGCTGGGGATATAGCTCAGTTGGTAGAGTGCTTGCCTACCATGCACAAAGCCCTGGGTTCAATCCCCAGCACCACAAAAAACAAACAAACAAACAAAGAAAAACAAGTGATCCACCCAAAATCTCACAGGTAGAACAAAAGTTAGGCTTCTTCTAACTACCCTGGTGTTATCCACATGATCCAGAAAGGTGAGGTTATGATAAAATGTACTACTTATACCCTCTCAGTAATTCTACTTACAGAGATACATTCTTGGAAATAATTCAAAATAAGCAAGCTATTACCATATATATATATGTGTATGTGTATATATATATTTTTTTTTTTTGTACCAGGGATTGAATCCAGGGGTGCTTAACTACTGAGTCACATCCCCAGCCCTTTTTATTTTTTATTTTGAGACAGGATCTCATTAAGTTGCTTGGGCCTTGCTAGATTGCTATGGCTGGCTTTAAACTTGTGATCCTCCTGCCTCAGCCTCCCACACTGCAAGGATGCGCCACTGGGCCTGACTGTCACAATATTAAGGGAAAAACTATATCAGCAGAAAGAATGTTATCAACTTAAACATCTAACATTAGAGGAATGGTCTATTAAATTAAAACAATAAAGTGGAATATCAGTTAACCAAAACAAAAATCTAGGACTGTTAGAATGGGAAAATGTCAAATTGCATATGAAAATATAATGTTTTGGAAACAACTATATATGATAAAATATGCAAAAATTAAAATTGTAGTGATAAGTTTATTAGTTATTATTTTTGTTATATTATCTTTTCAAGAAAAAATTAAAAATGAAGCAACAAACATGAAATGAATGTTACCCACTGATAATTCCAATTGATTGGCACATATTCCTAAAAGCATGCAAAGAAACTAACATTTACTGAGAATCTACCAAGTGCTAAGCACTATCACACTATTTCAGTCTCTTCTGGCTGCTGTAACAAATTACCTCAGACCAGTGAGGTTATAAACAATAGAAATGTATTTCTCACAGTTCTGGAAGCTGGAAGTCTGAGGTCAGGGTGCCAGTATGGTCAGGTTCTGGTAAGGACCTTCTTGAGGTATGCAGACTGCCTTCTTCTCCCTTTGTCCTCACTTGCAGAAGGGTCAAGGATCTCTGGCACATCTTTCATTATTTGCACTAATTTTATTCATGATGAACCTAACCTAATTATTCCCACAAAGATCCATACCTCCTCAGATCACTACCTTGGCAGTTAGGATTTTAATGTAAGAAATTGGGGGAGATACAAAAATTAAGATAATAGCAAACATTCAGTCCTCACCCTATGAGGCTCTATTATTTTTTCCAATTGTAGAAAAGGCTCAGAAAAGTTAAATGTAGGCTTAAGTCCACATAGCCAGTATATAAATGAGTCAAGGATTCAAAGTCAAACCTCTGATTCCAATACTCTATACACCACACTATACTGTCACATTCATATAATGCATGGTTGCTCAGTTATTTCAAGTGCATTCTGTCACTGGGAAGTAGCAGAGCTTTCTTCAACAAGGGATTGGGAACCACAAATCTGATCCTAGCTCTCTCTTAACTAGCTGTGTGACCTAAAGGAAACAGATCTTAAATAACTTTTCTTGTTCATAAAATAGTAAACATTACTATTCATTCAACTAACACTTCTTAAAACACTTAGTCCTGGTACTATGTAGAATCAGAGTAGAAGCAAATGAAAACATATTTCTGTACATATTACAATATATTACAAAGAAAGGTAATAGGATGTCATTAAAACCCTGGCATTTTTTTTTTTTTTTTTTGTACTGGGGATTGAACTCAGGGGCACTTGACCACTGACTGAGCCACATCCCCAGCCCTATTTTTTGTGTTTTATTTAGAGACAGGGTCTTACTGAGTTGCTTAGTGCCTTGTTGTTGCTGAGACTGGCTTTGATTCTCCTCTCTCAGTTTCCCGAGCCACTGAGATTACATGCGTTGGCCACGGCACCCAGCAACCCTGGCACTTTTAAGCACCCCTTGATCTCCTACTACCTGAAGAGCCTGGAGGCATGTCTTTCGGAAGCTGCTGTTGGTGCTTCCAGTCACCACACTCATGATAGAATTTACAGCCACTGAGAGTGAGGCCTGCAGTTTCTGATGAGCCTGGAGAAAATAACAAGTGAGGGGAGTCCACGTTAATCCCAGGCACTGGTTTAGATAATCCCTGTCCCTGACAATAATTCTTACTGAGATCATCACATATCAGGGATTAAAATAAATTTTTAAAATGTTTTCTCCTTCCATAGATATGACTTACTGATACACGCACATTCAGAAAAGACAAGCAATGAGACACGGGGCAAGAGCAGGCATATTTACTGTTAAAAAAAAAAAGATTTAAGTTTTGCTCTCTTAGGATGGCTGTTTGTTCCCTGAAAAGGGAGCTATACAAAGTAGGAAATATGTTACCAAAAGTGTGCAGGATGAAGGAATTCACAAAGTCAGGAAAGAGGAGAATGTGGCATTAAAAAGAATGAGGAAAACAGGAAGAAGGTAAGGTTTAGGGAAGCAGCAGCTCCAGAGGATTTATGGGACAGGGAGATATACAGATTAGGAAGAGACACAGCATCAGTCATTTTTCTATGTCATTTCTGTGCCTGTTTACTCAAACTCACCTAGGAGATAAAACCAAGCAAGCTGGCTGCAGCACCTCTGTGAAAGCCTGAGTTCTTAGGCTGGATGCAGTGTTACACTATCTAGGTGGCAGAGGAGGAGGGAATGGGCATTAACAGGCAGGGGGTCTGAGGCCCTGTTGCTCTACACTCTCTTTTTCTTAGTAAGAAGTTGTGAATTTCTTATTACCTTTGCAGCCTGGTGATGCTGCTCCAAGACATGGTCCACCGTGGCCTGGATGGCATCTCGTACTGCACTGTGGCTCTGCATGAGGATGGCACTGAGATGGGCTGTGAGCAAAGTGTGGACTCCTAAGAGGACAGAGTGTTGGTAACCACGAGTGAGGATAACTACTTCAAGACTGCTCTAATGTGCTGAGTCAGGGCTGGGATGAGGGAAGATGCCTCATGGAAGCAGCAGCCATTTCTGCCTATCTACTTTTGGTTAGATTAACTCCTACCAGCAACGCACAAATCTACCCATGTCCCACTTATGAATAAAAGAAAGTTCAGGAAAATTAAAGTGAAGAATTACATTATTTTTGAAGAAATAAAAGAAGAATCCTGCTTAATGCATGCTATAAACAATGATACTGGTGACTCCCAAAGAGAAGGAGAAAGAGGGCAAGGAAAATCTCCTGGAGACAGTGTTGAACCCTCCCTCCACTCCTACTTGAGCATCACTGTTGAGGCAAGCCACTGCAAGCAGCATGTCATTTCTTTCATGTGTGCTGCAGTAAAGGAAAGGTTAACACAAAGATGAGCCTGAGGATTGTTGGTATGAGGCCCTTTTAAATGGAGGATGATCTCTCATTAAATAACCATAAGCACCCCTGATCACCATCACTCAGAAAAGTTGACATGTAAGAACAATGGGCAAAAATATGTCACCAAACAATGGGCTATTTAATGATCCTGATGCAGCAGATATAAAGACAAACCACTTTACTGGAACCTGGAGAAAATGCTTCTTAATGAATATTTCTATTTTCAGTGTTCCTCTACTTTTCTTTGGCTAGTCTGTTCAAAGAAATCAGAGTGAAGCAGCCTGAGGCTGGCTGGCTTTTCTTAGGTCTGCCTTACAAATGAAAGCCAGAGGAGTATTTCCTACCACAGGCACCATGATGCTTTTCTGGTAGAGAAGGCAAAATATGGACCCAAAAGGAGTTGGAACTAGAATTAGGAGAACATAGATTTAGGGTCAGTTCTACCACCAACTAGTGGTGACTGGGTCACTTCACTTTTCTCAGTTCAAATATGCTCTTTCAGATATGTTGTGTGGATAAACTGGGGTAGTAGAAATGAAGTGTTTTGGAATTATATGCAGTATTCAAAGGAGAAATAATGCTGTTGCTATGATGATTTAGCATGTTCTATAGTCTGATCCTAAGAAAAGCCTCAAGAAATCAGACTACTTTTAAAGCAGACATTTAATTAAAAAGCCAAAGTTCATTCCTAAAACTGCTGATACCACCAGATGCTTCTGACGTTGTATAAAATAATGAGTTAATCATAGAAAAGTTACCATGACGAGGTAGGCAAAAGGCCAAGGAAGTGATTTTTAAAAAGATGCATGGAAACAGGCTGTAATTCTGAACAATCTGTTTCCTAAAAGAAGGAGCTCTAGAGAAAGCTTTCAAGGATACAAGGAGGAGGGGGAAAGACAAGGGAAAATTAGTGTATCTGCATCTACCTCCTCTCACTGTATCTTCTTCAGAGGCTAGTCCTAAATTACCAGATTATAAAGATTTAAAAAGACACTTGCTATGTGTACTAATATAGTGATGAATCATACAGAAGTGGAGTCTATTTTCTTTTTTGGTACTGGATATTGAACCCCAGGGTGCTTTATTACTGAACTATATCCCCAACCCTTTAATTTTTTTTTACATTTTGAGACAGGGCCTCACTAAGTTGCTGAGCCTGCCCTCAAACTTGTAATTCTTCTGCCTTGGCTTCCCAGAATGCTGGGATTGTAGGTGTGTGCCACTGCCAGGCAGCAGTGATGAATTTCTTTTCTTTTCTTTTTTCTTTTTTAAATTTATTGAACTTTGATTCATTGAACACAAATGGAGTACAGCTATTGTTTCTCTGGTTGTACACAAAGTAGAGTCACACCATCTGGGCACTCAGACATGTACACAGGGCAATGATGTCTGTCACACATTCTATTATTATTACCCCCCACCCCGACTCCGCGCCTCCCTTCCCTCTATGCTATCTATCCTTCCTCCATTCTTGTCACCCTTCCACCCCACATTATGCATTATCATTCACTTATCAGAGAGACCATTCGGCCTTTGGATTTTGGGGATTGGCTAATCTCACTTAGCATAACAGTCTCCAACATCATCCATTTACCTGCAAATGCCATAATTTTATTCTTCTTTATAGATGAATTTCTTTTAAATTCAATACTCATTACAACTGCTGAGACACTGCAGACCTTCAGAGTCAAGCTAAACAGTTATAAATTATCACAGTACTACAAGAATGACATCACTATTTGAGTTGTTAAGGTATGTTTGAGAAGACTCAGAACATGATTATCAGGCTTGAAGTGTCCTAAGGTTATCCTATGGTAGACATTTTAAAAAAATGCCAGAAGGTAGCAGATGTTAAGTCTTAGGAGAATCATTAACCTTGGAATGGCTTTGGTATTACTTAGCCTGACAATCTCACACTACAGATATGAAAAGGGAGGTTCAGATGATTTATGTGACTTACTTCTCAAATATTACTGAGAAAATTGGTATCAGAGTTTAAAGTAAACCCAGCTCTCTTGCTTCTAACCTTAAGTCCTCTCCACAGTACTAAACTGCTTCTCTTATCAGCCTCTTTGTGTGCCAGATAACTGCCCCAGGTATCCTCGCCTGAAGCTCCTTGTTGGAGTCTCATAAGCCTCTGTCTCTTCTATTTCCCATTCCCCTGGCCTTAATCAATAGAACAGGGCATCAAAGAACACCAGCTCCTCAGAGATGTAAACCGAGCCCAGGAAAACTATGCAAGTTTGAGGGCAGCCTCAGCAACTTAGTGAGGCCCTGTTATTTACAACTCCAGATCAGAGTGTCAGTTATTTGCTATGATGGGCTGTGAGGTTCACATATATGCATTAAACAATGTTTCCCTTTCTTTATCCTCTTAGTATTTGGCACACCCAAGCTGGCTGCCCTATTCTGTACCTACCCCAGATTTCCATTTGCTTGACTAGAAATCCACTGTGGAAATCCACAAAGAGGAAAAGCAGCAGAGTTTGTCTCTGAGGGTCCACATTCTGATACTGATCACTCTCACTGGACTCCACTCGATAATTCACATCTGGAAGCACCAAATCTAGAGGACAAGATATTACACAAATTTCTAAGGTAAGTAAAGATCCCCACATGCTAACTGACTAAAGAACTTATATCCTGAATAACAAAGGAGCTTAGAATAAGAATCTACATTTGAACACTCAATTCCATTCCTGAACTTGTTTCTCTATCCACGTGATAGAAGCAAATAATAGTGACTCACAAGAAGACCATCAAACAATACTCCTCTGCATTTCACAATAAATTGATTTATTCCTCATACAAATTTCTAAGGCAGGTTTGGCTAGTAAGAGGCAGATGTCTGATTCAAACCTGAGTAATAATAATGAAAGCAGCTAACTTGTGCTATATGCCAGGTACCATATTAAATTTTTCATGTACTATCACAATGTTTAGATCTCACAACACTCTGAAGTAGAACCTATTCTTATGCCCTTTTACAGATAAGAAAAGAGGCACAGACAGGTTAAATATCTTTCTCAACATGAGCCAGTTAAGTGGTAGAACTGAGTTGTAGGCCTTGCTAGACTGACTCCAAAATCTGTGCTCTTAACCCCAATACCATGTATTTGTATTCCCAAGTAATCCAATGCCCTGTGGTCACTTTCTAGCAACTGGATCCTATAGAATGTATCAGGATAGTTCTACATTATTGTTCCATACAGAAAAGTACCTCCATGTGAATTCTTATTCTGACCTTTTAGAGAAATGAAGGAAGGAGATGGGGATATATATTCTACATTACTCATTTTCAAAGTTAACTGAGCAAGTTCAGGCATCATGTATTAGAAAGAAAAATAAAGGAAACCAATAAAGTCTGAAAAAAATCAAGGAGATAGAAAGATACCAAGATCCCTAGAAGTTCACTTAGGTCATCCTTCTATTCAAAATTCTAAAGGCAGGACATCCCATCTGTTAAGACCAAACATTCTTTCCTCATCAAACTACTTATGTCCAGAGATTCTGTCCAAGGATACTTCCTCTCAAAGCCATCTTCTGGAATAACTACTCACTTGAGAAGAACCTTATCTGAAGGCTTACTTGCTACATGCAGATTTTGTCATTCCCCAGAGACCACTGCCTCCTTCCAGGACACTTCTATCTTTTTGTACTAATCATAATGCTAAAAATACCTTTTCTGTACTGTTCATTTTCCTTAGGGTTCAAATGACCAGACTACCTTCCCAATTTCAAAGGGTTCTAGCCAGCAACGGTCATGTTCAGAATGATAAACCTCCTAGGCATCAGTTCATATTTGCACAGTCTTACTTGCCAGTTTTATTTATTGGTCCATTTATTAACCATCCAACTTTTAGCCTAACTACCCAAAGCTAACATGTTCAGCCCTTTGTGAACAATACAGCAACTTTATAGGTTTAATACTATTATGTCTGGCATTTGTGTTGTGTTTTAATTTCTTCCATTATTTTACACAGGGTTTCTCTTTTCATTAGGAAGTATTTCTCTTCCATAGGAGTTTAAGGAAGTCATTGCTCCCTTACTCACCTTTCTAAAGCCCCTGCATCAACAGATTAAGGTAAATAGGAATGCTCTGAGCAAGTCCCTAGAAGGAGGACCAGGAATAGAGGAAGGAGCAGAAGTGAGCAAGAACCAGTATCAAGCTGCAGTGATGAAACAGGCTCTGATTTGGCTTTGCCTGCCTGATACGTGTGCCTCACTCCAAGTGAATCCTCAAACTAGGCCAGAATCCCCCCCTCACACCCCAGAATAAGCCATCAAATCATTGGGTCCTATCTCTATATATACCTGCTATTTATATTTCCTTAATTTCTCTAATGTTCTTCACATTCTGAATTTCTGTGCAAAGAAAGTGAGACATACCTCCATCCAAACTGAGATCCAAATTGGGCACCATACACAAGTGGTATTTCTTCCAGTCAATGAAATAACAAATATCTTTCAAGACAGTGGTACTGGGCTGCTCCAGATTTGACAATATCAGAGGCAGACCAAAAGGTCCATATAGAAATAGGTATAAATGCTAAAGAAAATTGCCAAATTGTAGTTTCTTAGACTGTATATTCACTTGTATAAAACAAAGAAAATACTGGTTAGTCAACTCCCAACTGTTCTTCCAGCCTCATCTTTCTTTCTTGCACCATGTTCTGTCACACTGCTTTATAGGAAAAAAGCATGGCATTTGTACCACAGTTATAGTTCTCTGTTCCCTGGCAAATTAACTTGGCTTGCATATAGATTACATGTTTTTATACAAATCATCATGCTTCTAGGTAATATATAAAGACTTTCTTAAAATTGGGATGTAAAAACCCATCTTCAAAGACAATTGCACGGAATTTTTCATCAAAAGGATATGGAAACTGAAGAAATCCTGTTCAGCTGGCTGGAAAAGACCCTTGGGCTGGGGCACAGAGCAGCGGCTGGGGTCAGTATCAGTTCAGGAAACAAGCCCATACCAGCCACATCATCAGGGATGAAAAGTGTTACTGGGTGTCCTAGAACAGGGTGGATTCTGCTACAATGTGATTCAGTTGTAATGAACTTTGGTCTACTGGGAGAAAACAGACAAGACAAATTTAACTTTTTTTCCTCTAAAGGAATTATTTTAAAAGGCATTAAAAATTCCTTTTATAAACTCTAGAATATACACAACTATATAACCTACCAGATCAGTTTCACTGGCATAAGTAACTTGTCTCTCACTTAAGGAATCACAGCAATGGAAAGGGAAGAAAATTTGGCAATTCAGACATGATATCATGACTCCTGCTCTTTCTGTCACTACTGGCAGTTTCTTATTCTCCATAGTGTTTTTCCCCCACTAAGAGCACTCTGTTCCAAGCAGAAGTTTCAAAGATCAGTACAGTGTGATGGCGTTGTGAATGACAAATGACTAAAACTGGCCCCATGGTATACTCACACATGCTACACCTTCCCCTGGACCTAGGTCTGAGGCTAGTGTTTAATAGGGTCAGTGAGAAAGAAATCAGACTGTCTTTCTCTCCTAGAAAAAAAACTAGTGAAATTTTGTACTTGTTTACTTTTCAACAGTTCTTTTTTTTTATTGGTTCTTTTTAATTATATATGACAGTAGAACCCATTTTGATATAATTATACAGCAGGGAATATATCTTTTTTTTTCACAATGTAGATTCACATGATTCATATAATCTTACATATACATAGGGTAATACTGTCTGTCTCAGTCTACTATCTTTCCTTCCCCCACCCCTTCCCATCCCATTTTTCTCTACACCATCCAAAGTTCCTCCTTTCTTCTCTCCCCCCCCCCGTCCCCCCCCCCCCCCATTATGTATCATCATCCGCTTATCAGAGAAAACCCTTGGCCTTTGGTTTTTTGGGCTTGGCTTATTTCACTTAGCATGATATTCTCCAACTCCACCCATTGACCAGCAAATGCCATAATTTTATTCTTCTGAGTAATTTTTATTATTCTAAGTAATATTCCATTGTGTATATATACCACAATTTCTTTATCCATTCATCAATTGAAGGGCATCTAGGTTGGTTCCACAATCTAGCTATTGTGAATTGAGCAGCTATGAACATTGATGTGGCTGCACCACTGTAGTGTGCCCAACAGCTCTTTTCTAAACAGAGAAGAAATACTAGTAAGACTTTCTTCTCCCTCTAGACCAATCATCCAAAAACATTGTCTCAGCAAACTCTTGTCAGTAAAGTTATAATTAGTTGTCTACCTGTAGACTGGATGATACCATAGGATCATTAAAAAAGATATCGGGTAGAGTTTTGTTACTGATGTATAGAAGAATAAAAAATATTCTTAGGTGTAATTTGGGCAAGAGTAAGAAAACACAAATCATGGGCAGTCTCTTCAAGGTTTAACCCATTAAGTCTTAAGTTTCCAATTGTATGAATATTTCAACAAAATTGACACAGGTTCATTAAAATATGTTGGAAATCATAATCTAGGGCTTATTTATCCTTTATATATACTTTTATATATATCTATGTATATGAAAATATGTTCTTCCAAATGCTCTAATCATTCACTTATTACTTATCTCAAAAAACAACACTCTAAAAACATAATATATATTTATTTATTTGGTTGCTTTTGGTACTGGATATTGAACTCAGGATGCTTAATTACTGAGCCACATCCCTAGCCCTTCTTATTTTTTATTTTGAGACAGGGTCTAGCTAAATTGCTTAGGCCCTCACTAAGTTACTGAAGCTGATTTTGAACTTTTGATCTTCCTTCCTCAGTCTCCTGAGCCTGATTACAGGATTACAGGTGTGTGCCATAACCAGCCATAATATTTATTTTAAAAGTTACTGAAATGGGCAGGGGTTGTGGCTCAGTGGTAGAGTGCCTGCCTAGCATGTTTGAGGCACTGGGTTTAATCCTCAGCACCACATAAAAACAAATAAATAAAATAAAGGTGTTGTGTCCATCTACAAATAAAAAATTTTTTTCAAGTTACCATAAGTGGTATATGTGTCACATGATTTAAGTATGGGACTTAACAGGTTAAGATCTGTGATTCCTGGTGCTGGCTCGGCATATACAAACAGGTAGAAAACATTGCATTTATGCAACTAATGTATTAGTTGGACTTAAGCACACTTAGATCTTTTTTTATATGTTTCATGTTCACCTTGGACTTCATGGTAGCTGGATAACAAAGGAACCCAAGACAGAGGGTTCTACCTGTCCAGATTATTTACCACTTCCTCCATTTTTTTGGTCTGAAGGAGGTAGAGCTAGAGAGAGAGATGAATTCCAAACCCATGCAAAAGACTGATGCCCCCAAAATAACACAACAGATTCCCTTATATTCATAGTATCTCTCTAGCTAAGAGTTCAACTAAACTTTAAAATCTACAGTCTTTTCATATCTAAATAGGATTGGAATTAATAGAGCTTGTCTCATTTCATTTATAAAAGAAAAAAAAAACAGGTATGGTGGCACATGACTGTAATCCCCACAGCTTGGGAAGCTGAGGCAGGAGAATCACAATTTCAAAGCCAGCCTCAGTAACTTACCAAGGCCCTAAGCAGATCAGTGAGACCCTATCTCTAAATAAAATATAAAAAGGGCTGGTGATGTAGCCCAGTGGTAAAGGGCCCTTGGGCTCAATCCCTAGTACCACAGGGGAAAAAATAAATAAAATAATGGCAAGGGAGACCATTTCCAACTCTATGCACATTCATAACAGGAGTAAAACATGGACAGGGACAAAGCTTTCGTGTTCACCTCACATAACGCTGATGGTTCACAACAAGAGCAATTCCATTCCACAGGTTCAAAGTGGGTTCATTCTCTGCCCTGCAAAGCAAAGAAAAACTAAGCCATCTCTCAAACCAACCCCTCATTAATACAAACTTCGGCCCATGACTACTACCACCTCAGACATTACTGAAATTTAGTAACCAAATAACCAAAGGAAAAACGACAATTTTAAAGTTCACCCTCTCTAGTGAAAGGGAAAAACATGGAAGGTTAAGATGAATCTACTTACTCATTAAAAGCTAATACAGAAATAGGAAAATGTGAAGGGTCTCAGAAAATCAGTATCAAGGTAACTTTGGGTCAAAAAATCAAACTGTGAACCTATGAGAAATAGGACAATGATGGCTGAGAAAAATTGCAGAACCAAAGCAGTATCTTAAGGACTTACCCAAAGATCTCTGTGGAGAGGATTCCATTTACGTTTACACTGAAATTAAATCTGATCTGCAATATAACAAATGAGGCGTGAGATTTCATATGACCCAGAATAGAGATTAAAAGCTTCTATATCTAATCTCTAGAGCCAAAGGATATTATTCAACTTTTAAAATTAATATTATTTTAATTGACAAATAATAAATTATATACATTAATAGGGTAGAATATGATATTTTGTTTTATATATCTACATATATATTTAATGTGAAATTATTAAATCAAGCTGGTTAACATATCTATCACCTAACTTGCTTTTTGTGTGGTAAGACATTTGACATTTATTCTATTAGCTATTTTGAAATACATTATTATTACCTATAGTCACCCTGCTGAGCAATTATAAAGATTCAGCTTGACATGACTTTAGCCATCTTGAGTCAGAACTGCCAGCATTGCCCCAGAGTAACCCTGATTGGTTTTTCCTTTATAGTTCCCCAGCAAACTATAATAAATAAAACCAGCAGAGTCATCTGTTGAGCTTTATGACTGAAGCCCAACTCTTTAATATGTTCTTAAGAAAACCAGGTACATTCCAGCTACAACGAAGTCACTTTGTCCTGACCCAAAAATATGCCCCTCTTTCTGACCCAAAATGTGGGGATCCAAATGGTTTTTCTGCTGTCCAGAACCACATTTCTGTCAGGGAGTCCCCAAATAAATTTGTACTCTATGCAATCTTAGATTTCCCAGCATCTCAAGTCCTACACTATGATTCTAGGTGGTCTCAAATTATAAGGAAATCCTGCTCCTTTCCATTCTTCCAACTTCTCCCTTCTCCTCTTTTTTAAGGGAACTATATTCTTTTTTCTTTCTTTCTTTCTTGGTACTGGAGATTGAACCCAGGGGTGCTTATCCACTGAGTCACATCCCCAGCCCTTTTTATTTTTTATTTTGAGACAGGGTCTTGCTAAGTTGCTTAAGGCCTCACTTAGCTGTTGAGACTAGTTTGAACTTTCAATCCTTTTGCCTCAGCCTCACAGTCACTGGGATTGCAGCCATGCGCCACTGCACCTGGCAGAACTAACAATCTTATTTCTGTTATTTTCGATAATAAAATAAATGAATCATTTTGTGTATTTTTTCCTTTGCTTTTTCTTCGCCCATCTTCACCTGATTTTATGTCCTCTCTCCAATCTACATTACTGTTTTAATTATTCCCTTCCAATTTACATTTTTCTTTCTATGTAACACAAGGTAACAAGGGACTCTAGAGCCAGCAAATTCCTTCACCTCTGTACCATAGTTTTCTCAGCGAAAAGTAGGGTTGGTGCTGACAAAACCTACTTCATGAGGGGAGTTGTGAGGCTTAAATGAATGAGTGTATGGAGACACTTGGACTAGTGAACCCTGCTGAACACAGAGAGAAAAGTAGGACGACAGCGCGAGGAGAAATTATGTGACATACTTAATGATATTCCTCTTATAAATCTAACTACAGATAATGATTAAAGTTTTAGCTCTTCAATGTTCAAAATATTATCCAAATTTAGAAATATTCAAATTTCCTAATACACTCTTATAATCACTTTAGAAAAGAAGGCAATCACCTATAACATTTATTACCTAAGTTAAAAGAAAAATGAAGCACAGAGGGAAGACAGATATCTAAAGTGACACAGTAAAGCAGTAAGAAGATGCTAATAAGAATCCAAAAGAAAGCGCTCTACACCCAGGGCCTTTTTAGGTATATCACATGACCAACATTAAGATTGTCTTGGCTGGGAGCATAGTTCAGAGTATGTGTTTAGCATATGCAAGGCCCTGAGTTTGATTCCCAGAACAAAGGGAAGGGAAGGGAAAGGAAAAGGGAGAAGGGAAAGGGAAGGAAAGGGAAGGGATGGGATTGCCTGAAGGGCACAGAAACCAAATCAATCCAATATTATAAGTTTTAATGATCTCCACTGAAAAAATGAAAAACAATCATAACCTTCCATGTCCTACAGAGTAGAAGTTTCTTGAGAACATATGACTTAAACAAGAGAAGCATTATTCTGCAAAAGAACAGCTTACCTTGTGGTGTATGATGATGATTTTGCGTAAAAAATGCTTTATGACTATACAGTCTGTCATCAAAGTTCTGGGCTTTTCATCAACCTGTAACAATGCAACAAAAACATCCATCACACACATACAAACTCAGCAGCACAACTGAATTCAATATGGTGTTTCTTCCTATAAAAATAACTATACATCATGTGCAGTGGTGCACACCTCTAATCCCAGTGGCTTGGGAGGCTGAGGCAGGAGGATAGAGAGTTCAAGGCCAGCCTCAGCAAAATCAAGGTGCTGAGCAACTCACTGAGACCCTGTCTCTAAATAAAAATACAAAATAGGGCTGTGGATGTGGCTCAGGGGTCAAGTGCCCCTGAATTCAATCCCTGGTACCCCAAAAATAAAAAAATAAAAAAATTAACTATCCCTCAGAAAGCTTTTTGTATATCCAAGGAGAAACATCTTTGAGAATGAGAATTATGTACAAAAAGGACTTTAAATAGCCATCATTTCTTGGGTTAAAGTACCTCTTTCATGAAATTTCAGGAGATTCACAAGCAAAGATCAGTACAAAACCTACAATGTCAAAATCACCTTTTGGAACAAACTCAAAAATAATTCAGATTATGCACAACCATAGAAATGAAAATTTGTACCCCATATGTGTACAATGAATCAAAATGAAGTCTCTAAAAATAAAAAAAATTAATAATAAAAAATAATAATTCAGATGTAGAGCCGAGAAAAGTAACTATCTTAACTCTACTATTCTAATGTGCTTTATGACAATCTATATTAAGATTCTGAGTGGAGTCAAAGAAGCAGAAACTTGAATTCATTCATTCAAACATTTATCTATCTATAAGGAAAAGCTATAGAGTGAGCTCAAAAGTCAGTGTTCTAGTGTTAGCTCTGTAGAAGTTATTTTAAGTTACCATGAAAAAAATCACGTTACCGCTCTGGACCTCATTTCCTAATCTGCAGAACAAAGATAAAACCTACATGGAGACACCTATAATAGTGACTGGCAAACAAAAACACTGAACCCTGATGAAACTAAAAAAATTAGAAAGACAGCATGAGGAAAGGGAGGCATTATATGACATGCTTAACTGTATTCATCTTTATTAACATGCCTAACTATAGATGTCTACCCTATCTACCTCACAGGACAGTTTTAAGGATCCTCATACCTGAAAGCAAAGTTGCATATGGGAGCAATAATGGACAGCACCTGTCAATGCTCACAATGTGACCAGCATTGTGCAGGCACTATATGTACATCCTGTAAGGCAAGTACTGTGATCCACAATTTGTAGACTGAAAAAAAAAAAAAAGAAAACCTCAGATAATTTACTCAACTTGTTTGTGGTCACTCAGTTCTTCAGTGATAGAGATTGAATTTGACTCTAAGTCTTTACAATCCTAATTGCCCATGCTTTTCCAATATACTATGATACTTCCACAAATATAAGATTTACCTTTTTTCTTTAAACAATGGCTTTCTCTATTCTAGGAATGGTGCTAAAGTGTCTTACTTGTATTACTTCAATTACCATCACGAAAAGTTTCATATGTAACCTATACTTTTTTATAAGTGAAAAAAATTTCAAAGATGTTAAACAACTTGCTCAAATTTATCCAGGTCGATTTGGCTCCAAATCTTTAGTATTAACCATTTTCCTATAATGACTCACTGCATTTAATAAAATGTCTCTAAAACCAGAGTTAGAAATAGTCTCCTAGAAAATGGAGAAGTCTAGAAAAATGAAAGTGTAGTCAGAAATCATCAAGTTCTTGTTAATGGCTCAGAAAATACAGAGCCATGTACTAGGTGTATTTTTATTGCAATAAAAATTGTCCCTGAGCTCAGAATCCCAAAATACAATAAAGAACATAGCCAGGCATGGTGGTGCAAATCTGTAATCCCAGCAGCTCCGGAGGCTGGGGCAGGGGGATCACAGGTTCCAAGCCAGCTAAGCAACTTATCAGGCTCTAAGCAACTTAGTGAGACCCTGTAAATAAATAAATAAATAAATTAATTAATTAAAAGGGCTGAGTGGTTAAGTGGCTCAGTGGTTAAGTGTCCTTTGATTCAATCTCTGGGAAGGATGGAAGGAAGGAAGAAAGAAAGGAAGGGAGGGAGGGAGGGAGGGAGGGAAGGGAAGGGGAGGGAAGGGGAGGGAGGGAGGGAGGAATGAAATGGAAATATCTAATAAAGAATAGTAAACTGTTATAATATTTTTATAAATCTTAAAAAAAGAGGTCAAGAACTATGTAACAGGTGAAGATCAATGAAAATATATTTGAAAAAATTATTAGAAAATGCATAGGGGAATATTAGGTAATTCTAGAAACAAGTCTAGAATTATCTGTGCTTGTTAATGGTAGTAAATAACTAGTATCTACAGCATACATATCATAGTCACAGCCTTCATCTAAGAATTTTTAGTATACAACATTTAAAAACAGGAGAAAAGCAATAGTCTCTTTTAAGCATTTTCTGTATTTAACACTTTCAAAACAACTTCTTGGAAAAGTTTCAAATCTCTATAACCTTGGTGATTACAGGGTGTATCATAGAGAGGGCTAATTACAGCTAATGGTAAGGTAACCAAATAAGTGAGAATTCATTGAGCAGCTCTCAGAGATGGGCTACAATTAATAATAATGGCAACTGCCATTTACTGAACACTTGGTACACACAAGTTTATGTACAGCAGGAATTATGCCCGTTTTATAGAAGAGGATCATGAGACTCCAAAAGCTAATTAATTTGTCCAAGGTCATACACAGCTAGTGGCAGCACTGAGATTTGAACCCAGATCTGACTTATTCTGAAGTCCACACACTACTATGCAATGCTGTCTTTCTAATAATGTTCGTTTTCTGTCTGGATGGGGTAAGATAGGGCTGGAGATGTAGCTGAGTGGTAAAGTGCTTGCCTAGCATTTATGAGGCCCTGGTTCTACCCCCAGCACCACACACACACACACACACACACACACACACTGTTTCTTGTGAATGGGGTAATAAATAATCTGTTTTTCCAGTGCTGGGGATAAAACTCAGGGCCTCATATGCTAGGCAAGCACTCTGCAACTCAGCCCCCCATCATTATATTTTATGGAGCTTGACAGGAAATGCTTATATATAGTTACTCAATATATGCATTTACTTATTCTTATTTATTTATTTATTTATTTTGGAACCAGGGATTGAACTCAGGGGCACTTAACCACGGAGCCACATCCCCAGCCCTTTTTTGTACTTTATTTTGAGACAGGGTCTCTCTGAGTTGCTTAAGGCCTCGCTAAGTTGCTGAGGCTAGCTTTGAACTCATGATCCTCCTGCCTCAGCCTCCCAAGTTGCTGGGATTACAGGCGTGCATTTACTTATTCTTAAAACACTAATGTGTCTTATTATGTATACCTGGGTCTACAGAGATAAATAATACAATCTCTAAATTAGAAGAATTTACAGTTCAGAAGAGAAAGACATATATGAATATGACATTTCATATGACAAAGTGAAAAGTTCTATAATTTAGGTATATGATGTGCTAAAGGAACACTCAGGATAATTGGCATCTAACCCAGACTGAAAGGATAAAGTGATCTAATAAGAGGTTAGCAGAAGACGGTTAACACAAAGCAAATAGCCCCTTTTAAGATCTACTCATAGGATTAGTAACAGAGAGAGAGAGACAGACAGAGACACAAAGTCTTTTATAGTTGAATATTAGAAACCCAGTACCCCAGCATGGCACATCTACAGAAGCAGTGAACTTACTTAAGTGCTATTATGAAAAAACGGATGCTGCCAGTTCTGGGAAAAACCACTAGAGAATCAAATGGTTTGAGTCTTAACCTCCAAAGGCAAGTCTGATTATATGATAGAAATTCATGTTCAAAAATAAACTGATATAGTCATGGGCCCTATACTGCTATCCTGGAGAATGTCTCAGTCTCTCTCTCACCTTCTCCCCTCCCTCTTTGATTGCTAGGTAGGCAGGTAGGTAGGCAGGTAGGTAGGTAGACAGATATGTGGATACAGAGATACAAATATGGAGATATGTGTATGCACATATTTATTTATTTATTTATTTTTGGAACCAGGGATTGAACTCAGGGACACTCGGCCACCAAGCCACATCCCCAGCCCTGTTTTGTATTTTATTTAGAGACAGGATCTCACTGAGTTACTTAGGGCCTTGTTAAATTGCTGAGGCTGGCTTTGAACTCATGATCCTCCTGACTCGGCCTCCCAAGTCGCTTGGATTACAGGCGTGCGCCACCACGCCCGGCTTTGCACATATGTTTATATGCATGTTATCTCCATTTTATCATTAGTATTATTACAAAAAGAAATATAAAACTTTTGAGAAGGCTGTTCAGAAGACCTGGTAAAATCAGACTGCTTTGGAGGGACATGTTACCCAGCCTCATGAGCCCCAAGATGCAGGACTCACACTGAGCATAAACATAAAACCCAACATCTCTCCTAAATGAGGCTTTCCTCAATCTTCCTTGAGATTAATTTTCCTCACATGCCCAAATCAGTGGCTTATTTAGTTTTTCATGGATGCCACCATTAAGTAGTCTTTGCCCTGAAGTTTGCTAATCAACCCTTCTCCCCAACTGAAGTATTTATGATGAAATCTTTTGCAATCTCCCCTTTTTCTCTTTTCACTTTCTTCATTCCAATGTGTTTTAAATAGCTACACAGCACTACAAACAATGTGATGCAGTGGAAGTAATGCTTTGAGGAAAAATCTTGTTCCCTGAGGCTAATGTTATCTGGCTATGCTATTGTTTTGCCTCTCATCTCCAGCACCAGCTTGCTCCTGGTCACTAAGCTCACAGTTTTTCTCTGTACTCCAAGCCTGACTTTCACATCCAAGTAGATGACCAAAGGGCTAGAGGTATGGCTCAATGGTACAGTGCTTTCCTACCATGCATGAGGCTCTGGGTTCAATCCCTATCACCACAAAATAAGACAATGTTTTGCTGCCTACTAAGTAGATGACCAGCCTAAGCAACGACTCTGTCTTATGGTTTTCCGACTTCTTTAATAACAATGACCCTGACTTCCATTCATTTTCAGCTATTTCCATGGCCATACTTTGGAATTGATCCATTCTGGAAACCTTAAATTGATGTCCAACTCTGATGTGAAAAGACGTATACAAAGGAGTTAACATCAGCTTTCTTGATAGGCCAAATTATATGTTTGCTTTGGTCATACTTCAATTTTTCTGAGGGAAACACTGCTTTTACAATAAGGAGAAAAACAAGAGAAACTTTACCACTCTAATAACAACTTCCTATTCTCTCACACATGTCTAAACTCCTTGTATTCATTAAATCTGATTTTCCATCTATCAAGACTACAGACATGGATCCTTCCCTGTGGGTGAGGCACTCTTTCTTTTGGCTGCCACAGCTGTCAGTGCTTACCTCTGTCATGACATATATCACATTATATTGTAATTATTTGTTTACACATCAATCTTTCCCTTTACACCCCAGTTTCCTTGGGATCAAGTAATGTGGCTTGGAACTCTGTACCTACAGTCCCTGGCTCAGTGCGACTAACTTGACCTACATGAGTCATATGACCTATAGATTCAAGTTCTAATTCTGCCACTTAACTCTCATGACACTGGAAAAGTCAGTCAGATTCTCTGAATCTCATTTCTCTTATCTATAAAATGGGATGATAATCCTTGTTCTCATCAAATTGTCAGGAGGCTTAAATATTATGTTAGGTATATGAATTATCATTGCTTGTTCAGACTGGCTAAAAAAACATAACCTCATTTTCTAAAACTGCTTTCCATGGTTCACTGGAATCACCTTTTTATTGCTACTTGACATCAATAGTTTCAGAGCTGACTAACCAATAATTGCTCTACATGGTTTACCTTTCCTTCTCCTAAAGAAGATAAGGCACAACCAGGGGTTTCTGTTGTTCTGATAGTGTACCATTCCTTTCAGAAGGGGCAAATCATTATTCAATGTGGAAAAAGGCTTCTCAAGTGTTTTCTTGGAGAATGTTTGAAGAATTTTAGTTCTATACATCTCCACCAAATCCAAGGAAGGAAAGACAGAACCAAAAGATTGTTAAAGAGAATAGAGAACTTAATAGTCACTTTCAAAAATCTGGAAGACAAATAAATCAATAGATATCTAAACCAACTGAAGAAAAATACATTTAAATAGGATCTGCACTGGAAATTCATTTTTATTTCGTTTATCAGGAGATTCAAATTCAAATAAGGGTTTATTTCAGAGGTTGCCAAACTGCACATTAGGAAACACCTGGGATTTTTTAAAAAAATTCCAAAGCCTACGCCACGCCTCTTATGAACCAAATTGTGTCCTTCAAAATTCATATGTTGAAGCTCTAACTCCCAATATCACTGTACTTGGAGGTGGGACCTTAAGAAAGTAATAAAGGTATCTTCTTATAGGAACACCAGAGATCTCTCTCTCCCTCTCCATGCCAACACTGAGGAAAGGCCATGTAAAGACAGCAAGAAGCAGCGATTTGCAAAGCAGGAAGAAAGGCCTCATCAGAAAGTAACCCTGATGGCACTATTTTTTTTTAGACATGGTCTCATTGTGTTGTTGCACATTTGTGAAAAAAAGAATTAAATCAGCAGTAGCTAACAGAACTACAACATAGCTTGCCTCAAAAATCATCTGGAAGGATGTTGCCCCTGATGTGTCTGGAGAATAGCTCCTTTCCCCTGAAGTTGAAGTCAGCTTTGCAGAGAATCCAGGCAGTACAGATTGTATTTCTGTGTGAGAAGAAATGGCAACAAAGTCAGAACCTCTGGAATTGTTTATTAAATCAATGAGCCAAGAAGGTTTTTCCTTGATGAAAAGATTACCTGAGAAATTTGAAAGATGACTGAAAATGGCTATGCACCATTAAAATTGTTTGAACATTTAGAATTACTTTTTGGGGTTAAGGCATTTAATATCATGTTTTCAACTTTTCACATTTGCTAAATCAATTTGACTTTTCAGTTAGTTTCCACAAAGTCATGTTTATTACCAGCAATCTTCAGAACTGATAGTTCTAGTTGATATTATTGTTTTTCAATAGATCAATTCATTATCTAATAAACACAAATCCAGAGAAATGAACTAATTTAGAACTGAAAGCAGAAAAATTCAAGACTGTCTCAGGCACACATCTAATAGAGTATGTTTGGTGGTTTTTTTGTTTGTTTGTTTTCTTTTTTTGAAACCAGGGATTGAACTCGGGGGCTCTTGGCCACTGAGCCACATCCCCAGTCCTATTTTGTATTTTATTTAGAGACAGGATCTCACTGAGTTGCTTAGTGCCTTGACCTTGCTGAGGCTGGCTTTGAACTCGTGATCCTCCTGCCTCAGCCTTCCAAGTGCTAGGATTATAGGTGTGTGCCACCACGCCTGGCTAGAGTGTGTTTTTAAATGAGTTTATCTTTAACAAACTCAAACTCTTGCCCATTTAATCTGTGAATTAACCACTTGGCATATCCATATGTGCTGACTCAGAACTTTGTCTAAAGATCAGTGAGTTGTGGATCATCCACAACAAACATCAAAGCATACACTATCTTTCTGCTTCTCCATTCCCTGGCACTCAAATTACAAGGAAACAATCAAACCTGCATTTTGTAAAATGCCATCCTTTATTTACCCTCCACATTAGTATAATATGGAGAACTAAAGAAGTATAAAGATAAATATCTCAGTGTCTGCAAGTTTTACCTTGTAAATGAATTTGATGATGTTGACATACAAAAATTCAACTATAAATATCAAGTAAAAATAAAATACATCGTAAAATAATAGCACAAGTATCTCCTAAGGCATTCATACTTGTATCTAATAGTGTTTTAACCTTTTCAAAGAAGTATGGACATTCCCAAGATCAAGTTCTAGCTATCAGTTTTAACAGATAGTATTTTCTTGCCATTAGCTTTGTTTTCAAACCTAATTAGGTCACAAAATCCTAGATAATATGGGGGCAAGGTTATGCTACACTGAAGTTTAATAAATTTTGCACTGCCAGGATGCTTTGGATCAATCTTTAGTTTTACCACTGACTGACTTCCTGACCTCAGGCAACCTCTTTATTCTGATTCAATTACATTTCTGAGAAATAAAGAAAAACTATTCCTACATCTTCCTTCACTTTGAATAAGACTGTACAGAAATGTGGGGGATGTGGATATGTGAAAGGGTTTGTAAATGACTTTTTTAGAAATCTTAATAACAATTTTAAATGGATTATATAGTTATTTTGAAGAAGAGCAATTTCAATTGTCTCACCCCACACACCAAAAAGTGAGCAAGCAAGAAAACAAACAAAAGGTGAACTGGCTTGAGTCAAATATAAAAAGGTAAATACTAGCCAAATGAAAGACTTCTGTTTTAAGATAAACTGAGCACATATTGAAATCTCATCTTCCCAAACATATAAAATGGGAAAAATCGGGGGGTGGACTGTAATGGGGATTTAACCCAGGGCCTTATGCATGCTAGGCAAGCACTCTACTTTTGAGCTACTCCCCAGCCCTAGAACACATATTTTTAAATATTAATAAAAACAGTTATGGTAAGAAAAAAAGAAAAGGGAAATCTTATAGTCAAGAAATAGAGATGCATTTCCCTTCCCCCATCTTCAAAAAGAACAACAAAAAGTGAGCAAGAGAGAGAATCCATCATGGTAAACAAGATCGAAAGATACACCATATTTGGAGCCCGCACTGGGGGAAAAATGAGCTAATATTGCAATACTCAAAAATTTAAGACTAAGAGTCACACAGATAACACACAGGAAGTCTAAGCAAGGGACCAAAATGTGAATGAAAGCCAGAGATACACTGCCTGCCTACCTGAGTGTTGGCAGCAGCATCAGTGATGCAGGATAAGGGCCTTAGATCCATGACGTGTAAGTGGCGACAGGATTCAGAACTATACTGTCCACTGAGATGCAGGAGCTCTGTATCTTGCCACCCAAGTACAGTTTAATCCAAGATATACACAATGCAAGGCTAAGGCTCAGCAACCCAGAGAACCTCCCACTGCAGCTATCATCACAGAATGTGCTCAAGTTAAATAAATGATAGCCATTTATCCCTAAGCTAAAAATTACCACGCTATGGAGATCAATACCATGAAAACCATAACATTTATCAAACATAGCACTTAAGCCTATGGAAACTGAGTTAATAGAATAATCTAAGACAGACTTTAAAATATGTATATTTTATAACTTTGAAGAGAAAAAGAAGTCATGAAACAAGAATACACTATAAAAAAAAATAAAACTGAAAGTCATGGGAAAAACCTTATTAGAAATATTGGAAATTAAAGATAGTGGTTTTGAAAATAAAATCCAATGAATGGTTAGACTGGATAAGAGTAAATTTAAAAGAAAAAATAGTACTTGAATGCTCATAGCAGCAATTTTTGGCAATTATAATTATTTATAATTATTTATAATTGCCAAAAGTGGAAATAAACATCCACCAAATGATGAATGGTTTAACAAAATGTAGAATGTTTCAGTCATAAAAATAAATGAAGTATTTGCTATAATATCAGTGAACCTTAGTTAAAGCAGTCAGACACAAAAGGCCATATATCATATGATTCCATAATGTTCAAAATAAGTCGATCTATAGATATATAAAAAGCATATTCACATCTGCCAAGGAATAGGGGACGAGGGTAAGGGGAATGATTGCTTCTGGACATAGGGTTTCTTTATAGGTGATGCAAATACACTGGAATTAGATGGCAATGATAATTACACAGCCTTGTAAATATACTAAAAACCAGTGAACACATTTAAAATGGTATATTATATCAATCAAAAGGAGAAAAGGTAAGAGACATGAAAACTGTATCAGAAGAAATAGTGACTGGTAAATATCATAAAACAAAGACAGATGTAAGTATTAGCTGAAAAAATTAACCAGGTATACCAGGCACAGTGGCACACACCTGTAATCCTGGTGGCTCAGGAGGCTGAGGCAGGAGCATTCCCTAACCCTAACTCAATTTCAAAGCCAGCCTTAGCAACTTAGTAAGGCCTTGAGCAACTCAGCAAGACCCTGTCTTTAGACAAAATATAAAAAGGGCTGGGGATGTGGCACAGTGGTTAAGAATCCCTGGGTTCAATCCCCAGTACAAAAAATATATATATATATAGATGTGTGTGTGTGTGTGTGTGTGTGTGTGTGTGTGTAAACAGGTGTGAAGGAGGATAAGTTTCTAAAAATCTAAACGAAACAAACAAAACTTTAAAAAGTCACACAGCTAAACACATCACAGTGAAACCCAGAATAACAAAGATAATAACTCTAAACACTACAAAAGAAAAAAACATAAAGTTAGACTTCTCATCAGCAAAGCTAAATGCCAGAAGATTAGATAATACCATCTTTTTTTTAAATGCAGTGTTGGGGATTGAACCCAGGGCCTTGTGCTTACAAGGCAAGCACTCTACCAACTGAGCTATAACCCCAGCCCAAATAGTACTATCTTTAAAGTTCTGAAGAAAGGTAACTTTGAATCTGGAGAGAGAGAATGTGTGTGTATGTGTGTGTGTGTGTGTGTGTGTGTGTGTGTGCGCGCGCTGCTGGGGACTGAACCCAGGACTTTGCACATGCGAGGCAAGCACTCTACCAGCGAGCTATACCAGATTCAGGTCTTTTAATCTGGACTTTTACAAGAGCCAGTCTACCATTGAAAAATGAGAGGCTTAACACCTACCAGTCATCACTGAAAAGACTAAACAAACCACCATCACACCATTTTAAAGGGTTCACATTCTTGCTGAGATAGTGTGGGATGAGGGAAAAAATGAGATATCAGAGCTGGGGATATAGCTCAGTTGGTAGAGTGCTCGCCTTGCAAGCACCAAGGCCCTGGGTTCAAACCCCAGCACTGCAAAATAAATAAATAAATAAATAGAAAGATAAGATAGATATCATCAATATCAAACTACCTCTTCACACAGATCTTAAACTATTAAATCAGAAAATTTTTAATCATGTGACAATATGAACACCCAACAAAACCATGTATTGGGACTTCTAGCAATAATGGTGCAGTTTGGAGGTTGAATGGCATTAAGTTAGAAGAGTTTGGATGCCTTGGTTTTCCATAGATGCACCCTTTAAAATATATAAAAATAGGACTGCACAAGGTCAAAGGGATTGGCCTGCTAGAATAAAAATTAATAGTCTTCAGATATAGGTAATATAATATAGAATGTGATTTATTGTCTAGTATAAAATAAAAATTTACTAGATGTGCCAAGGAACATGAAATGTAAACCAGTCAAGAAAAAAAAGAATCAATCACTATAAACAGAGCTTGATATAGTATAGATGCTAAATTTAGGAAAGACTTTAAAACATCTATTATAAATATATTCAAAGATTTTGAACAGTGAGTGAACTAGTAGGGAATATCAGTAGAGAAATGAACACTATAGAAGACCAGATGGAAATTCTGTAACTTTTCAACAATTAAAACACAGAAGTCACTGGATAGGTTTTAACAGCAGCTTGGAGATGACAGAAAAGTCAGTGAAATCAGTGAAGACAAATAACAAAAAATTTCTAAAAAACAGGGCATAGTGGCACATACCTGTAGTCCTGGCTTCTGGGGTAGCTGAGATGGGAAGATTAACTGAACGCAGGAATTCTTAAGCATCTAAGCCAGCCTGGGCAATATAGTGAGGGACTGTCACACCCAACCACCACAAAAAAAAAAAAAAAAAAAAAATCAAAACATACAACACAATCTGGAAAACAGAGGTAAAAAGATTGAAGAAAACTGAATAATTTCTAGGGATCTGTAGGAAAATATCAACCAGTCTAAAACACATATAATGGGAATCCAAAAGGAAAAGAAAATAAGAATGAACAGGAAAAAATATGAAGAAATAATGGACAAAATTTCCTAAAATTTGATGAACAATACTAAGATGTGAAAAATCTCAGATAACTCCAAATGGAATAAATACAAAGAAAGTTACGTCTAAAAACATAATAGTCAAAACCAAAGATAAAAACTTGAGAGAAGTGAGGAAAGGCACATATGATGGACAAAGGAAGTATACTATGAATCATAGCTGACTTTTTATCATAAATAATGAAGGCCAAAAGACAACAGAACAGCATCTTTTAAAATGTTAAAAGGAAAAACACTGCCACGCTAGAATGCCACATCCAAGGCAATGTCCTTTAAAACTGAAAGCAAGAAAAAAACACTTCTAGATAAACAAAATTTGAAATGATTTGTTGCTGGAAGACCTACAGCACACACACACAAAACATGTAAAAGAATGCTTTTTAAACTGAAGACCAAAACCAAGACACACAAAAAGAGATGAAGAACACCAGACATGACAAATAAGTGGATTAGTATAAAAGGCTATTTTTTCCTCCTTGAATTTTTAACAGACAATGAATATATATTTATATTTATTTTTTTTTTTTTTGGTGCTGCTGGGATTGAACCCAAGGCCTTGTGCTTGTGAGGCAAGCACTCTGCCAACTGAGCTATATCTTCACCCTGATAATGAATTCTTTAAAACAAAAACACTCAAAATAGGGGGACAGGGTATAGCCCAGCTAAGTAGTAGAACATGTGCGTATCATGTGTGAAGTATTGGGTTCAATCCCCAGCACCAAAATAAAATAATATACTCAAAATTGAGCAAAAAATAAAAACAAAAAAGGAAGGAAAAGAAAAAGTACTGAATTACAACTCCAAAACAAAATAATCACGAGTGGCTTTTCCCTAATGACATACAATGTTAAATAAATTTTCATATGCTTACTTGCCATCTATATATTTTCTTTGGAGAAGTATCTGCTTAATTTTTTTGGATGAGTACTGGGGACTAAAATCAGGGGCACTCTCTCTACCACTGAGCCACATCTCCAGCCCTTTTTATATTTTATTTTGAGACAGGGTCTCACTAAATTGTCAATGATAACCTTGAACTTGTGATCCTCCTGCCTATCTTTTGCCCATTTTAAAATTAGGTTGTTAATTTTTTTACTATTGGATTTTAAAACTTCTTTCTGTTTTAAATAACAAACCTCTATCAGATGTATATTTTGCAGGTATTGTCTACCAGTCTGTGACTTGTCTTCTTAAGCTGGCAACATTGTCTTTCACATAGCAGGTTTTCATTTTAATTGTATTTTAATGGAGTCCAGCTTATCATTTCTTCCTTTGGATCATACCTTTGTGCTTTCATCTTGTATCTAAAGACATCCACCATATCCAAGGTCATCTATATTTTCTCCTATATTATCTTCTAGGAGTTTTATAGTTTTGCACTTTATATTTAGGTCTATGATCCACTGTGAGTTAATTTTATGTCTAGATTCTCATATTCATTTCCCCCTTCCCCTACCTCCCCCCGACTCCCCAAACCCCTGTCTACTTGTAGAGGTTTAGACTATCACCACTTTTTTTTTTTAAAAGACTATCCTTGCTTCATTGCATTGCCTTTGCTACTTTGTCGAAGATCAACTGACTATATTATACATGGATCTATTTCTGGGTTCTGGGTTCTTTCCACTGATTGGTGTACTATTTCACCAATATCACACTGTCTTGTTTACTCTAATTTTATATGTCTTGAAGTCACTTGATGCCAATCCTCTGACTTTGTTCTACTTCAACACTGAGTTAGCTATCGGGATCTTTTACCTCTCCATATAAACTTTAGAATCAGTTATCAATAGCCACCAAATAAAGTGTTGAAATTTTGATTGGGATTGTATTGCATATACAGAACAAGTTGAGAAAAACTAAAATCTTAACCATGTCTTCCTGTCCATGTCTTCCTTCCAATAAGGTCTTCCTTCCTATTCTTTCTATTTTTCTAGTTCTTCTTGGATATCTTTCATCAGAGCTTTGTAATTTTCCTCATATCAATCTTATATAGATTTCTTAGATTTAAATGAAAGTATTTCATTATTTGGGTGCTCATATAAATGACAATCTTTAAAAATTTTTTCAAGTTTCACTTGTTCATTGTTGGTGATTACTTACTGTATATAAACCTTGTAATAATCACTTATTAATCCATATAAAACATTTAAATAATTTGTCAATTTCTACAAAAAGTCTGCTGCTATTATAATTGTGTTCAATCTATATACCAATTTGGGGACTATGGACATCTTAGCAATATCAACCTAAAAACATAGTATTTCTCTTCATTTATTGTTTCCTTTCTCTCAGCAGTGTTTTGTCATTTCAGGACAGAAATCTTTTACTTTTGTTCAATTTATCTCTAAGTGGTTCATGTTTATTGATGCTATTGTAAATGAAACTGTTTTAATTTTTTTACAATGTCTGCTGCTAGTATGAAATGTTTTTGTATATTAACCTTCTTTCATATGACCTGATAAATTGACACATTTGTTCTGAAAGTTATTTTGCAGATTCCACTGCATTTTGAACATAATCTTGTCATCTGCTAATGAAGTCAGATTTGCTTCTACTTTCCAAACTCTAGGCATTTTATTTCTTTTTTTCTTGCCTTATTAAAAACTGGCTAGGACTGACACTATGATTTTTAAATATTTCCAAAGACTTTTTATAAGAAAAATAATTAATTAAAAAATATAATATATACTATGCAAAATGGTATATATATTAACTATATGGGCACAGAAAAAAGAACTGAAGGAAAAACCAAAAATATTAAATAGCAACTATCTTGAGAATTACTGGTGATATTCATTTCTTTCACTGTTCTTTGCTTTATCATTATAAGTATAAAATACTCCATAAACAGTGAAAAACAACATTAATTTTAAAGTGCTCAAAGAGTAATTCAATGCTCAAATAAAACTTGGATTTGATGGTATGAAATAAATATAGACAAGTTCATAATACCTGAAAAAGTAAAATTCATGACAACTATTAGGCTATATAGTACATATTGTTTTTATCAGACAGCTATTATACCAAGAATTTGAGTAGAAATAAAAAGTATGGTAGAAATAAAAATACTTTTTTCTTGATACGATTTTTCTAAAAACTAAACAGAATTTTCATTGATAACCATCTTGTTTTCTGTTAGCCTTCCCCAAACAAGTGACTTACATTCAAGAAATCCTTTCAGAAATTTTGGTACAAAAACAAAGAGAAACTTTATGTAGAACCCAGCCTGATTATTTAGAAAAAAAAAATTTTGTTAATAACAGCTAACATTTAAGCATTTCTTTTATGTTGTACACTATACTAATGCTTTATAATATTACCTAATAAATTCTCACAATCCTGTAAGTATTGTGTATTTGCATGTTCACAGCTGAGAAAACAGATGTTCAAATGTCACATAGTATGCATAAGGCAGTTAAGGTTCAAGTATAGGGCTTCTGACTCTTAAGTCTGTGTTTTTTAATCACTACCCACCTATGTAGAGTGAAATAAATTCTAAGAATATAAGCAGCACATTGTTTTCATTATTATATTTTCTTTGGAAAAGAAGATATCACTCAAATAGCTTTATTTAAAAATTATTTTTATGTAATGTCTAATTCTTCAAGAAGCTCAATAGTGATAACCTTACATCAGTAGAAAATGAGATTTAGGAAATCAATACTTTGTGTGTGTTATGTTTTACTGGGTATTAAACTCAGGGATGCTTTACTACTGAGCTATATCCCCAGTCCTAATTTTGAGACAAGGTCTTGCTAAATTGCTAAAACTTGACCTTGAACTTGAGTTCCCCCTGTATCAGCCTCTGGAGTCACTGGAATTACAGGCATATACCACTGCATCCAGCTAGAATCAATACATTAAACCAAGCATGCCTATAATCCCAGAGGCTCAGGAGGCTGAGGCAGGAGGATCACAGGTTCAAAGCCAGCCTCAGCAATTTAGTGAGACTATAAGCAACCTAGTGACACCCTATCTCTAAATAAAAAATAAAAATGACTGGGGATATGGCTTAGTGGTTAAGTGCCCTTGGGTTAAATCCCCAGTACCAAAAAATAAAAAAAAAAGAAAAGACCACTTTCTCTCCGTAGCTAATATCTATCTATCTCTCTCTCTCCCTCTCTCTCTTTCTTTTCTTTCTGTCTCTGTCTCTGTCTCTGTCTCTGTCTCTCTCTCTCTCTCTCTCTCTCTTTCCCCTTCAGTACTGAGGAATGAACCCAGGGGTGCTTTACCACTGAGCTACACTTCCAGCCCTTTTTATGTTAAGACAGGGTCTCACTAAATTACTGAGGTTGGCCTCAAACTGTGATTCTTTCACCTCAACCTCCTTTGTAGCTGGGATTACAGGCATGCAGAACTGCACAGGGCCCACACAAAATGGCATTACAATAGTAAAACTGAATTTCAATGATCTGTTTATTATGTGTCAAGCCTAAAAATACAACTTGCACAGTTAATGAATAAATTTATTCTCAACTTCATCCTAGGAGCTTGTCCCTAAAGATGTGGAGAAAGTTCAGGCAACAGAAAAGAGAGATGATAAACACTTCTTAAAAGGTCAAATCAATAAAAATTAAAACTATATATCATTCCACTAACTAATAAGTGGGCTAAAATATTTTAAGTAATTGAAATTCCCAATGCTAGCAAATTATGGTTGAGTTGATATCTTTAGTACAAAAACTACTAGTACATGATACAACTTTTTAAAAAAGCAATTTCCAAAGCAATAAATATATACATACTCTTATCAAACTAATTCTGCTTCAGGAAATTAGTCCTAAAATTTTCAATTAAGTAAAAAGCTACATGCATTAAGATGTTCATTCCATTCCAGTAACATTGAAATTAATTAGCAAACATCGAGAACTAGGTACTCAGAATAACCATTGTGCTGTATGCACTCTCTGTGTTACTTTATTAGGTAGGTTTTTTAAAGATTAAATAATTTGCTCAAGGGCACACAGTATGAGTTTCTAACCACTGAACCATACTGCTATTCTAATAATGGGGGGGGGGACACACACCTAAATGTTTATTAACTAAAAATGATTAATCTAATGCTATAATATGTGTGTGTATGTGTTTTGCTGAAGATTGAACCTAGGTTCTCAAGCATGCTAAGCACTGAAGTACATCCCCACCCCATTTGACACATTTTTTATAACTTCACTTTTTTATGTGGGGCTGAGGAAGCCAGTGCCTCACACATGCTAGGCAAGTGCTCTACCACTGAGCCACAGCCACAGCCCCCAATGTGGCACATTTAACAATTTAGCCATTAAAAAATGAGTAGAGTATATAAACACAATGGAATATTACTCAGCCATAAAAAGAATAACTTCATGACTTTTGCTGGCAAATGACTGGATCTGGAGACTATCATATTAAGTGAAATAAGCCAATTCCCCCAAACCAAGCTGAATGTTCTAATATGCAGATGTTAACACACAATAAGGGGGGAGGGAAGAATGGAAGTTCAGTGTATTAGACAAAGGGAAATGAAGGGAAGGGAGGAAGGATGAGAATAGGAAAAACAGTAGAGTGAATTGGACATAACTTTCCTATGTTCCTATATGAATACACCACCACTGAAACTCCACATCACGTATAACCACAAGAACGAGATCCTAATTAGAATAAGTTATACTCCATGCATGTATAATATGTCAAATACACTTTACTGTCACATATATCTAAAAAGAACAAATAAAAAATACAAAAATAAAATGATGACTAGAACCAGGCAATGGTGCACACATGTAATCCCAGCAACTCAAGAGGCTGAGGTAGGAGAATCACAAGTTCAAGGCCAGCCTCAGCAATTTAGCAAAATCCTATCTCAGAAGTTAAAAAAAGGTTGTTTTTTTTTTCACTGCAAATGCATATCTTTTCATCTTTTTTATTAGTTCATTTTAGTTACACAAAATATTAGGGTCCATTTTGACATAACTACACAAGCATGGAATATAACTTGCTCCAACTCAGTCCCTAGTACTTACTCTTTTCCTCTCCTCCTCCCTCCTCCTGTTGCTTTACTCTAGTGATCTTTCCTCTATTTATAGGTTTTTTAAATTAGTGCCTATGGATATACATAAAGGTGAAATTCACTGTGGTATATTCATGTTTGTACCTAGGAAAGTTTGGCCCAATTCATTCCACTGTTCCTCCCTTTCCTGTCCCTCCTCACTCCCCGTCACTCCCCTTCCTCTACTCTACTGCTCTCTCTCCTACTTTCATGGCATTTCCCCCTACACACTTCTTTTCCCCCTTTATTTTGGTCTAGCTTCTACAGATCAGAGAAAACATTTGACACTTAACTTTCTGGGTCTGGATAGTTTCATTCAGCATAATGTTCTCCAGTTTCACCCTTTTACTAGCAAATGTCATAATTTCATTCTTTACAGCTGAGTAAAACTCTAATGTGTATATATACTCCATTTTCTTTATCCACTCATCTGTTGATGGGTACCTTCAGTAGTTACATAGTTTGACTATTGTGAATTGCACTGCTACAAACACTGATGAGGCTGCATTCCTAGAGTATGCTGATTTTATATCTTTTCAAAATATACTGAGTGAGATAGCTGGGTCATATGGTGGTCCCTTTCCTAGTCTTTTGAGGAATTTCCATACTATTTTCCTGAATGGTTGTACTAAGTTACAGTTCCACCAACAATGTATGAGTGTACCTTTTTCTCTACATCCTCACCAACATTTATTATTATTTGCATTCTTGATAACTGCCCTCTAATGGGAGTGAGATGAAATCTCAATGTAGTTTTAATCTACATTTCCCTGATTAATAGAGATGCTGAACATATTTTCATATATTTATTGGCCATTTCTCCTCCTCCTCCCCCTCCCCCTCCTTCTTTTCCTCCTCCTCCTTTTGGGGGTACTGGGGATTGAACCCTGGGTGGGGCACTTTACCACTGAGCTACATTCTCAACCCTTTTTATTTTTTATTTTGAGATGGAGTCTCACTAAGGTACTTAGGACTCCATAAATTGTTCAGGCTGGCCTTAAACTTGCAATCCTCCTACCTCAGTGAGCTCCAAAATCACTGGGATTACAGGTGAGTGGCCCCCTGTGCCTGGTTGTATTTTTTCTTTTGAGAAGTATCTGTTTAGTTATTTTGCCCCTTTATTAATTGGGTTTTTCTTTTGGTGTTGTTTTTTGGTGTTAAGTTTATTCTGGATTTACCCCTCAGGAACAGGTGGCAAAGATCTTCTCCCATTCTGTATGTTCTCTCTTCCTGCTCTTGTTTCCTTCACTGTGCAGCTTTTAAATTTGATGCCACACCACTCATTGATTCTTGGTTTTTATTTTTGTGTTATAGGAGTCTTGTTAAGGAAGTTGATGCCTGGGCCAGTATGTTGGAGTGTTGAGCCTACATATTCTTCTAGCAGTTTCAGAGTCTCTAGAACTTACTTTATTTATTTATTTATTTATTTATTTATTTATTTTGGTACTGGGGATTGAACCCAGGGACACCGCACCACTGAGCCACATCCCCAGCCCTATTTTGTATTTCATTTAGAGACAGGGTCTCACTGAGTTGCTTAGGGCCTCGCTAAGTTGCTGAGGCTGGCTTTGAACTCAGCAATCCTCCTGCCTCAGCCTCCCAAGTGCTGGGATTACTGCCACTGCGCCTGGCAGTCCTAGGTCTTTGATCCTCTTTGAGTTGATTGTTGTGCAGGGTGAGAGATACCGATCAAGTTTCATTATTTTACATATGAATATTCAGTTTTCCCAGCACCATTTGTTAAAAAGGGAATCTTTTCTCTAACATATGTTTTCAGCACCTTTTTCAAGGATCAAATGACTATATCTATGTGGATTTGTCTCTGCGTCTTCTATTCCATTGGTCTTCATGTCTGGTTTGGTGCCAATACCATGCTGTTTTTTGTCTTTGTTACTACAGCTCTGTAATATAATTTGAGGTCCAGTATTATCATGCCTCCAGCATTGCTCATATGTATGTGTGTGTATATATGTGTGTGAGAGGCAATGGACCTTTGTTTTATTTATTTATATGTGGTATTGAGAATCGAACCCAGTGCCTCACACATGCTAGGCAAGTGCCCTGCCACTGAGCCCCAGTCCCAGCCTCAGTATTGCTCTTCTTGCCCAGGATTGCTCTGGTTATTCTTGGTTTCTTATTCTTCCAAATGAATTTTTAACTATTTTTTTCCTGCTTTATGAAGAACGCCATTAGTATTTTGATGGGGACTGCCCTGAATCTGGATAATGCTTTTGGTAGTATGGTCATAAAAATAAGAACTTACTTAAAGGGCTGGGGATGTAGTTCAGTGGTAAAGTCCCCTGAGTTCAATTCCTAGAATCAAAAAAAATGAAAATAAAAATAATAACTAGATTATGTTGTAACATAAAAATGCTTATAATATTGTTAAGTGAAAAAAGAAATAGGACAACACTATGTATTTTGATTACAACTGTTATTAAAATACATGGAGAGGGGAAGTGTGAAAAGAATACAGTCAACATGTGTTGTATAAAAAGTTTTTTCTGTTTTCCAATTTTCTAAAATGAGCTATATTGTGTCTGTAACAAAAAGGCTCATTTAAAAATAATTTCTCGCCAGGTGTCGTGGCACAAACCTATGATCCTAGTAACTCCGGAGGTTGAGGCAGGAGGACTGAAAATTCAAAATCAGTCTTAGCAACTAAGTGAGGCCCTAAGCAAACTTGGCAAGATCCTATCTCAAAATAAAAAATAAAAAGAGCTAAGGATGTGGTTCAGTGGTTAAGTGGTCCTGGGTTCAATCCCTGGTACCAATAAATAAATAATAATTTCTGTGATGGTGGCAAAGTTGAAATCTAGTTATATTTTTATTTTGTTTTGTTTTTTCAAGAGACTCAGCAAACCAATTGACTATTTGTATTTACTTGGCTTGATTCTGTCCTTTCACATAGCCTTATATAATAATGTCTATAAATAATATGAAAATAAATGAAGCAGTAATACTAATGTATTTCTAAGAATGAGGATAATTAAGACCAAAGATGAAAAGCCCTTTGGTTGGCTCTGTGGCTTGATGTCATTAGTTACACGGGCTAATTACTTCATATTATAAAACAGCCAACATGCTTTTAAAAAGGAAAGAGAAAGTAGGACATTTTAATGAGGATCAGCAATCTTTCAGAAAACCTTCCTTCAGGGCCTTAAACCGCAGAAGGATTAGTGGCCCTAGCTGCATATTCATAGTGCTTACCTAGCCAAGAAGCCAGTCAGCAAAGGCGTAGTTACTCAGTTTCCAACCAAGAAAGCAGCACCCGAGCTTCTACATGGATTTGCACACAAAAAGGACAGAGACTGAGAATGGAGGGAGAAAAACCTGAACATCTTTTTTTTTTGTGGGGAGGTACCAGGGATTGAACTCAGGGGCACTCGACCACTGAGCCACATGCCCAGTCCTATTTTGTATTTTATTTAGAGACAGGGTCTCACTGAGTTGCTTAGGGCCTCACTGTTGCTGAGGCTGGTTTTGAACTCTTGATCCTCCTGCCTCAGCCTCCCAAGCTGCTGCTGATCGTTTTTTTTTTAAGAATCATCTGCCTCTATTCCAACAATTCAATCACCAAATGTGGAATGGACTAACAAGTACCTATTCTGTAGATTTCTTCAACTTGTGATATGACCATAAGGAATTATTGAGGTAAGGAAGAAATATGTATCTATATATTAATTTAAGCTAAACAGGCAAACCTCCAACAAAACATTGTACTTTGAAATACACTGTTTAAGATAGCTTTTGGAACAAGTTTGTCTAGGTTCATATATCCCACTCAACCAGTAACCAAACACTTACTGGATTTTTTTACTTTCAACAAGTTAGTTGACTTTATAAAAATTTTTTTTTAAATTGTCAATGGACCTTTATTTTATTTATTTATATGTGGTGCTGAGAATTGAACCCAGTGCCTCACACATGCTAGGCAAGCACTCTCACTGAACCACAGCCCCAGCTCATTAATTGACCTTATGCTGGAATAAAATTTCTGTGGCCTGAGGATATGGCTCCATGGTAGAGCACTTGCCCAGCATGCACAGGCCTTGGGTTTAATCCCCAGTATCATTGTCACACACACACACACACACACACACACACACAAAAAAAAAAAAAATTGCTGTTAGTGTTATCACTACCATTAGGGAAGAGAGAAGGTATAAAAACAGCATAATAAACTCAAAATAAATATGAATACGAAATTTTTCATATATACACAGAACCCAGGGTCTAGTACTTCCTAAACAAGTGCTCTACTGCTGAGCTATACCCTCAGTTCTGAATGCTAATAATTTTAAATAATAAAAAGAATAAATAAGGGATTGGGGCTAGGGGTCAGTGGTAGAGTGCTTGCCTAGCACGTGTGAGGCACTGGGTCTGATCCTCAGCACCAAATAAAAATAAAAAAATAAAATAAAGGGATTGTGTCCACTTACAACTAAAAAAAATTTTAAAAAATATTTTTTAAAAAAGAATAAATAACTTGAATTAATTTGAAAACTAAGATTCAATGCCTCACATATGGCAGGTATACAATAAATAGATATGAATGAATAAAGAGATAAATGAAAGCAAGTAAACTTGGGCTAATTTCTTATATATTATAAATATATACACTTTTTCTTATATATATATTTCTTTTTTTTAGTTGTAGATGGACACATATCTTTATTTAATTTATTTATTCATTTTTATGTGGTACTGAGGATCAAACCCAGTACCTCACACATGCTTGGCAAACATTCTACCACTAAGCCACAGCCACAGCCCTATATATTTCTAATATATGCTATATATGCTTTTCTTATATATTTCTTTTAAATATATATATATTTCTTTTAAAAATATAGAAGCCAGGCATTGTGGTGCATGCCTGTAATTCCAGACATGCTGGAGGCTGAGGCAGGGGGACTGCAAGTTCAAGGCCTGCCTGGGAAAATTAGAGAGATTCTGTGTCAAAAAATTAAAATTTAAAAAAGGGGGCTTTTTTCTCAGCACCACATATAAATAAATGAATAAAATAAAGGTCCATCAGCAACTAAAAATTTTTTTAATCCTATCATTATGTACAACTATAATGCACCAATTAAAAGATGTGAAAAGAGAAAAAAAAGGAAGTCTAAGCTGGTAATGGGGGCACATGCCTGTAATATCAGTGGCTCGGGAGGCTGAGGCAGGAGGATTGTGGGTTCAAAGCTAGCCTCAACAACTTACCCAGGCCCTAAGCAACTCAGTGAGACCCTGTCTCTAAATAAAATGCAAAAAAGGACTGGGGACGTGGCTCAGTGGTTAAGGTCCCCAGAGTTCAATCCCTAGTACCAAACTCCCCAAAAAAGGAAAGTCTGTCACATCAAAGATTTTTAAAAAACATATCATAATCCAAAATATGTTAAAAAATGTATTTTGGGAAATACAACGTTCATTCCAAATGGACACTACTGGCAAATTAGGCAGAGAATTTCCTAGACCTAATAAATAGTAGGTACCAGAAAACTTGTTGCCTGGCATGGAGATGCATGCCTGTAATCCCAGAAGCTCAGGAGGCTGAGGCAGGAGGATTGCAAGTTCAAAGCCAGCCTTAGCAAGGGCAAGGCACTAAGCAACTCAGTGAGACCCTGTCTCTAAATAAAATATAAAATAGGGCTGGGGATACGGCTCAGTGCCCGAGTGCCCCTGAGTTCAATCCCTGGTTCCGAAAAGAAAAGAAAACTGTTGTAAATATCATACTTAATGGTAGACTTTTAAGTAATCCCATTTAAGGAAGATAAGACACAAATGCCTACTAATATTACCCCACTCCCACCCCCCGTTATTCTACACAATACTATTCCTATTCTATCCAATATATTACAACAAGGAAAAGAGGAGAGTCATATAAGGATTAAATAGGTAAAGACAAAGTTTTCACAATTTAGAGATACACTGACTACCCAAATAGAGAATCCAAGAGAATCTACAGATGAACTATCAAAATTAATAAGGATTCCATTACGTTGAAAACATGAATACCATTCACGATAGCAACAAAAACTATAAGATTCTAGGAATGAATATAACAAAAGATTTCTAAACCCATGATTAATTTATAGAATTATGAAGTGTTAAAAGAGAATCTAAATATGAAATGACATCAGCAGCATGGTAGAATTGTAAGCCCTAGGACTTTCTCCCACAAAGACATTGACTTAAAACAATATCAAATTACCTTTGTAAGAACTCCAAAGCTGGTTAAGAAGCTGCAGAACTCCATGTGAGCACAAAACCAGGAACAGCTATATCAAAACTGGATCCAGGCTAAAGAAGTAACCCCCATCTGAGACATTCTAACTTTACAGCAGACAAAAAAGAGAATCCACTGAAACACACACTAGCTCTTAAGGCTTCTCCTGGAAGGTGGAACACATTGCTTCCACTCACATTTCATTGGCCCAAGCAGGTTACACAGCCCAGCCTAACACTGACAGGGCAAGAAGTGTAATTTCCCATAGGAAGAGCAGAAAATATTTTTGAGCAAATAATAAATAGGGCTGGGGTTGTGGCTCAGTGGTACAAGGTACAGTGCTTGCCTAGCATGTGTAAGGCCCTGGGTTTAATCCTCAGCACCACATAAAAAGTAAAAAAATAAAATAAAGTTATTTTAAGGCTGTGGTTATAGCTCAGTGGTAGAGCACTTGCCTAGCATGTGTGAGGCACTGGGTTCAATCCTCAGCACCATATAAAAATAAATAAATAAATAAATAAATAAATAAATAAAGGTATTGTGTCCATCTACAACTAAAAAGTTTCTTTAATAATAAAATTATTTTTAAAATAATAAAATGAATAAAATGTAGCAAAATGGTCTCTGGAGTCAGGCCAACTTTGGCTTTACTTACTAGTCACTGGCTCTTGAGCAAGCTCCTTATTCTCATACAGAATTTACATTATGGAGATTATAGTATCTCCCTCTTAGTTATGACAATTAAAATAACATTTGAAAAATGAAAATCTAAATGACAAGCTGTATCAACTCACGGAAATACTTAAGACCATAAACATGTTAACTGCCACTAAATTAACCTATGAGCTCAATTTAATAGCAATAAAACTTGCCATAAGAGTTTTCATGGCAATTAACTAATTGTAAAACTCACAAGCAAAAGTAAAGTTCTTAAAAGTCAAAGAAAACCCAGCAACTTGGGAGGCTGAAGCAGGAGGATGGTGAGTTTAAAGCCAGCCTCAGCAACTTAGCGAGACCTTAAGCAACTTAGTGAGACCCTGCCTCTAAATAAAATACAAAAAGGGCTAGGGATGTGGCTCAGTGGTTAAAAGCCCCTGAGTTTAATCCCCAGTACAAAACAATAACAACAACAAAACCAACTAAAGAAAATTCTGAAAAAGAATAAAAAAAGAGGGAAGATTTGCCCTAACATATGGCAAGACTTATTCTAAAGCTTTAGAAAATAAGACTAAAACCCTGTCCCAGGGAGAGACATAAAGACTAGATCAAAGGGCTGGGGTTGTGGCTCAGTGGTTAAAGTGCTTGCCTAGCATGTGTGAGGCACCAGGTTTGATTCTCAGTACCACATATAAATAAATGAATAAAATAAAGGTCTATCACATCTAAAAAATATTTTAAAAAAAGACTAGATCACTACATATATGACCACATGACCAATGACCAATGTGATCCTACAATATGTACAATCAGAAAAATGAGAAATTATACTCTATTTGTGTATGATTTATCAAAATGCATAAATGCATTCTACTGTCATGGACAACTAATTATAACAAATTTTTAAAAATTTAAAAAGTTAAATTTAAAAATTTAAAAAGTTAAATCAAACATACAGATCCAAGCATATACAGGGCCTTAGCATAGGACAGAACAGAAATACAAACTATTAAGGAAAGAACTACCAAACTTGAGTTAATATAAGGAGCGATCTGTTTGAAAAAGATTTATATTCTTGTTTAATAAATAAAAATAAACTCCAGCCAGATGTAGTGGTACACAATTATAAACCCAGGGACCCAGGAGGCTGACGCAGGAGGATCACAATTTCAAGGCCCTAAGCAACTTATCAAGACCGTGTCTCAAAGTAAAAAACTTTTAAAAGGACTGGGAATGTGGCTCAGTGGTTAAGTGTCCCTGGGTTCAGTCCCTGGTACCAAAACAAACAAACAAACAAACAAACAAAAAAGAGTATCATTATGGCTTCAGTGTAGAAAAGAACAGTTTCCAATCAGTGATTGCAGTTTCCACTTCATAAAACTAGAAATGGAAGAATAAATAAGACACAAAGCAAGAAGAAAAATAAAAAAGGAAAGAATAGAAGACTAGAGTAGTAATCAAATAAAAAACAAGACAAAGAACCTAGTTGAGGGGGGAGGAAATAAAACACTAATCAAAGAAAAAAAGAAAGAGGACGTAAATTACCAACCAATACCAGAAGGAAGAAAAATGATATTGCTAGGGATTCTACAAATATTTAGAAGGAGAATCTCATGAACGAATTAGATTTAGCCCAGGAATGCAAGGTTATTAAACATTCAAAAAACCAATGTAATTAACTAAAAAAGAAAAAAAAAATGACCCTCCCAATAGATGCATTAAAAAAAGCATTTGACAAAATCCAACATCCATTCCCATAAAAAACCCTCAGCAAATCAGGAGTAGGTGACAGCTTCCTCAAACTATTAAAGGGTATCTACAAAAACCTACCTACAGCTGACACCACATTTAATGGTAAAGACTGAATGATCATAATCAACCATATGAGAAAGTCTGATCTTGCTGGGCACAGTGGTGTCCGCCTGTAATCCCAGTGACTCGCAAGGCTAAGGCAGGAGGATCACAAGTTCAAAGCCAGCCTCAGCAATTTAGCAAGTCTCTAAGCAACTCAGCGAGACCCTGTCTCTAAATAAAAATATAAAAAGCGGCTGGGGATGTGGCTCAGTGGTTGAGCACCCTGGGGTCAATACCTGGTACCAAAAAATAATTAAAAATAAATAAACAAACAAACAAAAAGGGCTGGGATGTAGCTCAACAGTAAAGTACCCCGGGGTTCAATCCTCAATACCAAAAAGAAAAAGCAAAGTCTGATCTTACCACTTATACCACTTATATTCAGTATTGTGCCAGAGGATCTAGCTAGTTCAATAAGTCAAGAAAAAGAAGGAAAAGGTATTCAGATGATAAAGGAAGAAATAAAACTAAATTTAGAGATGCTGTGATCCTCAATGTTGGTAATCCTGTAAAATCTATAAAAGGCTACTAGAACTAATAAGTTAGCTTAACAAGGTTGAAAATGCAAAAATAATTATACTTCAAATAGTAGCAAGGAACAATTAGAAATTGAAATTTTTAAAATATCACTTACCCTAGTATCAGAAATATTACTGGTTTTTTTGTTTTTGTTTTTGTTTTTGTTTTTTTTGGAACCAGGGATTGAACTCAGGGACACTTGGCCACTGAGCCACATCCCCAGCCCTATTTTGTATTTTGTTTAGAGACAGGGTCTCACTGAGTTGCTTAGGGCCTCGCTAAGTTGCTGAGGCTGGCTTTGAACTCGCGATCCTCCTGACTCAGCCTCCCGAGTCGCTGGGAGTACAGGCGTGCGCCACCACGCCCGTCAAGAAATATTACTGTTTAAATCTGATAAAACAGATACAATATCCATACCCGAAAACTCAAAACATGATTAGAGAAATTAAAAATAACCTAAACATGGAGAAATATGCTATGTTCATGGATCATTAGACCAAATATTGCTATAGTAGATGTTAATTCTCTGCCAAATTGATCTAGAAATACAACGTAATCTCAAAATCTGAGAAAACTATTTATTAACAAAATTCATATGGAAATGTCAAGGGGCTACAATAGCCAAAACAACTTTAAGAAGGACAAAAAGACCCTTTCATTTCAGCTTATTTTTTCTTATTTTATTTTTTAATTTGGTACTAAGGAGTGAACCCAGATACAACACTTTACCACTGAGTTATGTTCCCAGCCTTTCCAAATTTATTTTTATTTTTATTTATTTACTTTTTTTTACATTTTGAGACAAGGTCCTGCTAGTTGTAGAGGCTGGCCTTGAATTTGTAATCCTCCTGCCTCAGCATCCCAATTAGCTTGGATTACAGGATACACCACCTCACTCAGCTCAGTTGATTTTCTTCTCCTATTTCTATTTTGGTTTCTATTCCCACTTCTATTCCTATTCCCATTTCATTTAATTTCAATGAGATAGGGTCTATATTAAGCAGACTGGTCTGGAACTCCTGATCTCAAGTGACCCTTCTGCTGCCTCAGACTCCCAAGTGCTGGGATTACATGTAAGCCACCTTGAGGCTTGAGGGTGCTAAGGATGGAACCAAGGGCTTCATACATGTTAGGCAAGTTATACCCTAGCTCTTGAAGACCTATTGTAAAGCTGTAGTAATCAACATAGTGCTGGTATCAAGACAAATAAACAGACCAAAATACAGGATTCCTAAATAGATCCACACAAATATGGTTGATTAGTTTTTCAGTAAAAGTGCAAAATCCATTTAGTAGAGAAGGACAGTCCTCCCAATAAATGGTGCTGGAACACCTGGGATATTCATATGCAAAAAATTAATTTCAATCCATATCTTACACCATATACACAAAAATCAACTTAAAATGGATGATAGATTTACATATAAACCCCAAAAACTATTAAACTTTTAGAAAAACACACTAAAGAAAATCTTTGTGACCTAGGTTAGTCACAGATTTCTTACTTATGACACCAAAAGAATTACAAATAAAAGAACAACATTATAATTTTGCCTTCATAAAACTTCTAAAGACACTGTTAAAAAAGTGAAAGAACTGCCAGGAATGTTGAAACATCTGTAATCCTAGCAACTCAGGGGGCTGAGAAGGACCCCAAGTTCGAGGCCAGCCTAGGCAACTTGGTAAGAGCTGTCTTAAAACTAAATAAATAAATAAGCCTGGGGTTCTTTGTTCCTCTATTGTTGAAGGTCTTTTTAAAAATATACTCTGAATACTAGACTCATCTCTAGGTTGTCCTCTTACCCCATCTTCTTGAGGTTCTGAGGTTTGGGAGTAAAGAATTTTACTTATTTTTTCAGCTTTTTTGAGGTCTAATTCATCATTTCACTTTAGCTCGATGATATCTTTTGAAGCACAAAGGTTTTTTGTTTTGTTTTGCAGTGCTGAACCCAGAGCCTCTCACACATGTAGGCAAGCACTCAATCATTAGGCTACACTCCCAGTCTTTGAAGCACAAAAATTTTTAATATTGATGATGTCCAGTTAACCTATTTTCCTTTGGTTGTTTGTGCTTTAAATGTCATATCTTAGAAAACACTGCCTAATCCAAGGTCATGAAGATTTGTTTTCTTTTAAGACTTCATGGTTTTAACTCAGACTTAGGTCTTTGATCCATCTTTTAGTTAATTTTTGTATATGATGTCATCTAACCACTTTTTAGAATGTATTAAATGGTTTACCATAAAGTTACTCAGGGAAAAAATACCTTACCAGTCAAATTCACAACCATGGAAAGCCAACTCCTGTGTTCCCAGCTGAGATAAAAGGTATGTGGTAATCCAAAAGGCCAGAGGTGGAATAGTAAAGTGCCCAGCTGATTACTCAATGAGGAGTCACAACAGTTCAAGAATTTTAAGCTAAAGCAGGTACATGACAGACTAGCTCCCACCGACTGCTGAAGAAAAGCAGTTATATACCATTCTGCCAGGGGAAAAGCCAAGTCCCAGGAACTCTAGTAAGAGCTATCCTTTGGGGGCTGGGACTACAGGTCAGTGGCAGAGCACTTGCCTAGCACGTGTGAGGCACTGGGTTCAATTCTCAGCAGCATCACATGAAAATAAATGAATAAAGTAAAAGTTTAAAAAAATAAAAAAGAGCACTCCTTTTGTTCCTCTTTGCTGATCCAAGTTCAAAAAGAAAAGAAATGGCTGGGTGTGGTGGTATACACTTGCAACCCAGTGGCTCTGGAGGTTGAGACAGGAGGATCACAAATTCAAAGCCAGCCTCAGTCACTTAGCCTCAGCAACTTAGTGAGGCCCTAAGCAACTTAGGGAGACCCCCGTCTCTAAATAAAATATTTTTAAAAGGGCTGAGGATGTGTCTCAATGATTAAGTGCCCCTGGGTTCAATACCTGGTGAAAGAAAGAAAGAAAAAGGTGGGGAGGAAGGGAAGGAGAGAGAGAGGGAAAGGGAGAGAAAGAAAAGAAGAGAAAAGAAAAGAAAGAAAAGAGAAAAGAAAGGAACGGAAAAGAAGGAAAGAAAAGGACGGTTTCTGGCCTGGATATGAACCATTTTTCCCCTCAGTCCCCTTCCCTGTCATTTCAAATATTGAACATGTTCTCAATAAGAAAGTGTAATTATATAAGTGTAAGAGAAAAGAGTAAATAACTATTAAGGCAGTTAAAGAAGACAGAGATCTGTTTTAGCTTCTTCTGATCTTTGATCAGCCTCTATAAAAGCTTGCCAAGTGTTAGGCAAATTTGGCAGCAAGAGAATGTTTAGAATTTATCAAAAGCTTGACAATTAAGTATAGTCTCACAGGGTTTAGTGGATAATTAGTGATGGCTAAGACCACAAACTCTTCCCTTAGTTCTAAACTTGTATATGAGGCTGAGGTAAGTCTTGGTCTCCTAATCTCTGAAAGAGAAATCACTAATGATAACACTATGTCCAATCCACCTCTCACAAATGAATGAGATATCTACAAAATGAGCTCCTGTGGGGGGAAAATATTAGATAAGTTCTGAACCTTAGAATTGTTGATCCTGTAAAATGTAAAATTATATAGATTTTTAATTTTGAATACAAAAATCTGAGATTAAAAAAACTCAATTAACAGCAAAGCAATAAACCTTCTTTTTCCTTTTTCTCAAAAAAAAAAAAACTCAATTAAGATAGACATTCAAGAGTTCATTATGACAGTCTCACTCAATGTTGAGCAAGCCTGGTCCTGTCAACTTCTCTATGAAAAGCACCACTCCTCAACAAATTAACAAGATGCCAAAACTAAACCTGGGGGGAAAGAGTGTCTTTGACACCAAAAGGTGGATTATAGGGAAGAGATAAAAATGGAACTATCATAACCATATAACCATACATTAACAGCAAAGAAGTCCTTCCTACTTACAAGGACCAGTATTTCTATCTAGTCTTTTGAAAAAAATTTTCCAACTTGGAAAGCACATTTGAACATTAAAAAAAATAATTTGCCAAACTATAAAATTAAATTATGTCAACAAACATGGGTGAGCTGGGTATGTACTAAGTGGTAGAGCACTTGTCCAGGTACATGAAGCCCTGGGTTCAATTCCCAGCACTACAAAATTAAAAAAAATAAATAAACAAGGGAATAAGGAGTTACTTTCAAAATATAGGTAAATAAATAATTATAATGTGAGTAAAAGATAAAGGAAAAAATAGCAAAATAAATAGAGATCTCCAGGTGCAGTGGTGCATACCTGTAAATCCAGCTACTCAGAAGGCTGAGGCAGGAGGATTGCAAGTTCAAGGCCAGCAACTTAGCAAGACCCTGTCTCAAAATAAAATAAAAATAAAAAGGGGTAGGGATGTAGCTCGGTAGTAGAGTGCTAGCCTATCATGCAATCCAAACCCTGGGTTCAATCCCCAGTAATACTAAAGAAATAATACCTATGAATATAGAGTTCCCCCCATTTCATTCACATTCCCCTATTTCATCTCTCCTCTTTATACCTTCACTTCAATAAGGGTATTATAAGAAGTAGCCTCTAGATTTGAGCAAGTAGGATGAACAGGAACAATTGTGTTTCACTAAGTAGATATTTGTGATACAAGTATTTATACCCAAATGAATAATACATGCATAAGTGGAATTACAAATAAGTGGATACATATACAATGTATAATAGTAATACACATATTTAAATGTAATGAGAAATTTTAAATACACAAGAATTTATCTATCTTAATTATCATTCTACAAAGAAGATTATTCTCATTGATACAAGGCACCAAATATGGTCTGAGGTTTTTTATTCTAATAAGCAAATCAGACATCATTATGGAAGGAACATGAAGCTATTTTAAAATTAAGTTAGTAAGCAAAAATTATATGTAATAATATTACAGAAGGCAAAATTAACAAAAAATTCAGTTAGATTAGATGATACAGGAAAGGAAAAAGTCATCTCCTTTCCCTCAAAAAGCCAATATTTCTAATCCTAAAGAATATGAGAGTGTTATATCACTAGAAGGAGTGGAGCAAGCAATACAAGTCAGTTTCCAGAATACGAACCCCATTTTAGACATGTCACACATGATATTTCAGAGGAACGCACAAACAGAATAGCATTACTGAAAAAGTCATTCCATTGAAGTTTAGGACATAAGTTTGTAATAGAAAAGAAAAATAAGTCTCATCAGTACAGAAATAAAAAAGTTTAAAAGCAGAAAAGCTGTCTGAACTCTAAAATAATGAATGATGCAGAACAAAGGAAGAAAAGTGTTACTGGTGACAACTTTGAGGAATATCCTCCAGTTACCAAAAGAAGCAGCACGGACATACCTCCATTAGAGTCCCTATCATACTACATTTCATTTGCAGAGCTGCCTTTCCTTCCCATGACTTCCTTGTGGCAAGGCAGATACTCGGTAAGTTTACTGAATCAATGTATGAATAGTTAGGGACCAGAAAAGAAAGGGGAAAAAAAACTAGAGAGATTACTGGGTTATTGTTTATTAATTCAGCATTAAAATTCCCCTAAACATGACTATTTTGTATAGGAGATGATGAAGTATTCCTGATCCACAGAAAAAGTACCTTGCTACAATGCTGATAGAACAGATTTAAGAACAAAGAAAACTGAAAATGGATGGCTGTACAAAAGTCCAGTCCCCCAAGAGAGGTGACCTCACTTTAGGCACTGAGATAAATCAACTGAGCAATGAAGATGACAACATAAACTGAATGCAGAGGCTTACTACTAATTTTGTATAGAAAAATAATTCTTTAGCATCTTGAAATTTGATGATTAATGAATCAAATGCCAAATGAAGCTGAATAAACTATGATGGACAATTTAAAGCAGTTTGATAACAGTATTAAAGGAATGTTAAATAAATAATAATAGTAATAAAGGCATAATTAATGATGCATAAGAGGGAGCTAAGGAATCGAGTCTTAATCTTGGCCAATTTCCTTTGTGAGCTTCAGTGAGTAATTTATGTCACTAATTAGTACGAATAAAAAGCATTATGGAGCGGAGGTTAGTATTATGAGCCCTAACAGCTAAAGAGAAGACTTAGGCTGCAGTTGGCTACTAGAGGTGATTGACCATGAACAAAAGACTCAATTTTTATTATGTACTTGATGTGCAATACATATTTGTACAGAGTCACCCATTCTTTATCACAAGAATATAAAAATAAATTAAACAAAATTGCACTGAGCTTTTAAAATAACAGTTAAATTAAAACTAAGTCACCATGACACAAACTGTTTTAAAATTTGCATTGGCATAATAAACAGGTGGTTATCCCATAAATGATATTCAAACTTCCTCCCTAGTAATAATAATGATAATAAAAACCATTCCCTTATTCTTATGAGCTTTTCATTTTTTCAAAGAACTTTCACAAATATTAATTGAAGAAGCAGCCTTACATATAATCTGACCACTCCTTGTACAAGCATATTAAGTATGGGTTTATGTTACAGGAAACACTCCTGTCTCCTCCCTAGTGGTAATAATACACTCCCTTTTATTTACATGGATTTTCATTTCTTTCAAAGCACTTATATATATATTTACTGGAACAGTGAAATTCCATTCTTTGCATCATCCCAAGGGTGTAATCCAAAAAAAGAAGAGAATCTAAAAATCAATAAATAAACTACATGATTTTGAGGCAGTTGACCCCTAATTCCTGAACATGAATTTAGATCACCCAACAGTCTCTGAATCAGAGCAACTCTCTAGGACAATAAATGAATTTTCCCTTTCTTTCAGCCATAGACTTAGAAGGCAGTTAAATAGAGTGATTAAGATATTGTAAGTATGAACACAGGTAGAAAATTAAACCTAACTTGTTCACTGCTACAACTCCTCTGTATTGAACATAAGCCTAAAGCATACTACATGCTCAATAAATCATTATTGTAATTATTACTAAAAGAGCATGATACCCTAATTCACAGATTGTCTGTTCAGAAGACAAAAACAAAAATCTCAAATTTTTTATTACTTTTCCTCCATAATTACTATTTTTATGTGTATGTATAAGAAAGCAGAACCTAAACAAAACTGGAATCACAGGGCAAAAGCTGAGATCTATTAAGAATCTAATGATACAAACAGTTGGAAGCTAGATTCCAAGGGCCAAGGCAAGGCAAGGGGTTGGTGGGGATACCTGATGACCCTTAATTCAGCAAGCAAGCACTTTCAAATCTTCATTCTTAGGCTAAAATATTACTCCAAAGAAGCAGTTTCAAAAGGTTAATTATTACCCACATATTTGAGTCTTCAGAGTATTCGTCTTGTAACTGAATTACAAAAATAGTTTCATCCTTTCGTCTGATATGACCAAGATGAAGGAGATACTCTAGCTTAAGCAATAACTCAGTTGCTGGAAATTTGGATATAAATTAAAATTTTAAGTTGATTTGCATTTTACAAAGTTTGCATTTGCACTAAGAAAATTTTCAACTTAAACCCAATGGTGATAAACTTCATAAACATTTATTATATAACATATATTTTTCTAAGAGCTGGGGATATAGCTCAGTTGGTAGAGTGCCTGCCTCAGAAGCACAAGGTCCTGGGTTCAATCCCCAGCGCCAGTTCTGGAAATGTTGCTCAGTGGTTAACTACCCTGGGTTCAATCCCTACCCCCCCCCCAGAAAAAAAAACATATACCTTTCTAGTGTAGCTTTTTGGTTGTTTACATTTTAATACCCAACAGATTCTCTTAAAACTAGGACTAATGTATGGGTTTTTTTAAAACAACAATCCATTTATCCATATATAGTTGGGGAAAGTTTCTTTTAAAAGTTTATTTTGTAAAATGCGTAAATCAGCAACTCATTAGGAGAAAGCAAGCCCAATGAATAATATTTATGAACCAAACAACCACAGAAGATTTTTTTAAAAATGAAAGCACAATTCTCATATCATTTTGGTCTCCTTAAAATAAATGGTATGTCCTTTGGCTTGCAGATTATTCTTATTCAAAGGAAAGAAGAAATACTTAAAACTAAGGTCGCCAAAACTCCTAAACCCTTCAATTTTGGCGTATAATGTGAAAAATAGTATTAATACTAGTCAAAATCAGTTTTAGTAAAAGCATTCTCTTTCTTTTAACTAGATGGTAACAAATACTTTACTAAAATTTTTATTTTACTCTTGGAAATTTTTGCCTGAGACTGTGCACAGAGTATTCAGAGAAGCACCAGCAAGATAGGTATCTTGCTCATTCCTGTATCTATATAGTTTCAAAGATCATCTTTCAGTGGAGTTGCCAGATAAAATGCAGGCTAAAATTTTACATAAGACATACTTGTACTAAAAAAAATTATTATCATCAGAAATTCAAATTTAAATGGGCATCCTGCATTTTTACTTACTAAATCTGGCAGCTCTATCTTTCAGTATAAGTCTGTTTCAGAAAATACCAAATGCATTGCCAGTAAGAGATTTAGTCTTGTAAAAGCTGGGCAATTCTTTACCTTTTTGTAATTTCTTGAGGACCAAGCTACCACAAATACTTCTTGCAGAAGCAACTGTAACAGAATACAAAGAAATATCATAAATAAGACAATGAAATGGATTTTATTTTTTAAAATCAAGGTTAGAGATATAATTCAGTGATAGACTGCTTAGCATGGGAGAGGCCCAAGGACAATCCCTAGCACTTTCCCCTGTCAACTGTCAAGTCTGAAAACACTACTTATAGATATATAACATTAAAAAGAGACCTATTAATTAATAAAAGGAAAGCACCAAAGAAGTACTGTGAGGCTGCAATGATTGTCTGGGGGCAGAATAATTTATTTGAGATGATAACCAAATGGCAAGGCAAGTCTTTTTACCTATATTCAACAATTACTTACAATCAACACTAGGACAGTCCCTTTGGATGCTATAATACCTTACAGAAAAAGATTATGAGAAGACTGCAAATTGTAGTTAGTAATCTGAGTATATGCCAATAACTTACATTCCAGTGTAAATTTAAAATTTGGCCCTACTTTTAACCAATTTTACTCTCAAATATATTTTACTACACTATCAGGTAAGAATTCTTTGTACCTAGAGTTCTAAATCTAAACATTAGAACATTGAGAGAATAACTCTTCAGGACAAATGGTGAAGGAGGAGGCAAGCACTTAAGAAGGCTTTTGGTCAGACCACTTGGAGGTTTTTTTCTTTAATAATCTAAGAACAGGGGTTGGAGTTGTGGCTCAGTGGTAGAGCACTTGCCTGGCATGTGTGAGGCCCTGGGTTAGATATTCAGCACCACATATAAATAAATAAAATTAAACAAAAGATCCATTGACAACTAAAATATATATATAAAATATATAAATATTATATATAAATTTATATATAAATATATATATTACATATATATATTTGGATAAAGAATCTAAGAACACCATGACAGGAGTCAATAGAAATGTCTCTATCCCTCAGAAAAATGTGTATTCTGCATTCAGGGAATAAAGATTCAAAACCAATGAACTATAATGAGAGACAGACACCACCATTCTTCAAATGTATGTTGTTCAATACAATAGCTAGTAGCTACACATAGCTATTTAAAATTTTGCCAGATTAACTTAAAATTTCAGTTCATCAGCCACACTAGTCATATTTCAAGTGGTTAATAGCACAGATAAAGAACATTTCCATCAACAAAAAAAGGTTCTATTAGAAAGCAATGCTCTAGATCTCCAGGTTTTTAAATGATTCTGGATAAGGGGGCACAGTGGTGCACACCTATAATCCCAGTGACCCAGGAGGGTAAGGCAGGAAAACTGCAAATTGGAGGTCAGCTTGGGAAGTTTAATGAGACCCTGTCTCAAAATAAAAATAAAAAGGGGCAGAGGGTATAGCTCAGTGGTACAGCACCCCAAGTTCAATTCCCAGTACCCTCCTGAAATGATTCTGAACAAAGATACATACTTCAAAAGGCCAGAGCCCAAGTGTCATTGTAACAAAAGACAGTCTTCTTTTTTCTTCATGTTCCTTATAGGCACATACTGCTTCTAACATAAGGGAGAGCGCATCATTGAGACACAGACGGCAGACAATGGCAGGTCTACACTAATGACTAACAAAGAGCTAAAGACAATCACAAGAAGAAAAAAACCACGACCCGCCTATCTTGCTGTATGTGCAAGAAGTTTCTAAATTACATGTCACACCATTTCCTCTAATGTCCTTCCTTAGTTTTAAGGAGTATCATTCAACAACTGCTGAAAGCAAGCCACTTTTGGTGACTATTCGCAAAGAGAACAATCATTCTACCTGCTCCAGAGCCCATCCAGTCACCAGTTGCCAGCTAGACTTCTGGTGTATCTACTAAAGTAATGAAGTGCTACCCTTTAGATACAAAGATGACGGTAGGGTCTTATCTGTAAACTACATATTTTTAAGCAAGTATTCTCCAAAATTCCCCGTACAGAAGAGTATCTTTAACGTGAACAAGGGGTGCTATGATATATAGTACTTCCCAAACATTATGTTTCACAGTTTACATTGGCTAATTAAAGGTCCTAAGATCCACAATAAAGAAACCCATGCTATTTTAACCAGCAGGTCCCAAATTTAGATGACTACATAACTCCTTTCCCATAACTCTAATGTAATTTAACATCTAAAGTCCACATATTTTTAGAAAAATTGTGACAAGTAATCATGTTTGCTAAAGCCTTCAACAATTATTTGAAGGAAAAAACTAGCCATCTCTCTGCTTTTCATAAACAGATCCTTTCAGATATAAAATCTGCTTGTTCAGGAGCTGGGTATGGAGGTGCATGCTTATAGTCCCAGTTAGTTGGGAGGTTAAGGCAGGAGGACTGCTTGAGTCCCAGAGACTGAAGTCAACCTGGGTGAACAAAACGAGATCCCATCTCAAAAAAAAAAAAAAAAAAAAGAAAGAAAGAAAAAGAAAGAGGGCTGGGGATATAGCTCAGTTGGTAGAGTGCCTGCCTCATTAGCACAAGGCCCTGGGTTCAATCCCCAACACTGCAAAAAAGAAAAAAAGAAAAAAGAAAATTTGCTGGCTTTGTGGGTTAAGGCTAAATTAAGTACCCCTATAAGATACTTTGAAGTACTAAGTAGATATAATCAAGGTAAGATTAAGTCACACTGGATTAGGGTGGTCCTAAATCCAATGATTGCTAATCTTATGAGAAGGACGTGTGAAGACACAAACATAAATACAAAAAAAAAGTCATATGAAAATGAAATGACACATCTACAAGCCAAGAAACAGAAAAGGATTGTTGGCAATCACCAGAAGCAAGGAGAGAAGCAGGGAACAGATTTCTCCGAAAGTCTCCAAGGAACCAACCCATTTACACCTCCATATTGGACTTCTAGTCTCCAGAATTGTGAGGATACATTTACTTTTTTAAACGTCACCCAGTTAGTGACACTTTGTTACAGCAGCCCTGGATAACTAATACATATTCTTCCTCCTCAGTGGCTTCAAACCAAATTTAAAAGACACTACTTTGCAGTTCCAGCTAAAGAATACAGACTTAACACACATCTATTTTTACTCATTCCTAAAACCTTGATAAAACAGAGATTTTTTTTAAAGACAAACCCCACAAGGCTAAGTAAAAGAGGAATATAATAAAATTCTATAAATTAAAAAACAGAAGACCTATTGGAAAGGATTTGGAAGACCTGAGAAATATAAGTATAAGGAGAAAGGGGAAAAGCCATGAAACCATCTGAATTATACGACAAAATCCCCAAAGACTCAGGAATGCCAGTATCAGGAACCTCTGGAAAGAGGGGTTAGGATAAGTTAAAGTACTCAATTGAAAAAACAAATTTCAGTAGAGCTTTAAATTATCTCCTCCACTCATCCTAGGGGCTGGTCCTCCCAAACCTGGTGCAGGATAGGAGAGAACCTGTTCTTCCAACATGAAAAAAAGAAATCAAATCAAACAGAAAAAGTAATAGCAACAGAAAGTACAGAAAACTTTTTGTTAAAAAAACTTCTATATACTCAGAAAAATAAGATGCAGCCCTCAAACAAAGCAAGATGCTATATAATAAGAACATAGGGGTTGGGGCTATAGCTCAGTTGGTGGAGTGCTTGTCTCGCATGCACAAGGCCCTGGGTTCAATCCCCAGCGCCACAAAAAAAAAAAAAAAAAAAAAAGAACATAAAGAAAGTAGGGCCAGGCAATGGCACATGCCTATAATCCCAGTGACTATGGAGGCTGAGACAAGAGGATCACAAGTTCAAAACCAGCTTTAGCAACTTAGCAAGGTCATAAGCAATTTAGGGAGACCATCTCAAAAAATAAAAGGAGAAGGGGATGTAGCTCAGTAGTAAAGCACCTCTGGGTTCAATCCCCAGGAAACCACCCCCCACCACCCAAAAAAAAAAAGAAGGGGAAATGCTCTCAGAAATAAAAACTATGATAGCAGAAATGAGAATATCCATCAAATGGCTAAAAGAGAAATATGAGGAAGTTGCCTAGAAAGCAGAAAAAGTGAAAAATAGGACAAAAAGGATTTTAAAAAATCAGTTTAGGAAATCCAATATCTAAATGACAGACATTGAAAAAGAAAAAAAAATAAAAAGAAATGCAAGGGAAATTTTTGTAGAACCAAGGGACATGAGTTTACAGATTGAAAAGGCCCACTAAGTGCTGAGCACAATGGACAAAAACAGACCCACAGCAAGGCACCTCACTGTGAATTCTGAGAACAACGACTAGCAGACTGCTGGTACTCACAAGTATCCTGTTCTCTTCCTTCTGAGCACACGACTAGACTACACTTTGTCATCTCCCTTGTAAATGCACAGCATTGTGGCAATAAGACTAAATCCCAGGGCTGGGGTTGTATCTCAGAGGTAGAGCACTTGACAAGCTTGTGTAAAGCACTGGGTTCAATTCACAACACCACATATAAATAAGTAAATAAAATAAAGGTCCATCAACAACTAATAAAAATGTTTTTTTTAAAAAAAGACCAAATCCCAGCCAATTGAAAGGGAGCAGAAATAATACACATAATTTCCAAGTTTACCCTGTGAAAATCTTTGATTTCTAATAAGCCTTGCTCTCTTTCCCCATCCTTAGCTGAATGGAGAGACCTTAAAGGGCCTAGGGGAGAATGGAGCAAGATAAATAGCTTGGATCCTGCATGAAACAAAATACATCTCTATACACACACTCATCAGACAATAAAATAATGAAAAAATAAACATTTTCTGTATTAAGTCACTAAGATTTCAGGGTTTGTTATAGCCCCTAGCATTATTTACTGTAATTAACACAAAGATAAAGATCATATACACTCATGAGAAGACAGATCACACGCAAAGTAATCAGAAAGACTAGAATTTTCAATAGCAACTCCTGAGATTAGAGAACAAACAATAATACGTCATTAAAATTCTGAGGAGAAATGAATTCTGACCTAGAATCCTAAGCTCAAACTATCAATCAGCTGTGGAGTATAAACATTTTCAGAGATGTGAGAACTCAAGAAATTTACCTCCCCAACACTCTTTTTGAGTGTTACTAAAGCCTAAGAGTCGTCAAAGCAAGGAGTGAGCCAAGAAAAATGAAGATAATAGAATTCAGGAACCACAAAATCCAACACAAGAGAAAAACTGAAGAAACATTCTGAATAACAATGAAGGGCAGATCCCAAGACATTAGTTACCAGAATCAGAAGGCATCAAGTCAAGGTTAGAGCAGGTCAGAAAATTCTAGTAGAGTTTTTCACAAGGATGAAATTGACAGGCTACCTGATATGTTGGAACATAGTTAAGAGTAATTCAGACAAAAGCTGGACATTTGGGGGTTGCCTACATGATAAAAGTTCAGAAAATTAAACAATTAATGAAAGATAAAATTTAAAGAAAAGTAATCACTTTTCTAGATGACTGTGAAAGGCATGTTATGGTCATAATAATAAGAAAATATTAATGTTTATTTTTGGTGGGAAAATTAATTAGAAGAAACACATGGTAGAGTTGGAAATATGAAAGAGAGATATCATCTTCTATAGTAGGATGACAATAAATCATGCCTTATAAAAGGGAAATCCAAATACAGTCACATGAATCAGCTAAGAGTCAAAACTATTAGCCTGTAGTAGAGGAAAAGTTGAAAAGGCATAAGTGTGCAGGAAATTACAGGTTTTGTAGTAAGTTTCATTGAAACTTAACTTTTAAAACCAAGCATATATAACTTTGACAAAAACCTAAAAATAAATAGCATGTATATCTGTTTCAAAAACCAATGATGTGGAATTCTGTATGTAAACATGAAATGTTTCCTACAAAGTATTGTTCCCTGAAAAGCACATGGCATAGTCCTTAGTGTTCCTTTTTTTTTTTTTTTTTTTTTTTTTGGTACTGGGGAATGAACCCAGGGGCACTCCACATCCCCACCCTATTTTGTATTTTATTTAGAGACAGGGTCTCACTGAGTTGCTTAGGGCCTCGCTGAGTTGCTGAGGCTGGCTTTGAACTCGCGATCCTCCTGCCTCAATCTCCCAAGTGCTGGGATTACAGGCGTGTGCTACCACACCTGGCAGTATACTCCATTTTTTAAAGAACTGGTAATTATGAACACATGTACAAAAAAATATGGAAGAATATATAGTGAGTGTTAGATAATAATTATTTATTAGTTAATAATTATTTTGATGATTTAGTAAGAGTCTCACTCTCCATAATGCTTCTGTAATGTTGTAATGTTTTACATCAAGTACTTTTTTCTGCCAAAAAAATTATAAACATAATTGAATAAAGATCAAAGACAATAAAGGAAAAGCCCTCCAATATTAGACAGGTTGATGAAGTCGATTAGGCTCAAAATGCCTATGGAACTGGGTTTCTTGACAAAAGTTATTGTTGCCCAAGTCCTATGTTTTGAGTGAAATCAACACTGCACAAACTAATTCAACCATTTACAGAGCAATCATCATCCTAACCACTTAGTTAAGTGTTTCTCTCATGAGTAGGGGAAACCGCCCAGCCCTACTGAGTTCATTCTGAGTAACTGCAAACCAATTTATCACATTCTCAAGGATGTGTAACACTAAGTACACAAGAAGAGGTTGGTCCTGTTTAGGTAAGCAAGTATCTTAGAGTCCAGTGTTCTATCCAGTCTGAACTGGACTCCAAGGGACACTCTAAGGCTGATGGGACATCTTCCCTACAGAGTATCCTTCAAGAAACCTACATACACCCACACATTCACTCACACACAAAAAGAGGCAAAAAAGCTAGTACTTCAGAGTCCAGAAAATGTATTTCAGAGCCAAAATGTATTCACTGTCCTCTTAAAAAAAAAAAAAAAGAACAGGAAAAATTAAAGAAATGAACGGAAAAGATATTTTCATCTAACTACAGTCAGGATTATCCAAGTACATTATTCATCGTTTTCTCATCGTTTTCTCTTCGTTTTCCTTTATTGTTTTGTTTCTTTTGCAATTGCCTGTCTTGGAAAGAAAAATGTAGGTAAAATTCAATATTGCTGTGAAAGAGCAGGTTAAAACCAAGATCAACTACAAAAATAAAATAACCTGAAAGAAGACAACTAACTAGGAAGAAGGGGAGAAGGGAGGGAGAGACAGGGTATTAGAGAGGATGTATTTGAACAAAACACAATGCATGCATGAATGGAAATGTCACCGAGAAACCCATGAATATGTACAATGAGTAAACTATAATAAAAAAGAAAAAAAGGGCAAAAGTAAAATTTCTCAGCAATTTTAACTTAAGCCAGTAAAATAAATAATCTTGTACTAAGAGACATTCTGGCTTTCCTCAGCTGCCACCAAGGTGCTTATCCTTCTGAGAAGCTAAGGCTACGATGGGGTAAGGCCCTCACTTCATCTGGCGACTAGCACAGCACCTGGCAGTCAGCACCATCGCCTGTTTCGGAGCTGGCCTGCATTTATTCAGCCCTCAGCCTGCATGATGACAAGGTGACCATCATGGAGGATAAAATCAATGCTCTCATTAAAGCAGCTGGTGTAAATGTTGAACCTTTTTGTCCTGGTTTGTTTGCAAAGGCCCTGTCCATTGTCAACATTGAGAGCCTCATCTGTAGGGGCTGGTGCAGCACCAGCAGGAGGTATTGCTCCCTCCACCATGGCTGCCCCAGCTGAGAAGAAAGTGGAAGCAAAGAAAGAAGAGTTGGAGGAGTCTGATGATGACATGGGCTTTGGTCTTTTTGACCACATTCTTGTTACGTAACATGTTCAATAAAAAACTGAAAAAAAAGGCATTCTGTTCACCTTTCCTATATGACACACTTGAGAATCTATCACCAGATACTTAGTACATAATCATTTGGAGTTTATTTATTTATGGTACTGGGACTGAACCCAGGGTGCTCTACCACTGAAGTATATCCCCAACCCCTTTTATCTTTTATTTTGAGACAGTTTCCACTACATTGCCCACGCAGGCCTCAAACATGCCACCCTCCTGCCTCAGGCCCTGGACTAGTTGAGATTACAAGCAAGCACCACTGCACCGGGTTCATTTTGGTTTTTTAACCACGATAAAAAGATTATGACTAACTGAACATTTTACATAAACTATGCCATTAATCATGATAAAATATAGAAAATCATTAATTTTTCTTATTCTACTTACTAGTTGTCACACAATGGAGAGCATTTGGCTGGTGCTTAGAATTGACTGCTTCTATGGAAATGATTAGCTGCCCTTCTAACAACACTCCCTTTGATATTCCTGTTTCACATTTCCAGTAAATTATTAAATATCTCAAAATCTGAAAAAATATAATGCAAAGAAAGCACAAACTTCTTTAAAAATTATGGTAATAATAAATTTGTATGATAAAAATTAATTTCCCCCTAAATATTGCATTCCTTCTTGTGAAGTGTCAGATTTGCATTGTTCAAAGCAGAGCAACCTAAGAAAGGAAACTGAAATTCAACAGTGCCCAGTAAGACAGGAAACAGAGGCAATAAATTGCAGTAGAGGATAAGTGCATCTGAAAATGAAAATTAAGGAAAAATTAGGTGGGAGTTTTCTTTTTTTTTTCTCCAAATAAGCCAACATAAAGACTATGAATGAGTGACATCTGATTATGAATCATCTTTATCTTTCATTAAATTAACATTTTTGAGGGTTAAAATATTCTTTAAGAGTGTTGGAAGCAAAAATGTCTGGATTTGAATCTCTGATGTGCCAAATTCCAGCATGTGGCCTTAGGTAAGTTACTTATCCTCTCTGAACTCAATTCCTCATCTATAAAAATGAGGACTGGGCTGGGGTTGTAGCTTAGTAGTAGACCGCTTTCCTAGCACATGTGAGGCACTGAGTTGGATCCTCATCAGCACATAAAAATAAGTAAATACATACAATAAAGGTACTGTGTCCACCTACCACTAAAAAAATGCTGCTAAAAGTAAACAAATAATACGTGTAAAATTTTTAACACAATGCCTAGCATATAGTAAGTACTTAGTAGGCATTAGCTACTATTTCTAACTAGTTCATGTGCAATAAAGACCGCAAGTGATGCCTGGGGGTAATAGTTCAGAGGTAGAGCCCTTGACTGGCTTGTGTAAGGCTATGGGTTGTTCCGCCACCACAGCAGAAAACAACAAAACACCGCACACAGTATTTTAAGTTGAACAGGACTCCAAGATGTCTGAATAAAACATTAAATCTTGATGACACATTAAAATAAAATACATTTAATTTCCGTTATTATGAATGAAAAGTAGACCCTCGCTTCCACACTAAGGCAGCACAAGGAGAATTCTTACCCTTACCCCCTTCTATAAGGGCAGAGCGAGCCGAGTAAGAGAATTTGGGAACTAAGACCCTAAGGCCAGAGTTAGCAAAGAGCGTTTCCAGGCATTCCCTACACCTTCCTTCGCACGCCCTCGCCCTTCCTGTGCTCCCTGTTGAGATTTCTCGAATCTTCATCCACAAGGAGAGCCCCTGGGAAAAGCGCACTGGCCCGGCTTCCACCAGCCTCTCCCGACTGGGACCTCGAACGCTCCGAGTTCCGCTGTCGGTAACAGGGCAGGACATCCGGCCCCGCTGAGCTGCCCTCGGAGGCCGCGAGGCTATTTCGGCCGCCTGGCAGCGCGGAACAGGCCAGACGCTAGGCGTCGCGTTAGGCGACGGCGTCCCAGTCTGCAGGAGCGGCCACGTGCGGGGAGATGCACTCCCTCTTCCGGTGCCCGCGAGGCCTCCCGAGCTGTCCCTCAGCGGCTCCTGCGCCCCGCCTGCGCCCCGCCCAGCGCGCGTGCCTCGTTCTGCGTGGCACCCCGGGATACCGGGGTCCAGTTCCTCACGTGGAACCAGACCCTCAACGCGGAGCACCCTGGGCGCGGCCTCCAAGCTGCCTGCCCCGCTGTCCTCCGCCCTGCTCTGACTTTCTCCTAGCATTCGCGAACCTTCCTCCTCCACCTTGGGCAATGCCACCCCCGCTGCCCAAACTTCGTGGCCTCTTCACAAAGAACCTCTCCTCAGAAAGTGGCTTTCTGTGTTTTATCTCCCTCCCCGGCATCACCTCGCAGACGGCGGAGGCCGTCCCCTCCATTCCGTAAAGGGGCAACTGCGGCGCGCAGCTGCAAAGTGCCCGTGGCGGCCTCAGCCTCCCGCTCCGCCCGAGCTTCGACCTCGCGGGCACCCACGCCCGGCCGCGCGAGCCCGACCCTTCCCGCCGGCGCGCTTGCAGGCCCCGCCCCTGCCCGGCGCGCCTGCGCGGTCGGCGCCGCCAGCCCCAGGTCTGGAGGCGCCGCCGGGAATCGCGAGGCCGGCGGGCGGGTGGATGGTGGGCGGGCGAGCGGGAGGGAAGCCAGGCCGCGACTCCTCCCGTAGAGACTTTCCCACGGTGCCGCCGAGACGCAGCCCTCAGCCCTTTTCTCGGTGCTCGGAAGCTTCCCTCCGCCGGGAGAAGCGGCGGGCGCTTGGTGCGGGACCCCACGCTGGCTCCGGACCCGCAGGTGGGTCCTTCTGCCCAGGCCAGCCTCCGCTGCCCAGATCTTGCAAAGGAAAACCGAACGGCCGGTTAGACTGAGCTTCGGATGAGCAAGGATTTTTTTCTTACCCGTTTACGTATGACTCCTGCAATATTTAGGACAAATACTAAGAAAATTATTCGCTAATCTGAAATTCAAAACTGGGCGCCCTATATTTTCCCTGGCAGCTGTCCCAAGCCTTTCCCCAGCCGATTCCAGGGATCCGGCCTGTCCCGCCCCACCAGGCCCTTCCCTTCTACTAGTATACCGCCCTAAATGTAGGGCTGACCGCAGCTCCGCAAAGGGCTTTCTGCGGGTGCTCCCAGCTGGAAAGGAGGAAGGTCGTCCTACTACGGGCTCCATCCAGCTGCCGGGCTCCAGCTGCGGGACTCCGGCCGGAAGCGGCAAGGCTAAGGTGCCAAAGCCCATAGCCACCACTGATCAGGCAGCTTGTTCCATGGGCAGCCAAAAGAAAACACTGAAGAGATTTCTGCCTGGCAAAGAGTTGCCCAAGGAGAAGGGTGGGACGGGGTGTTGGCTGCTTTCCTTCAGGGAAAATTCTTCCACTCCTGCTCCAAGGAGCTAGGATCGGACAGAACAGGCTGAGGAACTGGCAGAATGCCTGCTCAGTACCCAGACTTGGTGCTACTGCAGAGAACGTGTCTGTTGGGCACTGAATCATGCCCTTCTCCAGTCTGCCCAACGCCTTTGCCCCTCCTCCCCATCTCAGGTGCTCAGAGTTAGACCTATTGAAGGAAGGTGGTTTTTGTCTCTGGAAAATTCATAACCATCAGATTCAGTAAGAGCTTGGCATCTGGGAATCACCGGAGTCCTCCCCCTTTCACTCTTTCTCGTCCCCTTTTGGAAAAGGAGTTGCCAAGGGGAAAAGAACTAACTTGCCGGCCATCACTGGCTTCTCACAGGGATTATTTCAGTCTCACAACTACTTTGTAAGATAATCGTTTTCTTCACTATTTGATGGGTGAGAAACCAAGAGAATGAGAATGGCTTTTTAAAATAGTTCCCACAGTCTTGACTCAGCAATGCTCCACCTTGAGACTGGCATTGAGAAGGAAGGGTGGAGGAACAGTGGCCAGTGGCAAAGCACTTCAGGTGAGCTGGTCTCTTGGCTTCCAGCCCTGGTCCTTGGAATGAGCCTCAGGGATGAAGATGCAAGGGAACACCCAATACCATCCTAAAGGGAGGAAGCCTAACAAAGGTAGCCAGGGACACAGTGCCCTCCCCACTGCATGAAGGCAGAAGGGCTGAAGGAAGCCTTTAACATTAGGGCCAACCTTCAGGACTTTTATAGCATTTACCCTTGTAGTCAGGCAAGGTTTGATGCAGGCTTGACATCTGGTGAGCATTGACTCTGATTAGCACACTTCACTATTTCTTATTTCTCTTCAGTAATCTGCCCTGTAAGGGAGGTATTGTTTTCTAATAAATGATGAAAATGAGGTTCCAAGAAGAGGTTGTATGACACTCAGTCTGTAAATGTCAGAGCTAGAATCTGAAATAAAAAATCTCTTAGCCCCTCTTTCCACTTCCACAAAGCTACTTGGTGCATCTTCCACCTGGAGGTGACCCGACCAGCTGCTTGGGAGCTCAGTAGTATGAGAACATTAACATGACCAATGAGACTCCAACCCCCCTGTGCAAAAGCTGAGTCCATGAACTCAGATTCACTTGTCTCCCACAAAATAAGACTGGAGATCCAGGTGTGGTGGCACATGCCTATAATCTCAAGGCCTGGGAGTCTGAGGCAGGAAAATTGCAAGTTCAACACCAGCCTCAGCAACTTAATGAGAACCTCTCTCTCAAAAAAAAAAAAAAAAAAAAAAAAAGAAGAAAGGCTGGGGATATAGCTCAGTAGTAAAGTGCTGGGTTAAAAGGAAAAAAAAGGTGCATACCCCAACCCCTTTAGGTTTAGTAACTAATATGCTGTTGGACTCCATATTACTTTTTTTTATTACTTTTTTTGGGGGGACAGAAAATTGAATCCTGGGGTGCTTCACCACTGAGCTACCTCCCCAATCCCTTTTTAAATTTTTATTTAGAGACAGGGTTTCACTGAGTTGCTTAGGGCCTCGCTAAGTTGCTGAGGCTGGCTTTGAACTCACGATTCCCCTATCTGAGCCTCCCTAGCCACTGGGATTATAGGCATGCACCACCGCACCTATGTTAAAAATGATTTTAATAATGTGGAATTCTGCTGGGCATGGTGGTACATACCTGTAATCCCAGCAGCTTGGGGAGGTTGAGGCAGAAGGATCATGAGTTAAAGCCAGCCTCAGCAACTTCGTGAGGCCCGAAGTAACTTAGAAAGACCCTGTCTCAAAATTTAAAAAAAAAAAAAAAAAAGTGAGAAAGAAAACAGGTTGGAGATGGTGCTCAGTGGTTAAGCACCCCTGGGTTCAATCCTTGGTACCAAAACAAAACAAAGAAAGCATTTTTACTCAGACCGTTGCATCCTTAGTGCAATAGAATATTACAGTCAGAAGGGACTTGAGATGATCAATTCTCTTCAATAGATGAAAAAATATGAAGTCCAGAGAAATTAAAAAAAAAAAAACCCTTCCCAAGGGCATTGTCACTTTAGTCAACCAAGGAGGCTTTGCATATGACTGAATATTTTCAGCTCTGGCCTTCAGGGTCTTACTAGCAGTGTCTTCAGGAGGCCAGGTCTGCCCGGTTCTTAGACTGAGTACCATAGGTTCTGTTCCCATTCCTCTACCACTTCAGGAATTGGATTGCTGTTTCATGTCCATTTGGATATTCCGTTTATTCTCAGAAGAAGTTCCCTGCCTGGCCAGAAGAGACCCCACCCCAGGAGCCCCAGATTGATTCTGACTCAAAACCAAGAGTTTGAATGGAACCAGACCATCAAAGGTAATGCCATCAGACAAATAGTGACATTTTAGGGACTGCTGAGCTGTCTCTCCCTTTCTCACATGTGCCCTCTCTGTGTATATCATTCCTAGACACTTCTTAAGCCATTCATTATCCTTAGGTTCTCCCAGAGTATTCAAATGCCCTAAAGAAGTTGACCCTAGAAACTGAGGTAGAAAATGTCCTTGAGGTCCCTTATCAGGGTAATATAAAATGAAGTCCAGTTGAGGACTTTCTGCCCCGGGAAAGAATTTAGCAACTATTAAGAGAGGTTGTTTCCCGTATGGACAATAAGAAAGGGTTAACTGTTTCTCACGGGTCCTGAGCAAAGTCTGTCCCCCACCAGTTCCCATAACCGGGTTTCCTGAAATGGAGCAGGTCCCAGGTGCCTCTCCACTAATCACTTCCTTGGAAATGGGGCCATGAAGCTCAGATTAGCTCATCCCTTCACCTTCTTGAGGCCTTCTCCACCTGGAGCACAGAATCTGGGGCAGCTGCACCACTGCTCTCCTATCAGGGGTCAGACAGGGATGTGCTTGCAGCAGGCTGTTAGGTTAGGGGGCACTAGAGGCTGCATGGTGATGCTGACGTTTGTGCCAATTCGTGGACTACAGCATCTGTTCTTCCTCTTTCTAAGACTTATAGGCAAAGATGCTCCCCAGGATGATAACTGAAGTTTGCACCCTGGGCAGCTGCTTCTTCATCCCATTCCCTGTGCTTTCTGCCTTTCCTTCTTAGAGTATCTGTCTATGATACTGGATAGCTTCCTGTTTCTCCTGGCTGAGTCACCCTTTACACCAAGTCTCTGATTTCTCACCAGGAGATGTCATTCCATTTCTGTTTGTGTCCAGTTTTCCTTTGCCTAGATAACCAATAAAATTTGTATCTCAAAGTGGTTCTGATCTCTGTGATTGGCTTTTTATCTTCTCTCTAAGCAGGGCTGGATTTGTCCTGCCAGCTAATGTCCACTGGAAGGGAAGTGTGCTTTGTGGCCTAGAGGCCTTGGGGAAAGAAATAACATGTAATTTGATCACATATGGCCAAGTAAATCTATTGATTTGAAAACCAGATGATCAACTTTATTTGAAAGACAAATAGGCCTATTGGGACAAAGGTGGTTCTTACAGGAGCTCATTAAAGAGGGTATTGGCTTCACATGTTCAGTCCTGGGTCCACCTTTGCATGATAACAGTACTCTGAAGTACTTTACCAGGAATGCTAGCGCACACAATCTTTAGAGCTAGTAATTTGAAAACTTAGTTGATCCAATTTTCCGCTGATCCCTAAAGTTGTCTTGATTTCCATCTGTTCTAGCTTTGAGGTCCTTTTTGTCTTCTGCTTCCCCAATTTTCATTCTCACCAATTGCAAAGAGATTGTGGGATCAGAAGTCTAAAGGGGGTCAGGATGACTGAATTCTTTTCCCATCTTACCACTTACTTAAGGTGTTATGTTCTAGTTTTCCACAACGAAAATAGGGAAATTCTCCCAGGAATATGGTTAAAATAACATCTACGAAATAATTTGAGAGTTTTAGAATCTTTAAATTGGAAGAAATCTTAAAGGTCTTTCAATCCAGTGTTTCCTGGCCAGAAGAGCAACATTTGTTCCAATTTGTTTCCTTCATCCCCACCCCCGCTCCAGAATAGTCTCTCTACCTCTTTCCTCAATCTCTTCCTGGTATCCAAGATAGAGAATTGATCCAGTTTGCATAGTATATTTAGGATTGGGAAACTGACCTACTTTGCCTTCCCATTTCATGCAATAGGCAGGTCAGTAGTCACAACAAGTTGATATCTAGCTTTTACTTGAATATCTTGTGTTAGAAAATTTGCTACCTCAGAGGCAACTCATTCCAGCTTTGGACAGCAGTGGTTTGGTAGAGAGTTTTTCATTATATCAAGCTAAAATCAGTCCCCATCTCCCCAGCCCTATATCTTCCACCCATTGGTCCCAGATCTGCCCTTTGAAACCACAAAGAATCCATCTAATCCCTTTATAAAGGGGCCTGGGGAATACTCAGGATTGTTATTGTTAACTTGTCACAGTGGTTCAGACCTGGCCTGAATGATCGTATTACACATGCCCCGAGCTGGGTACACTAGCTGTGTTCCTAAAACATTGTATAAACCAAGTTTTGTGTGAATCAAATCATTTTAGACATACTGGGAAGTTGACTGTTTAAAAGAAATCCTGCTATCAGTTCTTTTATAAACTGAGGACTCCTTTCGTAATGCAAATAATCTCCATTAACCTTTTATGCAAATGCAGATTTTCAGACATTATACTTTACTTAGGAAAGATTTGCCTACATACCAAAGGTGTAAAATAATGATGTAGGCAATAGCTAACTTTCACTGGGCCCCTGCCTGGCACTGGTGCTGTGCACCTCACAAGCGCTGTTTAATTTTTTGCCACAACTTTCTTCTGTAAAATTCTCCCCCACCCTTTTTTTTTTTTAACAGATGAGGAAACTCAGGCTTAGAGAAGAGAATACCTTGTCCAAGGTCATACAATTAGAAAAGGATGAGCCAGAGTTCAAACAAGGTCAGAGTTCGGACTCTGATAGCTAAACCACCAGGAAGTTTCAGATGCCAGCAATAGTTGAAATGAGTGGCTAGCTATCTGCTCCATGCCATGGCACAAGTAAATTAGGCTAAGATACAGAATACTGACCTCAAATGTCTGCAAAGATGTACACAAAACTATGCTGGCACAGTAGATTTCCCAGCACAGCTCACATTTTTCTAGTGTAATTTGATCAAGGAACCCCAGTGATATCCCCTTCAGCTATTATCATTAAACAGATGCTGCCAAAATTTATTTTAGGCATAGGGTTGTGAGAAGGCACTTTTTCAAAGGGTCTAATATTCCCAGGGGTTAGTAACATGACCTTCTTAGAAGAAAGAAGTGATTCATTATTGACTGGTAAAATCAAAGGTATTGAGAATTGAGTTGGTCCCATCCTGCTCCTAGATGGGTCAGAATCATTCAGACGGTCCTAGTTTTTAATGGCATTTAGATTTGCAAGTTAAAAATAGTTTGGGATGGATGGTCCACAAATAAAGGTGGTTTTGAATCTAAACTGGACAGAGATAAATGGATGTAATATATCTATGTCCTTAAATCATTTCAAGTTTCCCCAATTTAGTCAAAAGTGGCATGCATTCACAACATTGCTCAGCTCAGAATACAATCCTTAGGACTCCTGGGACTCCAGAATTTTTTTGATGCTGTCTAAGGAGACTCAAGTGAGGACTCTCTTCCATCCTCCAAGATACACTCAACCCACCCCACCTAGGTTCATTTAACATAAGACTTTGCAGTCTCATCTGCAGACTTTTGCTTTCAAATACATGTTCATCCTTTGCAACTCATGACCCCAGTTGGCCAGAATCAAGCTGGAATCCTGGTCTACACTAGTTACAGGAAATTAGGCCAGGCCTTATAAGGTGCCCAGCTCTCTTGCAAACACACCTTTCTAATCTTTTCTATAGCAGCAGGCTTGTTTACAATTTCAAGGTATAGACTCAGGTGAGGAAATATGTACTTTTCTTTATTCTCAGCCCCTATTTCTACTGATGGCAGAAAAAGAATAACTGTCACCAATTCCAGATGACTCAGTCATTGTAAGTTTTAAACTCAGTTTCTTAATTTCTCTTCTCAGTCCCCTCCTCGTGATGTTCCAGTTGGGAGTTTATGTACATTCTGACATCAGGGAAGGGGCATCAAGGCCAAGTGTCATCTTCTGTCTCTCTTGCCTAACAAAGTATAACTGCCTTCACTTGGTCTTGGCCACTGGGCTCCATGGCCATTGCAGTTGCTGCAGAGTCCCTGGCAGGTGGATCCTGGGCTCTTAGTATAGACATAGCATGGTAATGGTTCTGAGCTTCCACCTCAGCTCTCCTTGGTACTGCTGAGCCTCCATCTGGGCCCTGGCCATCCACCCTACCTCTGTGTGGTTCTCACCCACACTCCACACTCCACACCAGTCCCCACAGGCACACTGACTTTTTTAGTTCTCAGTGTGTGAGCTCATGCATTCTCTCTCTCTCTCCCTCTCTCCCTCCATATGTATATATAGATATAAATAGAAATATATATATATGGAGAGAGAGAAATATACATAAATAAATATATATATTCTCTCCCCCCCTCATCAGGGGATGGCACCAAGGAACTTTCTGGACTTCTTCCAAATGTCCAAAAGATTAGGACTTAGCAGATAAGAAGGCTGGGTGGAACAGGGGGAGATTTTCTCAGCCCTGCTTCACCTGCACAGATGATGAATGATGCCCTTTTCATTCTGTGGCAGTTCCCCCCTGACAGCCTGGGCTACTCTGAAAGGCCATGTCTTCTCAGAGTTCCAGGAATGAAATAGTGCCTAGGTCTCCTTCATCTACTACCCTCTGGAGGTGAGGACAGAGCCCCAGGGGTACATCTAATGCTCTCGCAGCTCTCTCTTTCAATTGTACTCCAAGCCCAGAAAGGATTATATTTTCTATCTGGAGGGAGAAATTCACATGTTCTTTCAGCTCAACAGATGATGGCATAAACTCTGGGCTTTAGGTTTAGTGGGTTCTGTCTCTTGGTATTTAAAGTGAAGCTTCTGGATTTAAAAAAAAAAAAAAAAACTCTCAAGCACCTGGTTCTTACAACTTAAAAACTGGAGTTTTCAAGAACATCATCCCCTCAGCAGGAAATAGCTATAAGGAAAAAAAGGAGGAACGTCATCCCTGCAATAGACTATTTTATGGTGCTGGGGATGGAACCAGGGCCTCTCACGTGCCAAGCATGTGCTCAGCCACTGAGCTGTACCCCCAGCCCTCTACTACAGATTTTTAAAGGTCTAGTTTAGGGTTCAGAAGACAAAAATCTAATTCTGACCTCTCTGTAACATCTCTATGCAGAGGGCAGAGCATCTTCAAAGTACTTACTACTACCTAAGTAATGGAAGAAAGATTAGGGGTAAAATAAATGAGAAACACATGGTTTGAAATGAAAACATTTAGTTTCATCTTTTTACAATAAAGATTCATCTTCTCCCTCAAGGTCTTTTCCGGCACTCATTAGTTTATTGCACAAATATATCTGGGTCTGCTCTGCTGGGGCTGCAACTGTGAAATAGATGTGCTCTCTTCCCTCATGGACCTCACAGTCCAAAAGGAAAGACAACCAGTGGGTGGTGATGATCCAGGATAGAGTGCTGTCAGAGGCCCCTCTCCCAGACTTTGAGCCCAGAGAAGGCTTTCCAAAAGAAGGATCATCTATACTGAGACCCAAAGGATGAGTAACCTTTTGGTGAATGGAAAAGGAAGAGGATTCCAGACAGAAGGAATAGCCTGTTCAAAATCCCACTCACAGTGGGAAAGCTCCTGGAGGTGCCTATGGTTAGGACACAGAGCACCAAGGGAAGAGTGGAGATGAGGCTGGAAAGGTACACAGCACATGGAGACTTTGTTAAGAACTTTTGACTTTATCCCAAATGGGCAGCTACTGAAGGGTTTCCAGCAGAGGCATGATCTGTCAGACTGATGTATTAAACACACCGCTTGAATTGCCCAGTGGATAAGATGGCTCAGGGAGGGTGCGTAGAATAAGAAAAGTCCTAGACACACCATCATCAACAACATTATCAAAGATAACACCAAAATTAAGTGACAAACAGAAGAGGAACCCATAATAGAAACAGAGGAGGGTCCATAGGAGTTGAAAGAGAACCGAGAGAGTGTGGCAATCCTAAACCAAAAGAGAATCTCCAGAAGTTCAGGACATAATCGGAATCAATCACTACCAAGCAGAACAGTAAGATGGCAAGTGGAAATAACAACCGGATTTAGCATTAGGATTATTGACAACCTTGTTGAAAGCACTTTAAATCAATTGCATCAATGCTCATCTATCCCTTCCAAGAACCATCAGTCTCTAGACGAATGTCTTCCAAATGGATATCTTGAGTCCAGATCTCCCCTTTGAATTCCACACCCAGTTACAACTCACTACTCAACATCTTAACTTGAATATGAGGTATCTAAAACCCAGGTCCCAAGACCAATAATCTCCATGCCCAAACCTGATCATCTTGAAATATTCTTCAGCTCAGTGTGTAGTTCCTCCATTCATCCCACTGCACAGTCCATCCTTGACGAACCCTTTTTTCTCACCACTACCCCACACGTCTAACCCATCGCCAATCTTGTAAATTTTTTCTCCCTGTGCATTTTTATCTCCACTGCCAACATCTGAAAGCAAGGTACCATCTTCTTTCTCACCTGAACTGAAGTGGTAGCCTCCTAACTGGTTTCTCATGTCCACCTCTGCACTCCTTCCACCTACTCCCCACTCAGCAGCTGGAGTCATCTCTTTTGCTTCGTTTTTTCATATACAAAATTGTATCACTTGTTTCAACCCTTCAGTTGCCACCCAGGGATTTAAAGGTGAAACCAAATTTCTTTAAATGATATAGAAAGTTCTGCTTGATATGACCCTGGCCTGTCTTCCCAGCTGCAGTTCACTGCACATTCCCTCTTAACCTCTGTTTTCCCTCCACAGCGGCCTTCTCTCCATTTCTTATATGCACTGTGCATCCAACAGAGGTCTGGTATCTTCTACTCTGTCTCTGTGGCTAAGAACGTGAGCTCAAGTATTGGAGTAGGGTAAAATCCCACCTCTACTCCTTTCTGGGTCAATGGCCCTGGATAAAGTACTCAATTGATAAATGTCTCTATTTCCTTATCTGTGAAATGGCCTGAATACTTACCTCTCCAAGATGTTGTAAGAATTCAATAAAATGATATAGGCACCGGGGCAGGATGGCACACACTTGTAATCCCAGTGACTCAGTGGCAGTAGAATTGCAAGTTTGATGTCAGCCTCAGCAACTTAGCAAGACTCTGTCTCAAAATAAAAATTAAAAGGGCTGGGGATGTGGCTCAGTAGTAAAGTGCCTCTGGGTTCAATCCCTAGCACACACACACAAAAATTTAAATAAAATATGTATAAAGTATAAGAAGTATAGTTTGTAATTAATATCAGTGACTTCTAATATTATTCTCCATTCTCTGTCTGGTTAATGTTTTTCCTATTTCAGATCTCAGCTCACAAGACCCAAGAAAGGTCTTCTTTTACCACCCCCTCTTCCCTAATCAGGTTACTACTCTCTGCTAAATTCTTTCATAGTGCCCTGAACATTTCATTCATAACACTCATTATCCTTTGTGATTATATAGCTGAGGGTTACTTTGTTAATGTCTGTGAACCTCACCAGAGAATCATCCAAGAGGACAATGTCTATTTTACTCATCATTATATTCCCAGATCCTAGCACAGTGCCTGGCACATGATAAGCCTTACGATTTTTGAATGAATTCTTGATGGAACAGAGAAGAAACAGAGATGAGTGCTAATAACTCAAGAAAACTGGGAACATAAATAGTAAGGGCAATACATGCTAACCATCAGGGTTCTTTTTTTCCCCCAGTACTAGGAATTGAATCCAGAGCCCCTCTATCACAGAGGTACACTCCCAGCCCTTTCAAAATTTTATTTTGAGGGGTCTCAGTAAGTTGCTAAGGGCCTTGCTAAGTTGCTGAGATTGACCTGGAACTTGTGATCCTCTTGCCTCAGCCTTCTAATTCCCTGGGATAACAGGCATGCACCACTGCACCCAGCAAAGATTCCTTATTTTTTCAGCAGGCAAGCACTTGAACATGTTTGAATGCTGATGGGAAAGAGCCAGCAGAGAGAGCTCACCAGAAGGCATGAGGGCCATAAGAGTGTGGGAGGGGATAAAACTCAGAGCAGGAGCCAGAAGAAGCAGTCTCAGATGGAAGGAGGGACACCTCTCACATGGCACACAAACAAGAGCTGTGAACTCAGCTACATCTACCAGCTTGGTGGCAGAAGCCGAGATCTTTCCATGAATCTGTGGACTCTAAGCACCAAATCTGGATTCTCTGTGAAGCTCAGCAGATTTGGTGGACATCATCCATTCACTTTTGCAACTCACATAAAAAGGAAGCAGACATTTTCTTCATCATTGACTATACTGATTCACTACAGAGCAAAATAACAAGTTTCCAAAGCAACCCAGTCGCAGAGCTGACAAGTGATCTCAGCATTCCCTTTATTGAGCATGCTTCCTTTCCAAATTGGGAAACAGTAAAGTAATAAGTTGGTAAAATAATGATGGCTGACGTCGATTGAGTGCTTACTCTGTGCTGGGTGTTGTTCTAGTATTTCACCTGTAATAACTCATTTGATACGCACATTTTACAGGTGAGGAAACTGAATCCCAGGGAAGGTAAGCATGTGTCCAAGGTCACACAGCTAATAGGCTACATAAATAAACTAGGTTTTAAACCAACGGAGCCTGACTCCAAAATTGATGCTTTTAATCATTCTGCTATACTGACCCTCTCTGAACATATTAGGAATCAAAAAAAACTTCAACTTTCTACCATGAACTAGTAATTCTGCAAATCTGGATATTCACTTAAGTGTCTGAAAATCAGTTTGTTCACTAATAAAATGAGAATAAAAATTAGAATGCTTTTCTTACAAAGGCTTTTTTTTTTTTTAATGGTATGGGGATCAAACCCAGGGCCTTGTTCATGCTAGGCAAATGCTCTACCACTGAGCTATATCATCACCCTCTAGAAAGTCTTAAGACTATGAAGTGCTGAAAGTAGGAAATTATTCTACAAAAGCTATTGTTATGCTAATCATAAGACCTAAGATCCTTGACTTATATCTGGGCTACCATCTAATACACTATCTTGGGATCCTCAGTTCCCATAATCAGTATAGCAGCAGCAGTTTGGTGGTCCTGGTTCCTTTGGCAGGTCAGCTGATTCTCATCCCATCAACTTTAAAGTTCCTGTCCAAGCCTTCTTGATGATCATTATGTAAACCTTGGTCTCCTCCTTCCTGAACCTTCCAACATATATTCTCACCTCTGAGGACATTATGCCCTTGCTCCTTTGATTCCATTGCCTGAAGGAGTGACTGTCAAAAAAAAAAAAATTAACCATAAATAGCCTGAATTACAGCTATTGGTGAGATGCACCCCAAAAGGCCAAGTTCCATTTTAGTGATAGAATCACAGCATGGACAGCTGGGAGAGATCTTCAGGGTGGTCTTTTAATGTAACTCCCCACTGGTCTCCCAGCCCATTTTATAGACTAGCAAAACCAAGGCCAGGTAGATGAGATGACAACTAGTTAGGGGTGGTAGCAGGATTTTGTTTTACCTTGCAAATGTTTTCAAGTTCACTTAACACGTTATTTCACTTTGCCAAAATCATATCTGGAAAGTAGTTCAATTACACTTACTTATTTCAGTGTGCATACCTTTTTCAGAAAGAAGCAAAATCCTAAAATTCAGTTACCCAAAAAGCCATCATGAAACCTTAACCCCAGCTGGTTAGGGTGGTTGGTGCTGAAGGCAGGAAGATAGCACAAGGCCAACCTGGACAATTTAGTGAGACCCTTGGCTTAAAAACAAACAACCCTTCCAAACACACACACACACGCCAAATCCTGGACCTGGACCCAGTAATTCACTGAAAGCACATTTTTCAAATTGCCCTTACTTGGCAATTCCAGGCAGTCCCATATAGAAATGGACCCACCTCTTCAGGGGCAGATAGGACCTAGTGGCTCTGAACAAAGCCACCCTGTTATTACACTCCATCCCTGAGCCTAGTTTAGTTTTCTAGTCTGGAAGAACAGCATCTACTTCTCAGAGCTGGAGTGGGGGTGGAGTGTCACATGACATAATGCACTTTTAGCACCCACCGCCAGCACCCACCCCATTCGTTTGTTATAACTCGGGTACATTTCTTCCTCTCCTAAGCAGAGAGCTGTTCACCTTGGTTAATGACCTTAGACCCTGGACCACTCAGCCACTAATAAACCAAGGAGAAACCCAGCCTGTGCCAGGCCTAGAAATGTCCACCCCCACCCCCACCCCCCTTAAGACAGTGACTAGGCCGGAATTCTGTTGGTTGATAAATGAGAGGAGCTGAGAAGCCGCTGCGATGACTGTTCCGAGAATCTGATTTGGGAGAAGGCGAATCTCCAGGAGCACCATGGCGATGCTTTGGGAAAGCGGGCCAGCCTACCTGCCGGAAGGAGGACTGGAGAGAGGGGGGATGGCAGAGAGAAACGCTTAAGGGAGATGGCCTGGAGGTGCCCAAAGAGGAACATTTGAAAAGGAAAACAGAGGCCGCATCTCGGGAAGACATCTCCGCGGTGAGTGACATTAAAAGAAGGATTGCGGGTCCCGGGGATACGGATTTTGGACCACAGGCGAAGGACAAAGGTGGGCTGTCCAAACTAAGACCGAGCCGCGTAAGCTGTGGGGGGTACCCAGGCTGCCGAGGGCTGACGGGGGCTGACTGGCGAGGACCGGAAGGCGGGGGTTAAGGGGACACCCACGCGGAAGGCGGTGGGGGTCGGGAGCGGGCCGCGGAGCCGGCACCGCGTTGGCCTCGGGGAAGGTCAACGACCCGGGGCGGGGAGCAGTGGGGAGAACCGAGAGGGGCCGCGGTTGCCATGGCGCCGGGCGGGGAGGGGGCGACTCGGGCCCCGCCCCGAGCCCCGCGGGGCCGCGGGCTCCAGATGGTCCCCGGCCTCCCGCGGGAGCCGGCGGCCTGCGGCAGGGGGAGGCTATTGTCCTCCTTCCGCGGCGCCGCAGTCCCGCCGCTCGCGCCCGCGCGCCGCCGCCACGCGCCCCGCCTTCCGGTCCTCCCCAGCCACCGGTCCCGCGCT
>JAJEJO010000171.1:174696-226818 GCA_020662805.1 Glaucomys volans | reverse complement strand
ACCGGCCGCCGCCCGCAACCGCCCCACGCGGCCGGGCTGCGGGCGCGGCGACGACCGGTGCGCCCCCGTCCGCCGCGCTCCCGCCCGCCCCGCCGGCGCTCCGCACCCAGGTAGGTGCCGGCGTCATGTCCCGCTTTGTCCCGACCGGCGGGGCGGCGCGCTTTGTGCAGCCGCGTGCGGGCGGTGGGGTCGAGGTTGGGGTCCGGGCCGGTCCTGGGGAGCCGGGGAGGAAAGATGCAGCGTCTGGCCCTCGCTCCCGCGTGGTGCCGGGAACAGGATGCACAGTGTCATGTGCCAGCAGCCAGGTACCAGTGTGAGGACGGTGGGGGTCGAGACTGGGGGTGCGCGGGCCTTTCAGGAGCCTAGAAAACAGTCTGGAAGAGTTGGGGCTTGACAGACGCGTTGATGGATCGGGGTCGGATGGGCTCGGAGCGTGTGTGACAGCGCCAGCAGTTCGCATCGCTGAGGCTCCGCAGGCTGACTAGCCGGCGCCGGTCCGGATGCTGGGGACGTGCTCGGCTGGCTCTGTCCGGCGTCTGCAGGCAGCCGGCTCCCTCCCTGGTTGGGGGCTCGCTCTGGAGCCGCGTGGGCTTCTCCTGGCCTCTTGGGTTGCCAACTCCATGTAGGCTTCCTCGCAGTGCGTGCAGGAGGGGGACACGTTGGCGGCGGTGACCACCGTAGCACTGGCAAAGGCTGAACGAAGAAGCCTCTTCACTTGGATCTGTGGGGAAGCGTTGTATAAGGTGCTTCGGGGCCGGGACATTTACAGGGTTGTGGAGTCTGCCTGGCACACAACTACCCAGGGAGGTCTTCTGGCTGGGGCATTCTACCTCCAGCGCCACTGTTCATAACCACCGTCCACTCTGGCAGTGACTTACTTTGCCCCATTAACCTCATGACATTGCTCCTTGTCTGAGATGCAGGCTTGCCCCTGTTCTAACCTGCTACAGGCTGTCTCCGTGGGTTGTCTCCCCGCAGCTTCCCCCCCCCCCAGAGCAGCCACAACTCCAACACTGAAAGCTGGCAGAGCCATGGTCAGGGTATCCACAAACCAGTTTTCCTTGAAGAAGAGGGCAGATTGAGTTCCAAATCTGTATCTTAGCTGGAGGTGTGAGGTAACCTCTTGGCACATTCAGGAGAGCAAAGAATTAGTAAAGGAAAAGCTAAAATGGAGCTTTCTGCATCCCATGGAGAAAATGATGTAAACCCAGAATTGGGGAAGGGAGTGAAAAAGTCTGAATAATTCTGCCCTAAGTGGAGATTCTACACGAGAGAATCAACAATTCAGACCCCTCTTCAGTCCAGTTCCTAAATTCTGCAGAGCAGAGTCCTGACCTGGGAAATGGTTTGGGGTTTTGTTTTTCCTGCCTTCCTCCTCTTCTCTGCCCTGGGAACATCTTTCTATTGCCTCCCCCAGAGCCCTGGGTTTCACTGTGACTTCTTTCTCGTTTTCTCTTTCTGCCAGTCCACGCTTCATATTTGGAAATCCAATAAGATTTTTACTTTGCCAAAGTCTCCTTCTCTTCTAATCTATTATTCATCCTTCTGTCATTTATTCCTCTCTGCCTTTGCCTGGCTGCTCCAGCCCTGTCCTCCTTCAGCACCTCTGTGATTAGCTGTGTCAGGGCATCTGCTCAGTCTCATTAGCTCTGGAGCCCACTCCATCTTCAGCCTCTCCTCTCATGGACTGGGGCTCTAGAGGGGAAATTACATTTGAGTTTAGCATGGGACAAAGCCTGAACACACCTAGAAGCTAAACTCCCGTCATACTCACCCCTGAAAATGTGTCTTCTCAGTTTTCTTAGCTCCTCTAACCAATTCCAGCTGTTTGTCATCTTAGGACAAGAGTGGCCCTCAAAGCGTGCTCTTTAGACCAGCAGCTTTAATATCACCTGGGAACAGGTGAGAAATGCAAATTCCCAGGCTTCATGCCTGAACCAGAAACCTGGGGTGGAGGTAACCATTAGGGCACTGAACCCTCCATTCTAGGTAACTGTGATTCCCATGAGTTTTGAGAATTGCTGGTCCTGACTCTAGAGCTCAACCCCAAAAGTACTCCAGCTGAGGAGCAGCTTTTGTGACCCGATTTTCATTCTTTCCTTGATCCTTTCTCCATCCCTAAGAAAGACATTAATTGGATGGCCAAAAAATAAATCGTACTCAATTCATTCAATGTCTTTTTATTGAATACCTATTTTGCTGGACCCCAAGACACAAAAAGGAGTTAAGACCCAGCCCTCAATGAGTTAAAAGTGGAGCCGGCAGAGAGACACATAAACAACTAACTAATATAATGTGGTAAGCACGCCATAGCTGTATCTGAAATGCTGTGTGAGCACAGAGGTGGACCCATCAGCTGTCTCTGAGAGAGGAAAAGAATTAAGCAGGAGCAGGATATGGTGAGAGGAGGAGGAGTTAGGGTACAAGACAGCTTCTAGCCCGGGGACAGGATTTCTAGCTTTACACACCAGCTAAAACAGAGGAAAGGGGGAGGGAAGACAGCTGCCCTGGAAGACCCACATGTACCCAGCTGAGCAGTCTGCATCCAACAGTGCTTGGGTATAAGTTCCAGCAAGGCCGCAAGCCCGCATCTGGCGGAAGTTGACGTTGTTCTGACACTAACAATATAAGCTATTTGGGCCCAGCTAGAGGTCAGTGGCTAAGAATAAGGGATTGGTCAAATTGTAATCTGGATTAGTTGCTGCACTGCCCTATTGCCAGAGTTCAGGAATCCTCTGAGAATAGGGTGTAGGGAGAGACAGGGGGTCATGAGGCTGGGGAGCTCGCCAGCAGCTCTGAGCATGGAGTCTCAGGCCACAGGCAAGGAATGGTGTACTATGAAGGAAAAGTGAAGAGGAACCAGAGCAGGATCTGGGTAGGAGAAATTCCAACAGAAAACTATAGGAATGTGGAAATGGCAGCTGGGGACACGGACAGAGAACATATTGTCCAAAAGACTCGGAGGCTGCAAAGTTAGAATTCTCAGAGAACACAATTTTCAAGGCACAGAGATAGGACCTCAGAACCACAGTGACAAACAACATTCTCAGGAAGTCTCTGGGATTGAACTTCCTGGAGCAGCAGCTCAGTTGGATCATGGGGATCTACAACCCCCATAGTGCTGTCTTGGCTCCTTATCTATTTCATGGCATTCCTGGGAACTCAGATTGCAAAGCACGAATGTCCCAAACTCCATGTGGTGGGGCAGCACCTAAGGGACTGAACTTTGGCAGGGGGAGGTTCCAGTTCCAGACTTTCTCCCCCAAATGATGGGATTCCACAGGGAATCTGTACCAGCCAGGCCTCCCCTGGATGGTCTGGATCCTATGCCCAGACCCTGATAGGTCTGGGAGGACTAAGTTGGGTCACCAAAAACAAGCAAAAGCAGTGCATGTTTGAGTTCATGAGGCCTATGGAGGTCTCGGGAACACATTTGCTTAGTGACAGCAAACACTTGGTTTCCTTAAGTGTCTGCTCTCTGTGGAGTACCAAGACACAAAATAGTGATATGAAAATCTCAGGTGTCTTCAGGGGCCAGGAGGGTAACATAAATATGGAGACCATGTTTGCACAGGAGCTAAAGGGAATGGTGAGGTCTGTGGAGAAGCTGGAACCAACTCCACCTGAAGGAATCCAAAATCAGTTGTTTATAAGCTGCTGTTGACCAAACAAAACACTCCTGGGGACTGGCTTCAGTGAGTTTGTGACTCCTGGGAAGAGGGACAGGGGTTATATAAACTGACCCTCAGGGGTCTGCAGATGTCGGTGTTTTTAGGTGGAGGTCTATACATGGTTCAGGGCGGGAAGTGCCCTTCCCAGAGCTAAGTGTGACAGTGGCTGCTGGTTGAGATGGGCACTGCTTTGCTGTCCAGAAACTGAGAGTGTTAGGTGACTAGCTCAGGTCATGCCTGACCCACAGTGCTCTTTGCTCAGGGTGATTCAACTCTGCCCTAGAATTTATTTTTATATAAATATTTACACAGCAAATCCAGAAGAATCTATTGGGGGAAATGATGGGGCATGAGTCCTCAGCCTAGTAGAAATTAAGTTCCCTGTTCTGCTATAGGGAATGAAAAGCCCCAATCTAGGAACCTGAGACCTGCGCTCCCTTACACCTCATCAGTGCTACTCCCAGGGAAATCCCAGTGTGAAGGAGAGGGGAGAGGCGGGCAACCCTGCCCTTCAGGTCAGGTTCAGCTTCGTGGAACCAGTTAGCGATAGAGGCCAAGTTCTGCCTCTGTGTGCCCATGGGAGCACACCATCCTACTCACCCCCATCTCACAACCCATTCCTTTTTCCTTCCCCAAACCATAGGAGAGATTCTCCTTACCTCCTTCCTCCCCAGAACCAGAGATGGCCAAGTTCACAGTCCTGGCCCAAGGAAGTAGAGCTCAGGATTAAAATGTCTTCGTGTTCAAGAGGTTCTAGGAAAATGAGAAATGCAGAATTTGGGATTCCGTTAAAGTCATAGACCTCTGCCCTCATTCCCTTGAATGGCTGCTGAGTGCCAAGTTACACAAGAACTTTGGACAGTACTTGTTTTTTAAAAAAATCCCCAGCAACTAATCCGACGTTCATTTGTTAGTTTTGAGGACAAAACGTGTTTGCGTAAATTAAGGTCATAAATACTGCTGGCAAGCACACGTGATCCAGGTTTCCCAGCCTGGGCGCTAGAGTGCTGTGGTGGGTGCTGACAACCCACCACACTAACAGGCTCCAGGACGGTCAGAGAACATGTAAATCTCTATCTCAGAGGCTGTGATTAAGAATTTTGCTTCCAGACCTTGGTGGTGCCAGGCACAGTGGCGCACGCCTGTAATCCCAGCGACTTGGGAGGCTGAGACAGGAAGATCTCGAGTTCAAGGCTGGCTTTAGCAACATAGCAAGACCCTCGGCAACTTAGTGAGACCCTGTCTCAAAATAAAAAATAGAAAAGGCTAAGGATGTGACTTGGTAGTTAAGCACCCCTGGGTTCAATCCCAATACCGAAGCAACCCTTGGTGCTCTCTTCAGCTGCGTGACCTTGAACCAGTGTCTTACTTCTGTGGTGATGCTTCCTCATTGATGAAATGGGGACAGCCATGAACCCTGGCCCCACAGAAGGTTGTGATGGGGAGATGCATGTAAACAGCAGGGACACACAGCACAGCTGACATTTATTGAGCACATATTAAGCATTCTCTGTAGCAGACAAAAGGGAACAAAGGAGAGACAACTGTACTGTGTCCTCCTGTGAACTCCTGGGTGCTCGGTCCATCCTGGCCTGTCAGCTCATCAGTCCACCTGCGTGTCTGTGGTAGATGTGGTTGACCAGAGCAGAGTCTGGGGCTCTCCATCTTCGGGAGCCTACAGGATGCAGGCGGCACAGCACAGAAGTGGGGAGTGGAAGAACTCCACTTTCTACTGCTTACTGCCCATCTTGGGGCTCCCACCTACTGTCTGGGTCACACTGCTTTACACACTGCTATCCTGAGGTGTGCTAAGCTCAGGGTCGCTTTCAGCCCCCACCCCTCTGCCCTGCCCTCCCTGGCCTGAGGCACTTGAAGCCCTTCCTGTCTACCCTCTGCAGATTCTCTGAGACCATGGAGTGAGACCTTCCTGCCTCACTCCACAAGCATCTGCCACGGTGGCTCCCCCTCTCCCACTGGGGGCTGGGTTTTTCACAGACTAAAACAAACAACCCACCCTTGGCCTTGAGGAGAGCAAAAGCAGAGCTCTGGAAGGAAGCCAGAGGACATGATGAGGGGAGGTCCCAGAGGCCCTGAGATGCCCTTCACCAGCCTCCTCTCTTGCAGGAGCAGGAAGCCACCCACCACCATGAGCAGCACTCTGTCACCCACAGACTTCGACAGCTTGGAAATCCAGGGCCAGTACAGTGACATCAACAACCGCTGGGACCTGCCCGACTCAGACTGGGACAATGACAGCAGCTCAGCTCGCCTCTTTGAGAGGTCTCGAATTAAGGCCCTGGCAGGTGAGGTCAGGGGAGGGCCGCGGGAGGTGCTGAGGATACTGGAGGAAGCTGGTCCCAAGGTGTGGGGGGGACAGTCCTTCACCCCTATGGGAAGACCTCACTTTCTAAATTGCTGTGCTAAGTGGGAAACCCAGAATAACCCACCTGGCCCCTGGTTCCCAAATCCAGCCTCAAGAACAAACTTCAGGCACTCCAGAACTTTCCCCAGCTCCCTCACTGCAAGCCTAGAGATGCCAGTGGAGCTGACCCCTGGACTTGCTCCACTGACTAAACAGCTCCCGTCGCTGGCCCAGGCTCTGAGTCAGGTCCCTTCCTCCTCTGGCCCTCCTATTCTCACTGTCACTCTGTCTCCACCCCTATATCCCTCGCCTGTCATTCCCTTTCTGATTCCCACACCTGTTCCTCCGGACCCACCCTCCTCTCTGCACCCTCCCCACCTGTTCCTTCCACCTGCCGCCTGTTACTCCCATTAGTTCATCTACCTGTTTCCGGAAGCAGGTCCTCTCCCGCTGCAGTCCTGTCCGCAGCTGTCCATTCTTCGGGGTTTGCTCTCCACCCACCTTGGTCCCTGCCCTTCCCTGCGGCCAGGGCTCTCCCTTTCGGCTGCTCTGAGCACAAACAAACTCGTTCAACGGGCCTCCCTGCGTTCCGGGGGAGGGGTTGTCATGGCAACCAGTGCGGCTGCCACCTGACACCACCAGCGGCTGGCGTGGGGCTGAGTCACCCACACACCCTTAGGCCACCCACCAGTCTGGCTTCCGTCTTCCATCCCACCCTCTTCATTGCCAGTGACCTGTGGGTTGCCCAGTCCAGGCCAGTGTGAGAAGTCAGGACTACTCCCACCTAAGAGGTGGTGCCCCAGTGGGCGGCTGCTGAGAAGAGACGCTGAGGCTGAGCTTCCCAAACCTGGCTGCATGCTTTACCCAGGAACTACTGTCACAGGCTCCCAAGCTCCTCCTGGCAACAGTGAATCAGGATCTCCAGACATATGGGCCATAACTGAGGCTTTTGAAAAAGCTCCCCAGATAGCTGGGCACAGTGGTGCAGGCCTGTAATTCCAACAACTCAAGAGGTGGAGGCAGGAGAATTGCAAGTTCAAGACCAGCCTCAGCAATTTAGCGAGGCCCTAAGCAACTTAGCCAGACCCTGTCTCAAAAATAAAAAATAAAAAGGGCCGGGGATGTGGCTCAGGGGTTGAGCACCACTGGGTTAAATCCCAAGTACCCCCTCCAAAAAAACAATCTTCCCACATAGTTCCTCTCAGCCAACCCAGCATCAGCCTAAGGACCCCTGTGTGGTGACCATTGCTTCTGAGGACCCTGGACCCTTTTCTCTTTTGGCTGAGTCTTTGGCTGGCTGTTGAAATAGTCATACCAATGCTTCTCTAGCTCAGAGAAAACAAAGTGTGGGATATGGAAAATATCCTCTTTGGGAGAAAGTGTACCTGAAACCCTGGTTTTTGATTCACCTGTTCTCTACTCTGTCATGAGATCTATGCACATAGCATGTGCCACCCAGGACTCTTCCCATGTCTGTAATGACACGCGCCTCCAAGGACCATCACTGTGTCTGTGCATGGGACACATGCCAACCTGTGTGGTCATGATGTCTGGGTGCACAGGACATGTGCCACCCAGAACTCTCCCCATGTCTGTGCACATGCCACCCAATATTGTCCTAACATCTGTGCAAATGAGACCTGCGCCCCCAGGACTGACATGTGTCTGTGCACCCGCGGGAGCCACTCTGTGCTCTTTATCTCCATCACTAAGCGGGTGACTCCCGCTGAAGAGGCAGCTCAGTGTGACTCTGCCTTGTACTGTGCCTCATACCACCAGTGCCAAATAAATACGAAATGGACGGCAATGAGGGAGGGACAAGTGTAGACTGCAAGTGACAAAAGCATAGCCCAGGAAGAGGTAGGAAGGAAATGTGGTGGACGGACCGCCAGTGGGACATAACTGGGACTGGGCCACTAGCTGAGAAGAGCCTATGTGGGCAGGGAAGGGGCTGGAACAGAGGTGATGATAACCGCCTAGTGGTGAGGACCACAGCAATACCTATTCCCTGGGGGAGGCGACCAGGGTAACCGCCTAGCACAGCTCGGGCTTGGCTTCTTCCAGGGTCTCCTGGTTTCCAGGTTTCTCTTTCTCCGCTTTCTGAGCCGAGATCAAAGCCTGCGTCCTGGACGGGGAGCGCCCAGAGTCCCCCAGAGGGGGCCCTGCTTGCAGCCCTGCGACCGCTTGCTTTGGAGGCCTCTCTCGCGGGTCTTCTCCAGTCTTGGGCAACCCGGGGCCTGCCGGGCGGGTCCCCGGCGCTGGCTGCTCGCTCCTCCGCCCCCGCGGGGCCCGGCCCTGCCGCAGCCCGGCTCCGCCTCCCGCCCCTCCCCCGCCACGGTCCGACCTGTTTGTCGGGAGCAGCCAGTGTCTCCTCTCGCCACAGCCAGGTGTGCCCGCTCACTGATCTCAGGAGCTCGGACATCCCGTAATTGCTTTTCCCCACTCCTTGAAACTCCCAGCATACTGGAATCCCCCCCACTAGGGACGGCAGCCTCTCGGGACCCCCGGCACAGGCTCAAGGGGACAGATACTTGCCAGCCTGCCGGGCGCAGGGGAGCATGGACTCTGGGCCTCGGGCTGTGTAGGGGCAGCGGGAAGCATGAGCGGGAACGCAGTGGGCAGGGTGCATGGGAACGGCCTGAACGGGGCCGAAGAGCTTTACTATGAGGCTGTGGAAGGGTCTCAAAACCCCGGGGGTCTCCTGCTCTCACCGGCCGCCTTCATCAACCCTGCTCAGTATGCCAGCGTGTTGGAAGGACGCTTCAAACAGCTCCAAGGTGAGTCCCCGGGGAAGAGGGGACCCCCGGTGTGCCAGAGGGGACCTGGGGCTGGAGGAACAGCCAGGGCCCAGAAGCTGGAGCAGACACTTTCTGTGACTCAGATGTTTGTGTTGGGAGACAACGTGACCTCCAGTCTTAGAGGGAATCATTATAAGTGGCCAGAAAATCCAGAGATGTAGAGGGATTGGGAAAGCTTTGGACCCACTGGGAAGGACCATGTGGGATCACAGGGGTGGGAGTTTGCCCTTGAGGGCCCCCCTGAGTGCAAAGGTAATGAAGATGGAAGGAGCGTGGGTCAATGTCAGCAACTAGAAGGCCTCAGCAGGTTCTGGCAGGTGGCCTCCAGGGGTTTGGCCATGCTTCCCTAGTTAGCAAAGAGAGGGAGTGGGCCAGAGGCCCAGAATCTAGAGCTTGTCTGTTTCCCTGGGCTTCTGAGTGGGCATGTGGATGTGTGTGAGGGGGCGTGTGTGGAAACTGGGTGTGTGTCAAAGGAGAGGTAGGTAGGTGTCTGAACAGGCATGTCCATCCTGGCACACACATTTCAGTGTATTTCTGGCAGTCACTGTTCCGTGGTGTGAGTGTGTGTGTGTGTGTGTGTGTGTGTCTAGGGATGCTGTGGGTGTTTTGTGACATTATACTTTGGTGTTTGGCATTGCCCATTTCTCTAGCTGTCACAGTTTCCATGTCTTTCCCTGTGTGCCAAAATGGCCTCACCCCACTGTGGCTGATATCAGGGTAGTGCCCCCTGAATTCAGTAATGGCTGCATGATCCAGGCCATCCCCAGCTTAGGCAGATCCTGTAACCCTGAAAGGAGGCCCAGAGGCACCCTTGGATCCACAGGTGCTCTGGAGCATCCCACACAGTCTCTAGGACCCCAGGTTTGGCTCAGGTACAGGGGTTGGAGGTGAGAAAGACGGGAATAGACATGGGTGTGTTGCTGTCCTGTGGGTGAGGTGCACAGGAATGTGAGATTAAGGGATGAGTCTTTTCAGTTTCTGAGATGCTGGTGCTGAGATGGGAACAAAGGTGACTTTTCATGCCTGGCCACTTGGGCTGGGTCCTCACACTGGACTCTTGGAGGGGAACTGGCAGGAATCAACCACCAAGGCAGCTTCCCAATGGCCTAAGCCTCTTCCTTCCCTTTACCATTTACAAAATTTTTAAAGAAAAATATTTCTTTCGGTACTGGAAATTTAACCCAGGGCCATTGTACCCCTGAGCTACATCCCCAGCCCTTTTTGTTTTGTATTTTGAGACAGAGTGTCAAAATTTGCTTAGGGCCTCACTAAGTTGCAGAGGCTGCTTTTGAACTTGTGATCATCCTGCCTCAGCCTCTTGAACTGCTGTGATTACAGATGTTCGCCACTGTGCCCGACTAATTCTCATTTTTCTAAGGAACCTGACAACATCCCCTTTCCAGGATCCATCCTGTGGGCCAAGCAGCATGACTTTTTCTATCTTTGTTTGAGATTGGCACCTAACTTGGCCTGCCCGGCTCCCTTGTTTTGGAGGGCTCTCCACCTTGCAACGTTTTGATTCTCTCCTTAATCTTGGGATGTTGGTATCCCCCGAAATAGATACCCTGCAGCCAATTGGGTGACCCCACCCTAGAGGTAGAGTGGCCCATCATTTATGTACACGATCCAAGGACAGTGAGCCGAGGAGGAGGCCATTGACCTCTCCAAGGTCAAGTCCTAATGACCCCTTGGAAGAGCCACTGCTGTGATTTCAGGCCACGCCCTCTGTTTTGTGCCTTTAAGGCAGCTCCTCACCAGGGAGCCATGTGTGCCAGGCACCCACTAGGTGTCTCATACCTACCTATTATCTCATTTAACTGACATGATGAGGGTTGAAGTAGAAAGTTCATGTGCCCATTTTATAGGTGGGGAAGGTGATGGGTGGAGTAGCCTGCCTAGTGTTCCCACTGTTACATGAAGGAGCCCAATCCCAGCTCCTTCCTGGATAGTTTCTTTTCTCTTTCTCCTCAAAGCCTACTTTCTGTCTCTCCTTTCTTTTAGTTCTTTACTTTGCTAATGAACTCATTCCAAATTCTTCACTCCCCACCTCACTTCCTGCTCTGACCCACCCCCCAAACTGGTATTTAGAAGCAGGCATACTGTACTCAGAGGACAGAAATGACCCCATGTTGCCCCCACAGATGAGCGAGAAGCCGTGCAGAAGAAAACCTTCACCAAGTGGGTGAACTCGCACCTGGCCCGGGTGACGTGTCGGGTGGGAGACCTGTACAGCGACCTCCGGGATGGGCGCAACCTCCTGAGGCTCCTGGAGGTGCTCTCGGGAGAGACACTGGTGAGCTGCCATCATGGGAGGGGAGCCTCAGCAACTAACCAAAGGGACAAGCCACAGGAGGGGCCTGGAGAGGAGAGCACTGGCGGGGGAGCACAGTGAGCCCCTCTGCTGGAGGACGGCTCCACTCGGGGAGACTTCGCTCTGTGGATTTCGTAGGAGCCTTCTGCGCAGACACAGGAACAGTGGCCCCATTGAGAACCTTTCTTTTCCCACCCACTCTGGGTGCAATTAATTCCCTTGGGAATCTTAATCTGCCCAAGCCTCATCTGTTACCTCAGCTTCAGCTCCTTGACCTTTGCCCTGGCCCTAGGGCTGTCCCTGTGTTCCTGAGGGAGGACTTGGAAGGTGTGCCCAGCGTGGCCCTGGGAAGGCTGGGGAGGAAGGAGGAGACCCACAGTCCCATGCCACTGTGCTTCCCTGCCCCCAACAGCCAAAGCCCACCAAGGGCCGCATGAGGATCCACTGCCTGGAGAACGTGGACAAGGCGTTGCAGTTTCTAAAGGAGCAAAAAGTGCACTTGGAAAACATGGGCTCCCATGACATCGTGGACGGGAACCACCGGCTGACCCTCGGGCTGGTCTGGACCATCATCCTTCGGTTCCAGGTACCCTCACAGGTGTTCCTCAGTGGGCGGGCCAAGCTCCTGCTGTGCACCTCGAATGATTGCAGCTGGTCTGTGACCAGATAAGTTCAAAATGGAGTGTCGAGAACCTGGCCCAACCATCGGCCACTGTAGCCACATACGTGTGCCCGATCAGGGGACTAGCTCGTTGTACAGGGGAGAGTCCAGTTAAGAGTAGCCCAATTCCCATGGCTAGTACCATGGAACCTGCTGTGTGTGCTGGTCATGTGCCTTGGGACCCCAGGTCGGGCCACAGGGATTGGGAGCTTTTAAACTGGTCCTTCACTGCAGAGTTTGAAAGTTTGGGAACCACAGGAAAGGTCTGGCTCTTCCATGTGCTCATGTCCCAGCGTCATCTCAACTCTCCTGATCATACCGTCCTCTGTTGAGCTTTCTGCCTTCTGCCTGCCCCTTCTAGCCCTAAGCAGGGTTTTGTCGGCTTCACCTTTGAAAGCCAGATCTCAGAAAATGTCTACTGATCTGCCCTTCGTCCCCCACCTGGAAAAACCAGCTCCCTCCCAGGCACTTCCACTCATCTGACTTCCTGCCTGCTTCTGCTGCCTCACATTCCTCAGACCCAATGGTTCATGTCACTTGCCCAGGTTGAAAGGGCCCTAGGCTCTGTCCCTTCACCATATGACGGCAGTCTAACGAGTCTCTTCCTGCCATTTCTTTGCGTGTCTCTGATAACGCCAGGTGCCCCTATCCAGGGAGTGAGGTCCCTGCTTTTCTTCCTTTTTAGATCCAAGACATCAGTGTGGAGACAGAAGACAACAAGGAGAAGAAGTCAGCCAAGGACGCCCTGCTGCTTTGGTGCCAGATGAAGACCGCAGGGTGAGGAGGCCCTGGGAGGGTAGCAGCTCAGGATCCCCAACCTGGAATCGTCCTCGTATCCCAGACCAGGGCTTGGTCCCCCATCACCATTTTCCCCTATCTGTTTATAGGTATCCCAATGTCAATGTGCACAACTTCACCACCAGCTGGAGGGACGGACTGGCCTTTAATGCCATCGTACACAAACACCGGTGAGAAAGACTGGGTTTAAGCACCCAAGGAGTTAAGATGAGATGAGATGAGCCCCACCACAGCTGCCAGGAATGGGTGTGCAGAGAGGAACCGGAACGTGGGGGCGTTGTGCTGCACCAAGAACTATGACAGGGGTGCCATGGGGGAGGGTGGGAGCAGGAGGGAGAGGCTTGGGATGCTCCCTTCTAAACAAAATTGAGTTAGACTCGGGGATAAATGGGGATGGATTGACTTTTCCTCTTTGGGGTCTCATGTGCTGTTTTTTTGTGTTTTTGTTTTTAATTTTTAGTTGTAGATGGACAGCATGCCTTTATTTGTTTATTTTCATGTGATGCTGGGGATCGAACCCAGTGCCTCCCACATGCCAGGCAAGTGCTGTGCCACTGAGCTACAGCCCCAGCCCCCTCATGTGCTTTTGATCCCTTCTGTCTCCCCCCGCCCCAGGCCAGACCTGCTGGATTTTGAGTCCCTGAAGAAATGTAATGCACACTACAATCTGCAGAATGCTTTCAATTTGGCCGAAAAGGAGCTGGGATTGACCAAGCTGCTGGATCCTGAAGGTGGGGCAGAGGCAGAAGGCATGCTGGGCTGGGGAGGGGAGGATGCAGAGTAGCTGCCTGTGGTACAGGGCTCCTTGGGATAGGGGAGTGAACTGTGTCGTCACTGTGTTTGCACAACCTGTGAATATCCTGAAACCACTGAGCTATGTAGAGGGATGAATTTATGGTATGAAAATTACATCTTAATTTTAAAAAGAAAAAAGTCTATAGGAAGAAAGGGATTCCTGCAGTAGAAAGAACCCAGGACTCTGGGCTCCATCCCAGTACCTGCACAGAGAAGCTCTGTGATTTAGAGCCTCTGTGTAACTCAGTTTCCTCATCTCTAAAATAAGACTAGTCCACGTGGTTTCTGAGGGTCCTCCTTATTCTAAAATTCAAGGGTTCTAACTTAAAGCTACATGACCTTGAGTTCCCACCAAGAACTGGCCCCTGGTCAGCTGCCCCTGCTGACTGGCTCTTGTGGTTCTGCTCATAAAGCCGATGAGATCAGCAATGGCCACTTGGCTCTTACTTTGTACCTGGTGTGGCATTGCATTTGACATGTTTTAATTAATTGAATCCTCACAACAACCCTTTGAAACCCATACCATAATTATCTTCAGTTTATGAATGAGAACATGGAGCTTATAAAGGTTAAGCACCTGGCCAAGGTCATACGGTTGGTAGAGCTGAGATTCGAGTTTCAGCAGCCTGGCTCCAGAGCCAGTTTCCTCAGCTGCCTTTGGCACGACAGAGAGCAGTCTGGGTGCAGCCAGAAAGGGGAGGAGAGAGGAGCCAAGTGCCTGCCTGTTGGAAGCACTCTTTCCTAAGCTCGCTGGGCAGGTTTCGTTCTTGGTCACTTTCTCCCTGCTTCCCATCCCACCTGATGCCCCATGTCCCGAGTGTTCTTGGTCCAGCATGGTGGGCATCAGCTACCTAGAGACAGAAGTAGTCTGAATTAAGTTTCCTGGAGAGCTCGTGAGAAGTACATGGTTGTGTCCCACGACTTCCAAGAAGACCTCAGTGGCTCCTGCCTCCCTTCGAGTTTTCATAAGTGTCAGGGGCTTCTAGTCTCATAGTCTAATCTTTGGGAAGAATAAAATCTGATCTAATTAAAGGAGTCCAGCCTTGCTTATGTGGTGGAAGCTGTTTCTGCCTGAGGGACACTCATTGTTGGGCAGCCCATCACTGAATTTTGGGATTGAGGCTGGAAACAGGTGTGACCATGTCCTGGTATGGGGTCAGACACTGGCCTCTGTCCCTGCTGTGCTGCATCCCAGGTTCAGGAGGCTTGGTCTTGTGTCCCACTGCCCCAGAATCCATTGGCTTCTTAGATGTCTTTCCAGCCTATAAGTCCAGGATCCACCCTCAAATGCACAAGCTGCTTCTTTTTTAGCTTTTCTTTCCCCCAAACAACTAGTTTTCATGTCCATTGGGCAAGTTGGGGAAAAGCCCCTTTTGGCGGGTTCTGTACACCACTTGAAGGGCCTCCTTGTCTAGGAGAGAGGGTTTGGAAAGTGAGCTTTTCTCACGCCCTTTTAGTCTGAACAGTGGAGTTGTCACTTTGCTCTAAACGAAGCTGAAGACATGCCAGCATGGAGGGCTGGGAGGCCCGGGCACAGGGTAAGTGACTCAGGCCTTGGGCCTGCTTCCAGGAGGCAGGTTTCTGATGTCCACCTGACCTGAGCATTCCCATTTCTTAGATGTGAATGTGGACCAACCAGATGAGAAGTCCATCATAACCTATGTGGCCACCTACTACCACTACTTCTCCAAGATGAAGGCCCTGGCTGTGGAAGGCAAGAGAATTGGCAAGGTACCGCTCACCATGGAAAGGCCACGGGAGGCCTGGCCCAGGGAACTTACTCCCCCAAAGCAGGGGCAAGGTGGAGCCATGGGACTGTGCCAGGGACCCCCATTGGCAGGAACCCTATGTCCTTGTCTCCTGTCACTCAGGTGCTGGACCACGCCATGGAGGCAGAGCGCTTGGTGGAGAAGTATGAGTCCCTGGCCTCTGACCTGCTGCAGTGGATTGAGCAAACCATCGTAACCCTCAATGACAGGCAGCTGGCCAACTCCCTGAGCGGGGTCCAGAACCAGCTGCAGTCCTTCAATTCCTACCGCACTGTGGAGAAGCCGCCCAAGTAGGTGCTCCCCAGGTCCCTCCCTGCCAGGGCATGCCTGCCCTGAGCCAGGCCCACATGAGGGAAAGCTAACTTAGGAGTGGCCTTTTGGGAGGGCCGTTTGGCAATCCATGCACGCAGGAGGCTCGTTTCCCCAGCTCAGCGTCAGAAACATCCAGACAGCATAGTTGCTCCAAAATAAAAAATTTTAATCATGAGCCATTTTTAAAAATCCATGCTGTGAAAATGCTCACCATAGTATGTCACATCAGTGTGACCCCTCAGATGAGATTATAGGCCAGGTGTTGCAGTACCCCAGTGCCCCCTCAGGGACAGGCACCACGACCTGACAGGCAGGTCACACCCAGCTGCACAGGTGTGATTGGTAACATGAGCATTGCAGAAGTCCCTATCATTTATGTATTTTAGCAATTAACTGTTTTCATGTGCGGAATTGCTGTGAGGTGATTCTGTATGGTACATGCTAAAATCTATGGGGTTTTTTTCTGTTTATTGTTAAGCTCTTTTGTAATTAATGTATCTGCTCCAAAACTTATTTTAATTCAGAAAATGATTATTCCCATACAGTCCAGGGATTGATTTGAGGTGTGCCTTTGCCCAGAGAGTTCTAGGTGCTAAACAAAGATGTAGCTTCAAGGATATTCACCAGCATGACCTTTGTAAAAGAAAAATAAGCCAGGAAGTCAGGTGTGGTGGCACACGCCTGTAATCCCAGTAGCTGGGGAGGCTGAGACCAGGAGGATTGCAAGTCTAAGACCAGTCTCAGCAACTTAGCAAGGCTGTGGCTCAAAATTTTAAAAACCAGAAGGACTGGAGTTGTAGAGCACCCTTGGGTTAAATCCCCAGAAATGCAGAAAGGAGAGAGAGAGAGAGAGAGAGAGAGAGAGAGAGAACTCATAAGGCAACCACTGAAAATGGTATTGAACGAATGTGTTTAGTGACATAAAAAGAGATTACATGAGAAATAAGAAGCAGGCTATAGAAGTTCTTTGTGGGCCACAGAAAACCAAGTGCTAAGTGTCTAACTTTCAAGTACCTGAGTTCAAATCCTGGCTCTGCCACTGAGCAGTGTGTTGGGCAACCTGTTTGGCCTCTCTGTGTCTCAGCTTTCTCATCTGTAAAATGGGATAATTGAAAGAACGTAGACCCTGGAGAGAAGGAAGCAAGTTAATGCTTGCCAAGTGCTGGGAGCCTGCCCAGCTTACAGAGGGAGAGTCCTTGGTCTCGTTAGCTGTGGATACACTAGGACTCTGTGGAAAACAAAAATTAATTCTCACAAAGGGGTAACCGTGGTCATCATTTCCACGTGACTGCTGGCCGCTCTAAAATGATGTCCTCTGGGTTTGCTGGCATGTTCTGACTTTCACATGAGGCTTGTGTTGCTTTTGTGACAAGAGAAGCAACCTAGGACACACCATGTTGCAGTCGAGTCCCCAGGCCCCTCGTGGCCCTTGCCCTTGACCCCAGTTTGGCCCCTGCCTCAGGTTCACCGAGAAAGGGAACTTGGAGGTGCTGCTGTTCACCATCCAGAGCAAGCTGCGGGCCAACAACCAGAAGGTCTACACGCCCCGAGAGGGCCGGCTCATCTCTGACATCAACAAGGTCCGTAGGCACCCCCGCTGTCCCACTGGTGGCCATCCTGGGCAGCCAGGCCCAGAGCTGTCTGGACCTCCATCAGGCCCTGCCACCCTAACTGAATATTCCACCTCACTCTCCCCACCCACCTGGAGACTCTTGGTGAGTCCTCCTGAGCACAGTGCCCCTTTCTCCTTCCTCTGACTGTCCCTATAGGGTCACGTTAGGAAATTATACTCCAAGTCCCTTGTCTTGTTCAACATGTCCCCAACTCACTATTTCCACTTTCTATTTCATTTTTTCACAAACATCACATATAAGATGAATAAAAGTAAAATAAGGTTTGCCCACACTCCTACCACTACACGAACCAAGCAGTTTCCAGTGATTTCCCTCTGGCCCTGGTCTAGAAGCAGGTGTGGTTACTGTGTGTCTCCCCAGCATTTCTCATCCCACCACTCACATGCAGGCACCTCACTCACCACCTTCCACGGGTCTGCTGGACCGAGCTTACGGGGGACTTACCTGTGCCCCGGCCCTACCTCTCTGACCCTCCCCACCTGGCTCTGATACACTTAATCGTGTCCCCACCATGCAGGCCTGGGAGCGGCTGGAGAAAGCAGAGCATGAGCGGGAACTGGCCCTGCGCACGGAGCTGATCCGCCAGGAGAAGCTGGAGCAGTTAGCCGCCCGCTTTGACCGCAAGGCTGCCATGCGGGAGACCTGGCTCAGTGAGAATCAGCGCCTTGTGTCCCAGGTAGGACACAGGGGCTCCAGGGACACCCAGGCTGGTGGGTTGAAATGGAAGGGAGACAGTGGTGGGTACAGAGCCCCGCAGGATGGGGAGATGATCAAACAAAATCCATCACACAGGTAGAAAGACCAAGAAACTCAGGAGCAGCCAGGCACAGTGGTACACGCCTGTGTTCCTAGCACCTTGGGAGGCTGAGGCAGGAAGATCACAAGTATGAGACCAGCCTCAGCGATTTAGTGAGACCCTGTCTCAAAATTATTTTTTAAAAAAGAGGGGGGACTGGGAATGCAGCTCAGTTGTAAAGCACAGCCCTAGGTTCAAGCAAGCAAGAAGCAGACTCAGGAGCCAGGGGTCAAGTGCCAGCAGGAGAGAGGATGGTGGGATGGGTGAGAGGGAACTGAGCCACCTGGTGGAGCTGGATTTGCAGCCAAGTGAGCGCTCTGGGAGGCGGCTGGGGCCAGCACACCTCTCCTCTCTACTCTCTGCCACAGGACAACTTTGGGTTGGAACTGGCAGCAGTTGAGGCAGCAGTGCGGAAGCACGAAGCCATTGAGACCGACATCGTGGCCTACAGTGGCCGGGTGCAGGCGGTCGATGCCGTGGCCGCAGAGCTGGCTGCTGAGCGCTACCATGACATCAAGCGGATCGCTGCTCGGCAGCACAACGTGGCACGGCTCTGGGACTTCTTGAGGCAGATGGTGGCTGCCCGGCGGGAGCGGCTGCTGCTCAACCTGGAGCTGCAGAAAGTGTTGCAGGACCTGCTCTACCTCATGGACTGGATGGGAGAGATGAAGGTAACCGGGGCGAGGTGGGGCTCAGATGGTGGGAGTGGGGGAGGTGCTCAGCAGGCCCGGGTAGGTTAAGGAGGAAGCCAGTGGCTCAGTAGGGCTGTGGGCACTGGTCAGGGAGTCTGGATTTAATTCAAAATAACACGGAGCATTTAAAGTGATTCGAAGCTTCTGATAGAGCAAGAGATGCGATTCTGCTTCACATGCTGGAAGGGTCCCTTGGGCTCCTACGTGGAGAAGGCCTGTGGACAGCCAGGGTGGGAGCGCAGAGGCCAGTTAGAAGTTGTTGCAGTCCCCTCTGCACAGGTGGCCCTGGGGATGGGCCTGGGAGAGGCGCTGAAGGGAGCTGGGGTGCTGGGGCAGAGCAGCCATGATAGGAGGGTGTCTGTCTGTGATTCTGGGGCTAAGAAATGAGTCACAGCAAGGATTCCAGGAGCAGAATTTAGCAAAAAGGCTGTTCCATGGGAGGGTGCCCAAACAGAACCGCAGTGTCCCGTGTGTGGGAGTGAGCAGGTATGCTCACCTGGGTGCAACACCTGGAACCACCCAAAGAGGTTGGAAGGGAGACACAGGGAGGTTGGCATGAGTGCCTGACTGGCAGTGAGCAGGGTGGCTCTCAGACGGGCACCAGCATGCCGCATGTGCCTGCAGGGACGGCTACAGTCCCAGGACCTGGGCAAGCACCTGGCGGGAGTGGAGGACCTGCTGCAGCTGCATGAGCTGGTGGAAGCCGACATCGCCGTGCAGGCCGAGAGGGTGCGGGCAGTGAGCGCCTCTGCCCTGCGCTTTTGTGACCCCGGCAAAGGTGAAAACCAGGGAGTTGAAGGGAGGTCCTGGAAACCATGGGGCTGCACAGGGCAACATTAAGAAAGAAAAGCTGGGGACAGGGGGGTCGAGGGCTGGATGATGGGTGACAGAGCTGGAGCCCGGGAGGAGGGCAACAGGTGGGAGGGTGGGGCTTTGTGACCCAGGTGTGTGCAGAGGAGCCAGAGCTCTCGAACCCGGCTTAACTGTTTTCAGAGTACAGACCGTGTGACCCGCAGCTGGTGTCTGAGCGTGTGGCTACCCTGGAGCGGAGCTATGAGGCCCTGTGTGAGTTGGCAGCAGCTCGGAGGGCTCGTCTGGAGGAGTCTCGGCGCCTCTGGCGGTTCCTCTGGGAGGTGGGCGAGGCCGAGGCCTGGGTGCGGGAGCAGCAGCATCTCCTGGCCTCAGCTGACACTGGTCGGGACCTGACCGGTGTCCTCCGCCTGCTCAACAAGCACACGGCTCTGCGGGGTGAGATGAGTGGCCGGCTAGGGCCCCTGAAGCTCACCCTGGAACAGGGCCAGCAGCTGGTTGCAGAGGGCCACCCTGGAGCCAGCCAGGCTTCCGCCCGTGCAGCCGAGCTCCAGGCCCAGTGGGAGCGGCTGGAGGCCCTGGCCGAGGAACGCGCCCAGCAGCTTGCCCAGGCTGCCAGCCTCTACCAGTTCCAGGCCGACGCCAACGACATGGAGGCCTGGTTGGTGGATGCACTGCGCCTGGTATCCAGCCCTGAGCTGGGTCACGACGAGTTCTCCACGCAGGCACTGGCCAGGCAGCACCGAGCCCTGGAGGAGGAGATCCGAGGCCACCGGCCCACTCTGGAGGCCTTGAAGGAGCAGGCTGCAGCCCTGCCTCCTGCACTGAGCCGCACGCCCGAGGTGCAGGGCAGGGTGCCCACGCTGGAGCGGCAGTACGAGGAGCTGCAGGCCCGGGCGGGCGAGCGTGCTCGGGCCCTAGAAGCAGCCCTGGCACTCTACACCATGCTCAGTGAGGCCGGGGCCTGCGGGCTCTGGGTGGAGGAGAAGGAGCAGTGGCTCAACGGGCTGGCCCTGCCTGAGCGTCTGGAGGACCTCGAGGTGGTACAGCAGAGGTATGGCCTGCAGCTGCCACGGGCCCCCTTGCCTGTGAGCTGGGTGTGAGGTGGCCACTCCCACCATAAAGCTGCCCACTAGTCTCTCTTTAAGTTTTAGTGATAATGTTAAACATACACTAAAGTAGAGTACATTTCACACCACCCTATCCACCTGTCACCAGGTTCCATCATTGTCAATATGGTGCTCGTTTTGATTCACTTCCTTTTTAGAAAATTATTCCCAGTTATTTCACAGGTATGTTCTTCAGGACACATCCTTTAAGAAAGATGAGGCAAAGCCAGTCTCAGTGGTGCACACCCTTAATCCCAGCAACTCAGGAGGCTAAGGCAGTAAGGTTTAAAGTTCAAGACCAGCCTCAGCAACTTAGCGAGGCCCTGAGCAACTTAGTGAACACTTGTCTCAAATAAAAAAATGAAAAGGGTTGGGGATGTAACTCAGTGGCCGAGCACCCTGGGTTCAATTCCCAGTGCTGGGGGAAAAACATATATGCAGATATATTACTTTTTAAATTATGTATGGAATTAAAATTTAACAGAGGCTTTGAAATTGTCAACCTTTTAGGGAGAGATAGTGATTAACCTTTCATGAGGTTCACAGAACAATGTCTTGAAGTCATTTCAAAAGGAGTTTTGTTATAGAACCTCAGTACCATTATTACATAGAACAAAATGAGCAATTCCTTGATTTCACCTACCATTAGTCCATAGTCAAATTTCCTGATGGTTTAAAAAAGTATAATTATTATTTTTTTAAGTTTTCAAGATCTCCTATTAGAGGTCTTGACCAACTACAACCCTTGGGCCAAATCCAGCCTGCTGCCCATTTCTTTGGTAAAACTTTACTGGGCAGAGCCACCCCACTCACCACCCTGTCTGTGGTGACTGTCATCACCGCACAGAGCTGAGGAAGGGACAAGCTCAGTGGCTCACAGACCTGTTACTGCCTGGCCCTTTACCGAAGAGCTCGCAGACCCTGCCCCACGGGGATGTAAACATCCCTGGGAGAAGTTCAGGTTTGGTCTTTATCATGGAGACACAGGCTTTTGGTGGTCACTTCATTTTTTATTGGCAGGGGGGCCTGGGTAGGGAGCTAAAGGGTGAGCCCCGAGAGGGTAAGTGAGCTTCCGTTAGAGGTCGAGTTTGGCTGTCCCTCACCCAGAGAGGATGGTTTTTCCACTGGGAACCTTTTAGGCTAAGCAGCACAGAGACACAGGGACAGAGCCCCGTGCTGAAAGGCAGGTGGTCCTGCGGGTGCCTAAAGGAGGTGGCCTGGATGCCTCTCTGCCTCCCATCCTTCATGCCCTGCTTGTTCGCCCGCTCAGGTTTGAGACCCTAGAACCGGAAATGAATGCCCTGGCAGCACGGATTACTGCTGTGAATGACATTGCTGAGCAGTTGCTGAAGGCCAACCCCCCGGGGAAGGACCGGATTGTCAACACTCAGAAGCAGCTCAACCACAGGTGGGCTGGGGAGGGCAGCCCCGAGCCCTGAGGGAGAAGGAAGCAGCTGGAGATGGTGCCTGGGAGAGGGATTGGCAGGACCTGGGAGGGGGCTGAACGAAAAGGGAAGGACCAGCCTGGAATGTGTTGGGCAGGAGAAATGCAGAGAAAGATGAAACGGGTCAGAGTGGTGAGCAATCAAAAAGACAAGGAGGCAAGGGGACAGTGGGCAGCAGCCTCCTTACCAAGGCAGAAGCACGTGGGTGTGCACCAAGTGGGGAGAAACAGGGCAGCCATCCCCAGATATACCTGGCCAGCCTGGGAATTGAGCAGCGCCACATGCCACTACCCCCTGCTCTCAGGTGGCAGCAGTTTCGGTCCCTGGCAGATGGCAAGAAGGCAGCTCTGACATCAGCCCTGAGCATCCAGAATTACCACCTAGAGTGTACGGAGACCCAGGCCTGGATGAGAGAGAAGACCAAGGTCATTGAGTCCACCCAGGACCTGGGTAATGATCTGGCTGGGGTGCTGGCCCTGCAGCGGAAGCTGGCTGGCACTGAGCGTGACCTGGAGGCCATCGCTGCTCGGGTGGGGGAACTGACCCGAGAGGCCAATGCCCTGGCTGCTGGTCATCCGGCCCAAGCCCCAGCCATCAACACCCGGCTTGGGGAGGTACAAGCCGGCTGGGAGGACCTACGAGCCACCATGCGGCGAAGAGAGGAGTCCCTGGGCGAGGCGCGACGGCTACAGGACTTCCTGCGCAGCTTGGATGACTTCCAGGCTTGGCTCGGTCGCACGCAGACCTCTGTGGCCTCAGAAGAAGGGCCAGCTACCCTGCCTGAGGCTGAGGCCCTCTTGGCCCAACACGCAGCCCTGCGGGGAGAGGTGGAGCGTGCCCAGAGCGAGTACAGCCGCCTGCGGGCCTTGGGCGAGGAGGTGACCCGGGACCAGGCCGACCCCCAGTGCCTCTTCCTACGGCAGCGACTGGAAGCCCTGGGAACCGGCTGGGAGGAGCTGGGCCGCATGTGGGAGAGCCGGCAAGGCCGCCTGGCCCAGGCCCACGGCTTCCAGGGATTCCTACGGGATGCTCGCCAGGCCGAGGGCGTGCTCAGCAGCCAGGTGAGAGGCCAGGGGATAAGGTCCCACCCAGGAAGAAGAGGAAAAGAGGGACCAGGGGATGTATGAGGGAAAGGAAAGTAGTTGAGGAAGCAACACAGGAAGAAAGAATGGGAAAAGTGATGAAATTTACCAAACCAGGTGTGGTGGTGCATGCCTGTAATCCCAGAAGCTGAGGACGCTGAGGCAAGAGGATCAAGAGTTCAAAGCCAGCCTCAGCAAAAGCTAGGCACTAAGGAACTCAGTGAGACCCTGTGTCTAAATAACATACATAAAAGGGCTGAGGTTGTGGCTCAATGGCTGAGTGCCCCTGAGTTCAATCCCTGGTACTGCCCTCCCCCGCAAAAAAAAAAAAAAAAAAAAAAGAAAAAAAACTTACCAAAGCTGACTTTAGAAAAAATAGAAAGCCTGGTCAGTCATATAACTATTTTAAAAATCAAATCAGTAGCTACAACTAAGGTAGAACAGGATTTGGGTCAGTAAATGTCCTCCATCTCAGCTCCCTTGGAACTTTCCAAGACCCTCACACTAGTCATACCCCCTTCCATCTCCAGAGCCGTCTGGGTTACCCTGCCCTTGCTGAGACTGGCCACCCTCTCCATTGAGCCTCTGGCTGGCTCTGAGGGATGGAGTTGTGTGCTTTGAGCAATGAGCTCCTTACCGCCCCTCCCACACAGGAGTATGTTCTGTCTCACACGGAGATGCCAGGGACACTCCAGGCCGCTGATGCTGCCATTAAAAAGCTGGAGGACTTTATGAGCACTATGGATGCCAACGGGGAACGCATCCGCGGGCTCCTGGAGGCTGGGCGCCAGCTGGTGTCAGAGGGCAACATCCATGCAGAGAAGATCCAGGAGAAGGCAGACTCCATCGAGAGCAGGTGGGGTGAGGCTGGTGGACAGATGCGGGGCTGAGAGCAAAATCAATGGAAGAGGGTGGTATCAGATGGAGATGTGGCACAGGAGACCTGACAGGTGGCGGAAGATAGGGGGCTGACAGCAAAGTAGAAGGGGGAGAACAGAGAGGTGGGACAGGAACTGGATCAGGGACTGGGAGGGTCTGCCTCCCACACACTTGGTGGCAGGCCTGGAAATGTGATTCCTGGGATCTCTGTTGGGGTTTCTGGGAGGCTTATCCCCACAGGAGGAGGACTGAGACCTCTAGGTTACTTAAGGCTGCATCCTCTCACTGCGAGGTCTGGGGTTCACAAGTGCTGTCATTACAGACACAGGAAGAATCAAGAGGCAGCGCAACAGCTTCTGGGCCGCCTGAGGGACAACCGAGAGCAGCAGCACTTCTTGCAAGACTGCCATGAGGTGAGGCACTCAGATCCCTGCAGCACCTCTAGCTACCCACCCCTTTCCCAGTCCTCGCCCTGGGCTGAGAGTGAGAGCATCACGGTGTCGCTGGAGCCTGTGAGCACCTTCATGGCCTCTTCTTGAGTCTTCCACATCTCCTGGCCTCCTCGTTCCCTCTTAGGCCCCACCCTGCCTTTCTTCCAAAATGCCCCCCCACCTTCTCCATCCGGGCCTTATGCTTCCTCCAGCTGAAACTCTGGATTGACGAGAAGATGCTGACAGCTCAGGATGTGTCCTATGATGAGGCCCGCAACTTGCACACCAAGTGGCAAAAGCACCAGGCGTTCATGGCTGAGCTGGCCGCCAACAAGGACTGGCTGGACAAGGTGGACAAGGTGAGTGGCATGACAGGAGCAGCGAGAAGCAAGCATCTGGGGCCACCTCTGGGGAGGGTCCCCTCCACAGTGAAGGCCACGGTTCAGGCTGCAGACCTAGCTCCAGGCCATGGTTTTCAGAATTAGAGATCATGGGCTTCTGGAATCACACCACCAAAGTGGCAAGTTGTGGTCTAGGAAGTAAATGTCTCAGGGCTGTGGGACAGTGATTTCAGAGCTTTGAGAAAGGCCAACTTAGTAGGGAACCAGGCCACAGCCTTGGTTCAAAGCCATAACTGTTCCTGGGTCCAGAGCAGATGGCTCTCTTCATCAGTACTCTGCAGACACTCTGTGAAGGACCAGATAGGGCATATGTCAGGCTTTGTGGGCCACATGGTTTTGTTCTAACTACTTGTCTCTGCCATTGTCATGCAGAAGCAGTCACAGAGAACACATCCATGAATGAGCATGGCTGTCCTCCAATAAAACTGTATAAAAACAGGCCGTGGCCACACTTGGCCCAGCCACCATAGTTTGCCAGGCCTGGCTTTTAGGATTGCTGTTCCTGATACTTGGTCTCCCACCCAGCTCTTCTCCCAGAATAACTTTTCTTCTACTCAGCAAGTATTCTTGGAGACCAGTGTGTGTGCTCAGCACACTGCTATGGTACATAAAGACACCTTCCCTCCCGCAAGGGCATGATGGCTGGGGAGAGGAGACCACAGTGTTTTCCGTGTTTCTGTTTGTTCAGTACACATGACTCGCTGCTGCTCTATGAGATGTCACTGTGAACTCCACCCTTCAGGAAAAGTCCTGTGGCCAGGATATGAGATATATGCACAAGCAGCTGAGTCGAAGCCAGAGCAGATTTTGATGAGTTGATAAAGCCTGAGGGCTAAGGAGGGAGGAGATGTGAGGATTCCAGAAGCAGGAGCATCCAGGACAGTCCTGAAGGATGAGCAGCATGTGGACAAGCCAAGACACTGGGGGAGAGATGTCCTTAGGGAGAGAGAAGAGTGTGAACAGAAACCGAGGTGTGGAAGGGGCACCTGTGTGGACGAGGGGGAAACATGGAAGGAGCACAGAATGTGTGAAGGGCCTGTTTGGCCAGGTCAGGAAAACCCCCAGTCCCCACATACACAGTGTACCTGGAGCTGCCTGGGCAGTGCAGCCTTTGACACCTCCCTGGCAGCCATGTAAAGAGACCGGAAGGGAGGTCTGCATCGTATTCCCAGAAGCAGACCCCGAAACCAGGATTCTAGTGCAGGCCTCGTTCAGGGGAGGTGAGCCCAGGAAGCACAGGTAGCTGAGTGGGGAGATGAGATGGGAAGTCAGCCATCCAGACAGGGTTGAGTGCAGCCCAGGGGTAGAGCATGTGCTCAGGATGTGTGAGGCATGGGGTTCAAACCCAACCATGAAAGAGAGGGTGGGAAGGAGGAAAGGAAGGGAAGGAAGGAAGGAGGGAAGAAGGGAAGGTAGGAGAGGAAGTCCTCAACCCAAAGACTGCGAGTGGGGAGATCAGGCGAGACTCACTCACCCCCATTCAAGGTGAGAAACATGGCATGAAGGCAAATAATCCAAGTTCACTTGCATCATAGCAGCAGAAACCATGAGCACTGGGGAGCCCCAAACACGGAAGGATTGCAGTGGCTTCTTAATTGAAGTGAAGTTTGAGCAAAACTGGAAGGAGGAGTGGGTTTAACCAGAAGTGAGGACTATGCAGTGGAGAAGGGACCTCTGAGAGCGTGTGTTAATTAACTTGCATGAGGACCTAGTCATTGCCCATACTTCAGGACCCTGGTCTGTGGTCAGCCTATAACATTCAGTGGTGTCTTATTTCTGGCATTTACACCCTCTTTGTCCCACCACCAGGAAGGGCGGGAGCTGACTCTGGAGAAGCCAGAGCTGAAAGCGCTGGTGTCAGAAAAGCTGGGTGACCTGCACAGGCGCTGGGATGAGCTGGAGACCACCACCCAGGCCAAGGCCCGCAGCCTCTTTGATGCCAACCGGGCTGAACTGTTTGCCCAGAGCTGCTCGGCACTGGAGAGCTGGCTGGAGAGCCTGCAGGCCCAACTGCACTCCGACGACTACGGCAAGGACCTCACCAGCGTCAATATCCTGCTCAAGAAGCAGCAGGTGCGCTGTGGGTCTGAGGGGGAGGGTGAGTAGGAGGAGAAAGGAGAAGGTGTCTTTGGATCTTGAGATTGGGAGGTCATTCTAGGGCCTGGTGGATGATATTTCTCGGTATTCCTCAAAGTGATTTCTATGGGGCACCAGTATCAGAATCTCAGGAGTATGTTAGTGGTCAGCGGAAAGTCAGGAGACAGACCACGTTAGTAAACTGAACAGGGAAATTTTTGTAAAAAGAAGTCTTTATTCGTGCCGGGCGTGGTGGGGCACACCTGTAATCCAAGCGACTTGGGAGGCTGAGTCAGGAGGATCGCGAGTTCAAAGCCAGCCTCAGCAACTTAGCGAGGCCCTAAGCAACTGTCTCTAAATAAAATACAAAATAGGGCTGGGGATGTGGCTCAGTGGCCGAGTGTCCCTGAGTTCAATCCCTGGTTCCAAAAAAAAAAAAAAAAAAGAAGTATTCATTCGTAAAAAGGTGACTAACTTGAACTCAGGGGCACTTAACCACTGAGCCACATTCCCAGCCCTTTCTTGTATTTTATTTAGAGACAAGATCTCACTGAGTTGCTTAGGGCCTTGATAAGTTGCTGAGACTGGCTTTGAACTCATGATCCCTCCTGCCTCAGTTTCCCAAGCCAGTGGGATTATAGGCATGTGCCACTGCACCCAGCAAAAGCTGGTTAACTACTGAAGATGTTTCTTAGTCCACTTTCTGTTGCTATAACAGAATACCTGAGATTGGGTAATTTATCAGGAATAGAGGTTTATCTTGGCACATGGTTCTGGAAGTTGGGAAGTCAAGAGCATGACGCCAGCATCTGTTCAGTGTCTGATGAGTGCCTCAAGCTGCATCATCACATGGCAGAACAGAAAGGAAGTGATTTCATGTGAAAGAGACAAAACACAAGGGGCCGCCTTACTTTGTAACAACCTGCTCTTGTGGTAACTAATCCAGTCCCCAAGAACTGTGTGAGTCCCTCTTAATGACCAAGTCACCCTTAGGTGCCTCCAACTCTCGACACTGGTACAGTAGAGATCAGATTTCAACGTGAGTTTTGGAGGGGATAAACCACATCCAAACTAATAGGTATAAAGAAGACTCTACAGCAGGAGTCAGAAAACTTTTTCTGTAAAAGCCCAAATAATATTTTGGACTTTGTGAATCAGATTTTCTCAGTCACAACTATTCATTCTGTCCTTGTAGGACAGAAGAAAAAAAAGCCACAGACAATACATAAGGAAGGGCTCAGGCTGTATTACGGTAAAACTTTATTTACAAAGTAGGCAGTAGGCTATATTTGCTGATCCCTGCTCTTAAGAATCTTAGAATAGCTGGATGTGGTATCACATAGCACTAAGCCCAGAGACTTGGGAGACTAAGGCAGGAGGATCGCAAGTTTGAGGCCCCCTCAGCAACTTAACAAGACCCTGTCTCAAAATAAAAACTAAAAAAAAAAAAAAATCTTAGAATAGCAAATGTAGGGAGAAGCTGAATTTCAGATCTCTTTGGAGAGACCATTGAATGGCCTAAAAACTTGCTAGGGTGTCACAGGTCAGAGAGGTCTGCAGCTAGCAAGCCAAGGCTGGCCAGCAGGAAACTACCCTGGGAGTGCCAGCAAAACTCCCTGGAGGAACAGAGTCACAGGATCTCTTGCACCTGTGTAAGTAGTTTTGCTGTAGGAGATAGAAGAAAACATCCTGGAACCAGAGAGGCCCTTCCTGGACTGTGTTGTCGCTTCCCTCCAGCGGCCTCTACTGACAAGACTTGGTATTACACCAGCTGGCACAAGGAAAGATGTTGAGAGGGTCCAGTTCCAACATCACCAATCAGGGTAAAGATGGATTTGCAACTGAGGTGGATTTAGGACTGAGAGATAATAAGTTCATAACAGGCACAGTTATCATTCAACACTGATTATTCCATCTATCAAAGTTCGAGATCAGTCCAGACCACAAAGGGATGCACTTCCTGGAGTAAGCCCTGGGGATGAGAAATTATGGTTGGCTTGATTGGCAAGTGTCTCCTCTGAGTTTGGAGGTGGAAATGTGGCATTTACATTCCCTGCCTCCTTCTCGTTTGCAGATGCTGGAGCGAGAGATGGCTGTGAGAGAGAAGGAGGTGGAGGCAATCCAGGCCCAGGCAAAGGCACTGGCCCAGGAAGACCAAGGTGCAGGGGAGGTGGAGAGGACCTCCAGGGCCGTGGAGGAGAAGTTCAGGGCCCTGTGCCAGCCCATGAAGGAGCGCTGCCGGCACCTGCATGCCTCTCGTGAGCAGCACCAGTTCCATCGGGACGTGGAGGATGAGATCGTGAGTCCCCAAGGCTGGGCCTGGGAGAATCTTTATCTTGGCGAGCTGCCCCTGCTGTGTGGCACTCCAGCCTCCATCCTGGCTTCTGGGGAGATGCCAGCCGTGCTCCGTTCCCTCTTCCCTTCAGCACTGGGAGCATCCCCTCTGAGGATACCTGGGGATGCCCTTTAGGTCCCTTTGTCCCAGAGCCAGAGATGACCATTCCCTACACACACCCATCCTACCCCTCCCCACCCCACACCTGCAGCCACAGGTATCCCCACTCTCCAGCCCTGGTGCTGGCTCTTCCCTCTGCACCTCCACTGATGCCCTCTTTCTCATCCAGTTGTGGGTGACGGAGCGGCTGCCCATGGCCAGCTCCATGGAACATGGCAAAGACCTGCCCAGCGTTCAGCTTCTCATGAAGAAAAATCAGGTGAGGCCAAGGCTAGGGGGAAAGAAAAGTTCCCAAGAGCTTCCCCACACTTAGACATTTGTTTTCTCCAAAATGGGGCTTCTCTGGCCCCTCCCTGATGCTGTGTAGCCCCAGACCTCAGTGGTTTGCTTTTCCCTACCTTGGGAGGTGCGTTTCCCTGGAGGATTGAAGGGGCATCACCATCTTGTCCTGGGGAGAGGGGAGTGAGAGGGCTCTGGGAGGAGGAGAGGAAGAGGGTGAAGGGGGTGCTCAAAGTTGTGCAGTCTGAGGGCATGGAGGCTCGGGGGTCCTTTTGCAAGTTTTACAGTGTCCTCTTCTATGATGGGGGACAGACCCTGCAAAAGGAGATCCAAGGCCATGAGCCCCGGATTGCGGACCTCACAGGGCGGCAGCGGACTCTGGGTGCAGCGGCAGCAGGCCCAGAGCTGGCCCAGCTCCAAGAAATGTGGAAACGCCTGAGCCATGAACTGGAGCTTCGAGGGAAGCGACTAGAGGAGGCCCTGAGGGCCCAGCAGTTCTACCGCGATGCTGCAGAGGCTGAGGCCTGGATGGGCGAGCAGGAGCTACACATGATGGGCCAGGAGAAAGCCAAGGTGAGAGCCGGGGCAGAGCCCCGTCTGCATGGCTCATTCTTTCCATTCCCAGCCCCCCCAAAACCCTGCTGCCTGAGGCCCACTGTCCCTTCCCCAGGATGAGCTGAGTGCCCAGGCAGAGGTGAAGAAGCACCAGGTATTGGAGCAAGCCCTGGCTGACTATGCCCAGACCATCCACCAGCTGGCAGCCAGCAGCCAAGACATGATTGACCATGACCACCCAGAGAGGTGAGCCCCCAGGAGGCAAAGGGACCCATCCCTAGAGGAGAGGGAGCTGGTTCTCTGAAGGTGCAGGGATGTGGCACCTTCTGTACTGTGTATGTACAGAACATTCTAGAAAGCTGGAGAAGCCTGGACTTGATGAGCGGTTGGGGGCCTACCAGGGACAGGGCTCCAGAGAACAAGCCAGGCATCAGAGCAACATCACCTAAAGCCTGTGGTGCCTCCCCCATTCTCCGCAGCACAAGGATATCGATCCGCCAGGCCCAGGTGGACAAGCTGTATGCCAGCCTGAAGGAACTGGCGGGCGAGCGGCGGGAGCGCCTGCAGGAGCACCTCCGGCTGTGCCAGCTCCGCCGTGAGCTGGATGACCTGGAGCAGTGGATCCAGGAGCGGGAGGTGGTGGCGGCCTCCCACGAGCTGGGCCAGGACTATGAACATGTGACTGTGAGTGTGGGGAGGACGCCATGCAGGTCAGCGCCAAGAAGGGCCTAGGACTTGGGGAGACAAGGCCTGGACCTGGGCAGAGCACCGAGGGGCAGGGACACAGAGCCAGGCAGAGCAGGCGCCACCCTCCTGGGTTTCAAGGTTTATAAGGGAAGAACTGTGCGGAAAGAGGAATGTGGGGCAGAGCGTAGGCAAGGGTGGAAAGGAAGTTAATTGCCAATCAGGCCCGAGCAGCTATGGGCCACGTGACATTTCAGTCCAGAGCAGGCTGCCTATGTCGCAGCCATCTTGGTTTGTGTGAGCACACTCTAACGATGCATTTGTCAGGATGTGTCCTCGCTGAGCTGCACACACTGAACAGGGTGGGCGGGAGGCAGCCCCAGCTGCTCGCTGACTCGCTCTGGCACACCCGACCCAGGGCAGAGAAGTGGGTCGATCCCCAGCTTGGGGGGAGAGGACTCACTCCATCAGTCAGGAACCTCAGCCATCAGTGTCACACCCTATCCTTCAACTGCTTCCTCCACCAGATGCTCCGGGACAAATTCCGCGAGTTCTCCCGGGACACGAGCACCATCGGTCAGGAGCGTGTAGATAGCGCCAACGCGCTGGCCAATGGGCTCATTGCTGGGGGCCATGCTGCGCGGGCCACCGTGGCTGAGTGGAAGGACAGTCTCAACGAAGCCTGGGCTGACCTGCTAGAGCTGCTGGACACCCGGGGTCAGGTGCTGGCCGCTGCGTATGAGCTGCAGCGCTTCCTGCACGGGGCCCGCCAAGCCCTGGCGCGGGTGCAGCACAAGCAGCAGCAGCTTCCAGATGGGACTGGCCGTGACCTCAATGCTGCCGAGGCCTTGCAGCGCCGACATTGTGCCTACGAGCACGACATCCAGGCCCTCAGCGCCCAGGTCTGAGTCCAGCTGGGGAGGTGGGGAAGGCTGAGGGAGACTGCTGGAGATGGGGACAGGGGGCATCTTAGTTCCCCAGGCAGATCTCAGAAATGCAGGAGGGTGGCACTGAGGGAGGACTGTTCACAGATGAGGCTAGAATCACTCCAGAAAACATCCCCGCCAAGTGACATCTAGGCCCACATTCACACACTTCTCAACAAGGCTGCTTGAGGGCCCATGACATTTTCAGGTGGCACTGATGGCTGGACCATTCATGTGCCTGTTGGTGCCACCCAGGATACTGCTCTTGATCCAATGAAATAAGCATGAATTCCTTCATGTACACACAGCCAGTTAGCCCCCACCAAGCCCTTCTGCAGGCTCATTCTAGCTATCTATGAGATCCCTCACATCCTGGACAGGCCTTTGAGAGCTTTACTGGCCAGCAGCCTGCTTTAGAGCCCATCCCCTGGGCTAAGCCCAGGCCCCTAGATAAGATGCAGCAGAGCAGATTTGGCAAGGCATCTGCTTTCATCTTTCCTGCTCCCTGCCCCACCCCTTCCTCCCTTCCTCTTTGGCTAGTGACATGGGCAGGAGGTGAACAGCAGCAGCCAGGTCCAAGGGAAGCTGCAGCTCCTTCAGGTCTCTCTGCTCTGCCTGACTCTCAATTGGGGCCCCATAGGTCCAGCAGGTGCAGGATGATGGCCACCGACTCCAGAAGGCCTATGCTGGAGATAAGGCTGAGGAGATTGGCCGCCATATGCAGGCTGTGGCTGAGGCCTGGGCCCAGCTTCAGGGAAGCTCTGCTGCACGCCGCCAGCTGCTGCTGGACACCACAGACAAGTTCCGCTTCTTCAAGGCCGTCAGGGAGCTGATGCTGTGGATGGACGGGGTGAATGTGCAGATGGATGCCCAGGAGCGGCCCCGGTGAGACACCCAGCAGCCTCCATGGGTCCTGTGGGCTGGCGACTGGGGTGCGACTGGGAGCAGTGGAAGAAGATACTGTGTCTGTATCCTCCCAGGGACGTGTCCTCTGCGGACCTGGTCATCAAGAACCAACAAGGCATCAAAGCAGAGATTGAGGCCAGAGCAGACCGCTTCGCCTCCTGCATCGACATGGGGCAGGAGCTGCTGGCCAGGAGCCACTATGCAGCGGAGGAGGTGGGTGAGGCCTGGTGGGGCTGAACCAGCCTCACCGAGCAGGGCTCAATGCCCACTTTTCCTGAGTCTCCCTATTTGCTCTCATTCTTTTTCTGCAAGAACTCTTTCACTCTTGGTGCTGTTCAGAGAGTTCTCACATCCCCTCCTTTCCCTGGAACTTCCTACCTCTTGACATCAGAAATCACTAGTCTCCCTGGGTGAACCCCTGAGGGTCCTGGAAAGGCCCCACTGGGTGCTAACTCTCATCTCTGTCCCCTAGATCTCAGAGAAGCTGTCTCAGCTGCAAGCCCGACGCCAGGAGACAGCTGACAAGTGGCAGGAGAAGATGGACTGGCTTCAGCTTGGTGAGCCTCTGTGGGGCACCAGGCCAGGAGAGGGGGATGAGTAAGACCGAGAACCCTGGTGTGAAAGTCCAAGCACCCACCTCAGTATCACCTGGCAGTGCTGTGGTGCAGTGGCTTTCTCTGTGCCCTCTCTGACCTACCAACTCTCTGCAACCCCCAATCCTGGCAGTTTTGGAGGTGCTCATGTTTGGGAGAGACGCAGGGATGGCAGAGGCCTGGCTATGCAGTCAGGAGCCACTGGTGCGGAGCGCAGAGCTGGGCTGCACGGTTGACGAAGTGGAGAGCCTCATCAAGCGGCACGAAGCCTTTCAGAAGGCAGCGGTGGCTTGGGAGGAGCGATTTAGCGCACTGGAGAAGCTCACTGCGGTGAGGGCTCTGGGCCTCTGGTGCCCACCCCCTGTCCCAGACCTAGGCTCGCTGTGCCTGAGAAGACATTCTTCCCTCCCACTGTATCAGCACTGCCCGAGCAGGAGAGGGCCCCACTGTCACTATCGCTTCAGCAGCCTTCATTCCCCCAGGGGATGCTAAGACCCCATCTCCCCCATTGCTCCTGTCCCCACCTTCTTTTCAGATTTGTCTTCTCCCTCCTTCCAGTTTCAGACCAGAGATGAGACATTGCAGCTTTCCCTGTGCCCTGCTCCTCTTTAATGAGGCCTTCTACACGCTGACCTCAGCATTTCTTGACAGCTGGAAGAGCGGGAGAAGGAGAGGAAGAGACAGAGAGAGGAGGAGGAGCGGAGGAAACAGCCCCCAGCTCCGGAGCCCACAGCCGGTTTGCCCAAAGGAGACCTGGTGGACGGCCAGACAGCTCCTGATGCTGCCTGGGACGGGTGAGAGCCAGGACACCTGGGCCAGCAGGATGAGGCTGGGCCCCAGCAAGCCAGAGACTAATTGTCACCTTCGGCCATTCCAGAACCCAGCCACGACTGCCGCCATCCACACAGGTGCCCAGCGTCAATGGGGTCTGCACAGATGCTGAATCCTCACAGGTAGCCCTGTCCCCAAGCGTCCCCACCAGCCCTGTCCACCCCACACACCTTCTGACAGCTTCTTGTCCTTGCAGCTCCTGTTGGAACAACAGAGACCTGAGCAGGGCAGCTTCCCAGAAGGGCCTGTGAGTCTCCCTGCAGGTGTGGGTGTGGATGCCTGGGGGATGAAGGGCTAAAAAGTGGGGCTAGGAATCCTGCGGAGAGGAGTGGGCAGAGGCTCAAAGGAAATTTGAGGCAGCCATCGAGGTTCACAGCCCTCATCCTCATCCTGTTTTTCCCCACAGGGGTCTGGTGCAGGGGATGAAGCCAATGGGCCACGGGGAGAGAGGCAGACGCGGCCCCGGGGCCCAGCTGCCCCTGTGATGCCCCAGAGCAGGTCATCCGAGTCAGCCCACGTTGCCACCTTGCCCACTCGGGGCCCAGAGCTCTCTGCTCAGGAGCAAATGGAGGGGATGCTGTGCCGCAAACAGGAGATGGAGGCCTTCGGCAAGAAGGCTGCCAACAGGTACCCACCCTGGCCACCCTGTGGCCTCTCAGGTTCCTGTCCCTGAGGAGGCTTCCCCGGAGGCAGAAGAGTTATTGAGAGTGGGGCACTCCATAGGAGTGTGACCTCTGGGAAAGGGATCAGCATGGGCCTCAGGGGACAGCGGGAGGGGGTAAAGGCAGGAGAGGAACTTCTAGTCCCGGGACACCCAAGAGAGCTCTAGGTTGTAGTCCCCACCCAGGCCAGTCTGTCTCCCACCTGCCTCCTAACTGGTGCCATGTCCCACCCAGGTCCTGGCAGAACGTGTACTGCGTCCTGCGGCGCGGGAGCCTTGGTTTTTACAAGGATGCGAAGGCAGCCAGTGCAGGAGTGCCGTACCATGGAGAAGTGCCCGTCAGCCTGGCCAGGGCCCAGGGCAGTGTGGCCTTCGACTACCGGAAGCGTAAACACGTCTTCAAGCTGGGGTAGGAGCTGCACTGTGCTCTCAGGATGGGAGGAGGAGCCAGGTCCAGAGGGAGCGGTTCTTTGAAAGGAGTACAGAAATGGAACTGCCAAGCCAGACATTTGGGGACAACTGTGGATGAGGGGGAGGCAGGAATTGTACTCCACACTAAGGCAGGTGGGGGAATCAAGATGCAGGCTGGTGACTGATGATGTCAAGCTAAAAAGTTATCCTGGGTGGGAGATCCAAAGGCAGCGTGCCGGCACCCCTCTGCCTCCAGGGATCTTTAGGGGCATGGCCCTGCCTGGCGGCTGGCAAGGTTTGGGATGGACATGCGCTCACAGCCTTCTGCAGACAGCCAGAAAGGATTTATTTTTGCATGTCTGCAAAACCCTGGGAATCTGAAAATGTGCAACACCTGTCGATATGGCACTGGGGGCTGCCTGGATGTTCTCCCAGCCCCTCTTGGGTGAGGATTGAACTCCAACCAGCACTGACCTGGCACATGCAGATTCTCATCTCTGCTTGGTGACTTTTATCTCCCAACAGCTTACAGGACGGAAAAGAATATTTGTTCCAGGCCAAGGATGAGGTGAGCTGTCCCTCCCACCCCATGTTCCTCTCCCTTGCACCTGCCTTTCTTAGGTCCCTCCGGGAGCAGATCTCCTCCCTCTCTCGTTCTTTGTAATAAGAGCCCGCACCAAAACATTCTCTCTAATGAGATGAAATAGTTACTTCTCTGCCTCCTCCTTTCACATTTCCCTGCCGTCTGCCACCAACTGCCCTAGTATAGGGTCCCTGAGGCTGAGCCATTGTCTCCCTGTCACCACAGGCAGAGATGAGCTCGTGGCTGCGGGTAGTGAATGCGGCCATTACTGCTGCGTCCTCAGCCTCTGGAGAGCCAGAAGAGCCAGCAGTGCCCAGTGCCACTCGTGGCATGACTCGGGCCATGACCATGCCCCCAGTGTCACCAGCAGGGGCTGAGGGGCCTGTCGTGCTGCGCAGCAAGGACGGCAGAGAACGGGAGCGAGAAAAACGTTTCAGCTTCTTCAAGAAGAACAAGTAGCTGGGGGGACAAGACCCAGGTCAGCTCCCTCCCTCGGTTCAGGAAACTGCCAGGGACTGTTGACAGGGACCACCCTCTTGTCAGGACAACTGCCTGCTGCTAGGGTCTGTTGCCAAGGTCAGCCCATCACCAGGAACTGTCACTGGGGACAAGCCAGTGTTCCCAAGAACAACCTTCTCTTCTATTTAATTCCAGACTGGTGGTGGGAGCCGGGCAACCCCCAATCCCACTCCCCCACCCCGTCGTCTTCTCCCCTCTTCCCCAGCCTATGGCCCCATCCCCCAGCATAGTGCGGACAGACAGCACCGCACCCTGGACGTAGGCCATGTGGGGAGTGGCTACCCCGCCTCAGGGTCATTCTCCCACCACACCTAGGGTGCGCCATCTACCACTGGTTCCTTGCCCCTGAGGACCAGCCAGGAACCTCTCAGAGCTGAAGCAGGCCCCAGGGGCAGGAGCGCCAGATGATGGAGTCGGAGGCGCTACAGCTGTCCCTTCCCATCCTGCCTCACCCTCTGACTAGAGTGGCCATTTTGTCTTCAGTTGCTCTCAGTGGCTTCCAGTGTGGGTTGATCAGGGGCAACCACAGCCTTGAGTCTGGCCAAGGAGGTGATTAAATGGCTCAGCTTCTCTCACTGCCTCTTGGTGTCTTTGCTTTCCTGACCACAGCCTCTGTGCCTAAGCCCATGTTCCTCTCTTCGGCTCTGGTCTCCTGCATGCCAGGTTTCCACTCTGTCCCCAGCTTCCAAGTCTTCCAAGAACCATATGAATCCAAGAGCCTCCCTATGTCCATCTCATTTCCCCATGGTAATGACCTCCAGTTTGCTAGGTTGACCCATGCCAAGCCTCGTTAGACCAAAGACATTCACAGCGGGTCATGATAATGCTAATAAGCAGTATTCCTGACCAAAGGCAGCGAGTGCCCCTTACGTGGGACACAACTTTCTTCACTCATGAGTCTCTCAACTCTCCTGACCACAGCCCCAAGGGTGAACAAGGGGTCCTCTGTTCTCTGCCCTGTGACTTTTATCTCCCAACAGCTTACAGGATGAGAACAGAGAGTGACTACTGGCTGCATCTGTGTCTCCTCCCCAGAAAGCTTACACAGGGATCAAGGGAGTGGCAGGTTCCTAATCCACTGGCAGTGAGGTACACCCTAAGCATGTTAATAACAAACACACACAGGACCATCTAGATCCAGTCAAGTATCTTAGAAGGAGAAGGTAGCTTCTCTCTTGACTCTGGCTTCGCAATTGGAGGTTGCAGGGCAAATGGTTTGACTTCAGATATTGTTGAAGGCAGCCACTACTTGTGGCCTCCTGCAGAAAAAATCCTTTGCTCTTGCATTGTTTTCTCTACACAAACAACCATCTACCAGGAAAACTGCCCTATCTTTAGCAAAATTGATCAGGAGCCCTGAGCAGACCCCTGACTTGACTATCATCGGTTAAGACAGAACAGGTGTGTGCAGGCCCAGGACTAGCACAGCACAGTCCAGACTGGGCTGCAGTTGTTAGAGCTGGAGGTCCAGAGAACCCACATGGTGATTATCCCTTTCTTTTAAGGTGGGAAGGTTCAGTCTTCCACCGTAAACATGTGGATATATATATAACTGCAAGAGCCTGCCCTGGGGCCAAGTGGAATAATGCAGCAGCATTACAGAGAGACTGTCTCTTGTGCTTCAAGCACAGCTGTAAAACCTCCACTGTGTGAAGGAGACAGTTACACCTGAATCTGAGGATATGCACCCCGAAGCAGCAAACCCGGGGGCTTGGTGCAAAAGCAATCACTGGAAATTTTTACATGGGGGAAAGGAATTGACAGAGAAACGATCATCTGAGTGTAAAACATAAGTGTAAACAGGGTGATTGAAGTGGCCCTGCAGAGCAGTCATTGTGCATGGAAAGGTAAGATGGAAGATGGGGTCTGAGAATCATCGGCACACACCTGGCAGCTGAAGCTACTTGAGGGCATAATTCAGTAAGGATGGGCTGGAGAAGAAGGTAAGCTGAGGGTTAGGCAGAGAGAGACTTTGAGCTTCAGGTGGAAGAGAGGCAAAGTTCTAGGAAAGAGAACAGGTGGAATGGGGCAGTGAGGGATTCAAGACAAGTCAGCACAAAAATACCATCAAGCCAGGCAATGGAAGTCAATGGGGAAATATGGACAGATTGAAATGGATGAATTATCTAGAAATCAACATGTCTGCATTCTGACTAACCCCCACCTGCAAGGATGGACCTGTATGATCCAATATGGCAGCCACCAGCCACGTGGCTACTGAGCACTTGTAGTGAATCTAAGCTGAGATGTGCAGCAAGTCTAAAATGCTCACTGGATTTCAAAGACTTCAGGGGAAATTTTTTTTTAATTTGCTTTTGATTGTGTTGAAATGATAAGTCAAAATTTCATTAAAGTGGATTTCAAACTTTGGCTTTACCTTTTTGATGTGTTTACTGAAATTTTTCTGTATTTCCTATTTATTTATTGTGGTGCTAGGGATTGAACCTAGGGCTGTGTGCATGCTAGGGAAGTGCCACACCACTGAGCTACATCCCCAGCCCTACTGGACATTTATACTTTCTATCATCATTATTACAACTATTATTATTAGTCATTGCAGTGCTGGGGTGGAACCCAGGGCCTCATGCATGCTAGGCAAGCACTATACCACTGAGCTACATCCCAGCCCATTGAAAAATACTTGTGTGGCTCACATTATATTTCTGTTGGACAGTACTGCTCTAAGTGGACTAGGGACCTGACTGTGAAAGGTAAAAAATTAAAACATGCAGAATATCTTAGTGATTTGGAGGTAGAAAAAAGACACTTTATGAAACTTCAAAAGCACAATTTTTAAGACAAATTCATTTGATTGCATTAAAAATAATTTCTGCTAATGAAGGACACTGTGGACAAAGTTAACAGTGAAATGAGAAGGTTTCTGAAACCAATGAAGAGCAACATCTAGAATATGCAAGAAAGCCCTATACATCAACAACAAAAAGGAGACTGCAATCTGAGACACAGGCAAAAGACACAGGAAATTCATGAGAGTAAACCCAAAAACCTTAAGAAGGAATGATTAAAATCATTAGTAACCAGATAAATGCTAATCAAAGCAACAAACAACTATCACTTTATACCTTTTCAACTGGCAAAAATTAGGAACCCAGATAAGGTCAAAAATTGGCAGACAAATAGAAATAACAGGGCCCCTTGTGCCCTGCAGGAGGGAGGGTATGCTGGCACAGCTTTTCCAGAGAACAACTTGGCACTACTTAGACAAGCTAGTTTTATGTACACCCTATGACCAAGCAACCCAGCAATCCACCCTGGACTTACATCCCCACACACACTCCCATCAGAATTAGGGCACATACATAAGGATGTTACTTGCAACCTTGTTCATAATGATGGGGAGCAGAGGCAGTGTCCCACATCCAGGGATGGGTAGGTAAAATGTGTGGCTGCACAGCATGGAGTATTACTTAGGAGTTAGAAATCACATAGAACAGCTGGCTGAGTGGAGAAAAGTAAGAAACAGTAAGCTATACATATGTCATTTACATAATTTATGCAAATATACAATGGGTGAACTTTGCTTAGGTCCAGATTAGAAGAGGCCAACTGTGAAAAGACATTTGTAACAATCGAGGCAAAGCTTGAACACAAATATATTAACGCAGCACATGGGCCTAGTAGGTACAGTGCTTGCCTAACATATGTAAGGCTCTGTGTTCAAGTCCAGCACTAAAAAAAGCAAAAAGCACAGTACTGATGTTTTAAATTAGAAGCAGATAACAAGGTATTTATGGGCAAATGGCATTATGTCTTGAGATTTGTTTCAAAATACTCTGGGAGGGCAGGGGGAGAGCGAGGAGAGGCTGCTTGAAATGAGATCAACAAAATGTTGATAATGCCAAAGCTGGATAAAGGGTCAAGAAGAGTTCATCATCAAATCATCTCTATATTTGTACTTTTTTTGACAATTTCTTCAATAAAAAGTTTTTGAAGAATGAAAAAAAAAAAAACAAATGAAAAATGTCTTCCAAGAGCACAAACAAAATAATATACATTAAACTTAGAATGGTTGCCTATGGAGGAATGGGAATGGAGATAAAAGGGAATAAAAAATCGAGGGAAAGGTGAGGGATGGAGATGGAATGGTAGTCAGCTATGAGAGTAAATAGTGTAAGAACACAGAGGAGACTGGGCATGGTGGTGTGCAGCTGTAATCCCAGCTACTCTGGAGGCTGAGGCAGGAGGATTGCAAGTTTGAGGCCAGCTTCAGCAATTGAGCAAGACTCTGTTTCAAAATAAAACCTTAGAAAGCTGGGGATATGGCTCAGTGGTAGAACCCTTGCCTAGCATGTGTGAGTTTCAATCCCCATATGACAGTCAATTTTTCCTCACTGTGACCAAAATACTTGACAAGAACAATTTAGAGGAAGAAAAGGCTCACGGTTTCAGAGGTCTCAGTCTTAGGTAACCGACTCCACCACTCAGGCCCTGGGGTGAGGCAAAGCATCATGGCAGAAGGGTGTATGGAAGGAAAGCTGCTCACCTCATAGTAGCCAGGAAGCAGAGAGAGAGAGACAGGAACCAGGGGGACAAGATGTAATCCCCAAGGGAACGAATACAGAGACCTACTTCCTCTAACCACACCTACCTGCTTATAGTTTCCACTTAGTGCAGTAGTACTTTCATTATTAATCCATCAAATGGATTAATCCACTGCTTAGGTTACAGCTCATGATCTAATCATTTCACTCCGAATATTGCTACGTTGTCTCCTGCCACCCTAGTACTGAAACACACACATACAAATAAAAGGGATAGTGAGTGAAATGATATTTTAGAAGGATGAAAGTTGTTAAGGAAATATTAGCTTTGGAAACCTCAGAAAATTAGGGAATTGGTGAGAACAGAATCCAAAATACAGTATATGAAGGATCAGACTATCTCAAGAAGTCTCTTCTGGAACACCAGTGAAAAAGGAGAAGGGAATGGGACAGGTAAATGGAATTTACCTGAAATCACTTTTGCTAATATGGAAGATGATAATAAAAATTATTAGATTAATGAAAGTTGTTTCAGAAATGGTCAAGGAAGCTCCTACAGATGTCCAAGAGTAAAAAATCTGAGCGCAGAGAGAAACTGGAAATGTCCAGAGGAAAAGGGAAGGGGACAGGTAAATAAAATTAGGTTGGAACCAAGTACCAGTATGGGTTATTAAAATTGTAAAGATAGTGCATCTTCAGAAATGGTGAGAAACTAAAAATTCAGTGAAGCAAACATATTCAAGTAGCCGGGTGGCAGAGGGCAACTGGGAGAATTTGTACCTTTAAGGTATCAGAGAAGCTATTATGGAGTCACCACAGTGAAAAATGGTGATTGACAACCACCCTTGCACCTCGACTCTGAGATAATTCAACCCATCAATCTCCATAAATGTCTCTGCTTTGTTGGAGAATGACAGTGATACACCTTATCCACCTAATAGCTTCCCTTTTGCCACCAGGAGGTGCCCTTAGACCGCAGCTGAATTTTGAATGCCGGAAAGTCGGGAGACTCACAGAATCTTGGTGAGGACTTGGGAGACCTGTCCCACCCCAAAGCAAAGAATCTCTCTGGGTCCCTGCACCAAACGTTCCTTTGGCATGTCCACCACCACCCACTGTGAGCTTATACTCTGGCCAGAGAGAGAAAACCAACTCACGCATATACATGAACAAAGTGTACTTCGGGTAGGTATGCCTCTTAGTCCTATTCCAGCTCTGCCACAGATCATCTTTCTGTTCCTCGGTTCTCAGTTTTCTCACTAATGAATAACTCGTTTGCAATTTAAAAATTTTAATTGTTTAAAGGGCTACAAAAAAAAATAAAAGTCTAGGTTTGCTGTGTTTCTGAAATGTTGCACCCAGCCGCCCTAAAGAAGGACAAGCCCGCTAAGTAACCCCTTTTAAGAGGACCCGGTGAGATAACCCTTTGTCATCAGCACCCCCTCTGCAGCTGGCCCAATAGCGCGATCCATTGTGATAGAGACTCCCCCCCCGGGCTTCTGAGTTTGCCCTGACTGTGGTAGCGTCCCGAGCCCTTCTGACGCGAAGCCGCGACCCTCTCCCAGGGCGGTGATTGGCTAGCCCCGGCCGGGGGCGGGCTGACCTCGACTCTGCAGCGCCGTTCCCAGCTGGCCCCGCCCCCGAGCCGGGCGGCCATTTGTGTGCGGCCGCGGGATTGGTTGCCCGGCTCCCGCGAGGGGGAGGGGAGGAGGTCGCGCGCACTCGCGCGTGCGTGAGCTGGCGCGCGAGAAAGGGCCCGGTCGCGCCGAGGCTCGAGCGGCCGTCGCCATTTTGTCGGGTTCTCTCTGACGCGGGAGCCGCCGCCACCGCCGCCGCCACCCGGAGGTACGAGGGGGTCGTGTGGGTGTGCGGGTAGCGGGGGAACGGGCCGGGCCGGGCTCCTCGCGGACGGGGGCGGCCCCGGCTTTGGCTTCTGCTGGCGCCGCGGACTGCCGGGGGAAGACAACGAGGGGAGGCGGGGCCGGCCGGAGGGGGCGGGGCCGGGGTCGGGCCGAGTCTTTGTTGGGTGAGGAAGGCGGAGGTCCGGCCGCTGCCGGGGGCCTGGGTTTGGGGCCGAGCGGGCCTTTTATCTTAGAGCGTGTTGGAAGGGGATATCGCACAGTGTAGAGGTACACAGATTTCCCTCCAAAACCGTGTTGCCAGCGACACTCGGATGCCTCTTTCCTTGCGCTTGCTTCTTCCTCGCCGTTTAGACGCGCTGTGCTAACCACGCCGCCTAAGCGCGCCTCCTCTCCGGGAGATGGACTGTGTTGTGCATGCTGACCCCCGACCTCCTACCTGCTTGTCACTCGTGGCTTGCAATGCTTATGGACAAACCTTTTTGCCTCCCTCGAGGAAGAATAAAGAACTTCTCTGTGAAGGGCTTGAAGGTGCCAAGAACTTTGGAGGATTAAGCAGAAGTGCTGCGGTGTACTTAAATTTCCCACCCCATTCGACTTTTGAAATCTTGTTTCTTCTCTTCCAGGCTCTTGTCAGGATGGTGAAGCTGTTCATTGGAAACCTGCCCCGGGAGGCCACAGAGCAAGAGATCCGCTCACTCTTCGAGCAATATGGAAAGGTGCTGGAATGTGACATCATTAAAAACTACGGCTTTGTGCACATAGAGGACAAGACGGCGGCCGAGGATGCCATACGCAACCTGCACCACTACAAGCTGCATGGGGTGAACATCAACGTGGAAGCCAGCAAGAACAAGAGCAAAGCTTCAACCAAGTTACACGTGGGCAACATCAGTCCCACTTGTACCAACCAAGAGCTTCGGGCCAAGTTTGAGGAGTATGGCCCAGTTATCGAATGTGACATCGTGAAAGATTATGCCTTTGTACACATGGAGCGGGCAGAGGATGCAGTGGAGGCCATCAGGGGCCTTGACAACACAGAGTTTCAAGGTGAACTGCTTTGGGGCCTGGGTGGCAGAGCTGAGTGGGGTCTAGCTCAAGACAGGGTCAAGAACACAAGACCATGGGGCTGGCAAGGTGTTTTAACTGGAAATAATAGATTATGTCTATTGCTCTTAAGCATAATTTACTCTTGGGGAGGCAGAATACTTCCCTTGTTCAGGTTTACTGAGATGTTCCTCAGCAGCTCTGTAGGATCACAAAGTGTGGGTCACTTTATCCTAGGATCTTCATTCATTCAAAAGCTGATAAAAGTCTAATCAGCAGTGTAGATGAGTAGGTCATGGGAGAAGAGAGGGTAAAGTTCTGTGGCTTACCTGCTTCTTTTGTTATGCCTAAGAAGGCTTTGGTTTGAGAGTTTAAATGCTTAGGATTTATACTCCACTGCCTTGGGTGTTGGGTAATTATGAGGAAAAGGTATCTAGAGGAAGCCCTATGTTATAAATCTGGGTGGTGAGTCTGGATTTGGGGAAGTGTCTTTTGGGTGAATTTGTTAAGTCTGTGGACTATACAAACAGAACTGAGGAAACAAACATGCCATGGACTATTCTGCTCCACCTATTTTTCACCCTAAGGGAAGAAAAAAAATTTTTTCCAAAAATTCAAGGTTAAATGAACATGATAGTCTTACTTCTATGATGAAATTTGAGTTAAGCATCACACAGTGTGTCATATTGTTTATACTCATAATAAAGTTACATGTGTTGTCATTTATACCACAAGAAGTTGTCTGAAAACTCTAGAACTGTGCTAATATGGTAGCCTCTAGCCACACATGACTGGTAAGTTTAAATTAATTGAAATTAAATAAAATGAAAAATTCACTTTTTCAGTTGTACTGGACACATTTCAAACAATAGTCATATGAGGGTAATGGCTACTGAATTAGCACATGTATAGAATATTTTCACCATCATAGTTCTGTTGAATAGCATTGTTCTACAAGGTTTTCGTAACAATATCATGTTGGATCGCACATTCACAGCCACTTCTGGTTCTTAAGTCAAGAACCTTTTTGCCCTGAGTGCCACTAAAAGAGTTGTTAAGAAATACTTCAAGTTCTGCTAAACCTAGAAAGCAGAATGGAAAGAATAGGAGAAATGTAGATCAGAAAAATGTAAGAAAGTGTGCAAATAATGGAGGTTCGTGGTTAAGGACCACCAAGTATCTGGCTTCAGTCAGTGATGCTCTGGTTCTTAGCTACTCTTAAAAACATAGGGCATGGGGCTGGGGTTGTGGCTCAGTGGTAGAGCACTTGCCTAGCATGTATGAGGCACTGAGTTCAATTCTCAGCACCACATATAAATAAATAAAGGTCCATCAACAACTAAAAAATATGTATTTAAAAAAAAAAAAAACAGGACAAGCTGAGCAAAGTGGCACACACCTGTAATCCCAGGGGCTCAGGAGACTGAGACATGAGGATCTCAAGTTTAAAGCCAGCCTCAGCGATGCTGAGGCTTTAAGTCTCTACATTTCTCACATTTCTCTACAGTTTTCAGTGAGAAATAAAATACAAAATAGGGCTGGTAATGTGGCTCAGTGGTTGAGTGCCCCTGAGTTCAATCCCCAGTACTGAAAACAAAACAAAACAGGACAAAAGTTGCAGGTACTTGATACTGTTAACTACCAAGTTGTCAAGTGTTTTAACTTCTCTCTGCTTCATTTGCCCCACTTACAAAATAAAGTTAATGATCCCTACTGTACCTTCCCCACAGTATGGTAGTGAGACTAGGATGAGGTTAGACTTGTGAAAGTGCTTCCACCGTAAGTGCCCTATATGATGAAAGGTGAGTACTGTTTACAACTATGAGTGTTTCTATTCTGATGAGAAAAATTTTTTAAATAATTTATTATTTAAATTATTTGTTTTTTTAATTAAGCTTTCCTTATTTGTTTTTTAAATTTATATTTGTTTTTCTTTTATTATTTTCAAATACTGGTGCATTTTACCTTTAAAAGTATTATTATTTTCCTTCAATGGTGGAAGGAGATCATGGATGGAGATTGGGGAAGGAGGGTTCTCTCTTAACAGGTAATTAGCAAAAATTTAAAGAATGTAAATTCAGGTACAGACTCTTCAGAGGTGTTTTGGCAGTAATATTACCTGCCCTCACCTTTTTAATGTACATTTGAATAAAAGGAAAAGGGCAAAAATAAGTATAAGGGAAATCAGTTAACTGGAGGAAGATGGCTTAGAATGAGTATTTTTTTGTTTATTTTTATTTTTGCAGGGCTGGGGATCAAACCCCGGGCCTTGTGCATGCTGGGCATGTGCTCTATCATTGAGCTATGCCCCTAGCCCTGAGTGTTTTAATAAAGCAGGTGTTATTATTTACTAAGTAGATACCTGAATAATGCAGTGGATCCATGAGACATTTAAAAATGTTATAATTTCCTTAGAAGCACAGACACTAAAATGAATTAGGAAAGAAAAATCCTTTACTTGGTTTTTATGTCATGTGCCTCTGCCCTCTAGAAAGAGTGATGATCTTTGAGTTACACATGCAGACATTTTTTCTAACTAGCTGTTTTTTCCCCAGATGACTATAGAAAGTTTTGTATTGGAAAATAAATCAGTTTTGCAAAAAATATAATCTAGATACCAGTTTGCACATTTTTCAAAGCAAAACCTTTTCAGTCATCTACTAATGAAGATAGCCTCGGAAAAATGCCACTTTCGGCATCTGAACCTTTATTTCTGTACTTAATGGTTGCCATTTAGATTTCTGCATTGTTTTCTAAAAGGAAGCAGTAGAAACAAAGTTATCTGTGTCTTTTAGTATTTGTTTCCTCTCCATAAGCAGCAGGGAACACAGTTGCATTGGAAAGGAAGGTGTTCCCAAATTTAGGCAACTGATTTGGGAAGGTTACATACAGTTTATGTGTCCCATTTTCAGAATTAAATCAGAGTACTGCTGTATATCAACTGCATCTCCAGCCATCCCTGGATCCTGGCACATAGTAGGAGCTAAGAAATTAGGACCCCATTTTTCCTACCTCAGCATTTTAATATTCTCTTCTGATCTAGCTTTCAAGAGAATAATACTTTTATTGGGCTAGTTTTCTGGAAAATTTTGGCATATTTCAGTAACTTTGAGGTCTCAGAAAATCTTTTATGCTTTTGGCCTATCTAAGTAGATAGAGTGGTAGAATTTGTCTTTGTCCTGGTTCTGAAAGGTAATAGAGAAACAGTACTTTTTAATTATTTCAGGAACTTCAGGGGGTTTAAATTAAAAGCTTGGTTGTAACTGTTGGAACAACTATTTAAACAACAAAAAAATCCTATCACTTTGTTACAGGTGTTCTTTTAGTTCTCGATAAATTTTTTTTTTTTTTTTTTTTTTTTTTACTGGTATTTTCACAACTACACAGATAGATTTTGCTACAGATGTTTATACACTTAAAAGAGTTCCCACCCTCTAAGAAAAACAGAAATGAAGATTGGATTTAGTATCAGAAACATCAAGGTAAAATCACTGGATTTTGTTTCTTTAAAAAATAGACCCAGAATCTATAAAAAATAAAATTTAATTGGATTTTTTTTTTTCCCTTACAAATGTTACTTAGGTCTCTGGATTAACTGATTTTTAGATTATCATAGTTACTCTGACTTCAGAATTGGAGCACAGTTTGTGTCTGTCACATAGCTTAATGCCACCATGTATGTTTGAAAGCTACATAATTTGTAATCCTCTAGTCTAAATAGTAGAGAATTCTGCATTTGATAGGTGTGTGTGTGTCTGTCTGTCTGTCTGTATGTATCTATAAGGACAGAAATCTCTTTCTGTTCTAAGCATAGGTAGCATTGTGGCCCTTAATAACTTTTAAGAATTAGATGGGAGTATTTAAATCTCTGAAAACTGGGATGGCTGACTAAATGCTGTTTGCAGAGTTATTGCTGCTTGGTGTCTGCTGACTGAATCTGGTGATGGTGGATGCTGCCTGTTCATTAGCAGCTGAAGGTCAAAACCTGAACATCTTTGTTTCTGCTGAAGAGTGAGTCTTTGGACAGAACCAAGTTTGACTAGAGTGATAGAACTGCACTAATCCACACCCCTCTCATGGTCAGTGCATGGTGCTGTTCGGGAAGTCTACCATCCTAAATCAGATTGTTCCCAACAGAATGGTGGAAGCACAAGGCCTCCTATTGCATGGCTGTATCCAGAACAAGACCTATTAAAAGAGAGAGCAATGTGCTGATGGCAGATTGGGGAACTGTTCTGAGCAGCCCTTAAAATTGACAAGAAGTCCGTTTTCTCTATGCGTACTGGCCTTTTGGCTACAATTTGAAAAGTATTGACTTGATCTCCAGAGTCTTAATGCAGTTGAGGACTACATTATTTCCAGTACTACTACTTTTCCTAACTGCTTTTAAAACCTTCAGATGTTTTCATCAGTAAGGGATCCTGGGTTTGGTGGGACACAGCCCTGAGCAAAGGTGGATTCTTCTCAAAGCTGTTCCTCAATGCTGGTCATTTCTTCGAACCATGGGTATGACTTGTTTGAATGGGGGCCCAGAATCCTTTAGTCAAATGCTGCATCTTTTAAACAAATAGAAAGTCCTCTATAAAGAACTGTAAGCACTGAGCACAGGGACATATGTCTATAATCCCAGCTACTCAGGAGGCTAAGGCAAGAGGATTGTAAGTTCAAGACTGGCCTCAGCAATTTAGCAACACCTTGTTTCAAAAACTAAAAAGGACTGTATTTGTAGCTTTGTGGTAGAGCACCCCTGGGTTTAGTTCCTAGTGCCACATTTAAAAAAAAAAAGAAAGAAAGAATTGTAAGCTAAGTGGCAAGTTGAAATCCTGTTTGTTCCTTTACATGAGAACACATTATCCCTAAGCAGCTGGTACTGTTTTCAGATCTTCCTAATTCTTGTTGAGAGGCTTTGGTCAGAGAGTTTTCTGCAATAGACAAGGATTAGCCCTTGAGGGAAAAAGTGAGGGTGGGACTAAAATCTAGAGGGTCTTATAATTCTCAGAGTTATCGGGAATGAAGCAGATGATAAGCCAAATATGATTTGGTATCCAGCATAGCCTTCTCCTACAGAAATTGGTAGAGGAAACAAGATAGATTGCTGTTGGGTTTTGTTGTTGGGGATTGAACCCAGGACCTTACACCTGCTAACGAGCACATGCTCTTCCCACTGAAGCTGACCTATTGCTGTGGTGGTCCCCTCCCCATCGCCCCAGCCTTACTGGGGATCAAAACTCAGAGATGTGTTACCCCCTGACCTACATCCCTAGCCCTTTTTATTTTTTGTCTTGAGACAGGTTCTTGCTATGTTGCTTAAGGCCTCACTAAGTTGCTGCAAGTCACTGGGATTACAGCATGTACCACCACGCCTGGCTACTGCTGGGGCTTCTAAGCTACAGTAAATGCTCAGGCCTTACATGGTCCTGAGTAAATCAGAGAGGGAGATGCCTTCCAGATCTAGCATAACTGAGGTTTAGTTGGCTATTTGGTGTAGAAGTATTTAGGTTTTGATCATTAAAATTGATAAAAGTCTGAGAACTAGAAGTTTTTTATTTTTTGTGTTGGTGGGGGGGAAGGAAAGTTGCAGAGATAGAAGTAGGTGAAAATCTGCTACTGAGGTAAGTAGAAAGGATTAACTGCTCTCTGAAGACTAACATTTTCTGGCTTTCATCTATATTGAAACTTCAGCTATTTTTTTGGAGGTCATTGCTGAAATAGGGTCACAAGAGTGTGTGTATATACATGCCCTATGTTTACTTTCATTTGGAAGAGGATAAAGAGTGTCAGAGAGTTATAATCTTCTTAATCTATTTCTTCAAGGCAAAAGGATGCACGTGCAGTTGTCTACCAGCCGACTTCGAACTGCCCCCGGGATGGGAGACCAAAGTGGCTGCTATCGGTGTGGGAAAGAAGGACACTGGTCCAAAGAGTGCCCAGTAGACCGTACTGGGCGCGTGGCAGACTTTACTGAGCAGTACAATGAACAGTATGGAGCAGTGCGCACACCCTACACCATGGGCTATGGGGAGTCCATGTATTACAACGATGCATACGGAGCACTCGACTACTATAAGCGCTACCGGGTCCGCTCTTACGAAGCGGTGGCGGCGGCAGCAGCTGCTTCTGCATACAACTATGCAGAGCAGACCATGTCTCATCTGCCTCAAGTCCAGAGCTCAGCTGTAACCAGTCACCTCAACTCCACTTCTGTTGATCCTTATGACAGACACTTGTTGCCGAACTCTGGTGCTGCTGCCACCTCAGCTGCTATGGCTGCTGCCGCTGCCACTTCTTCCTCCTATTATGGAAGGGACAGAAGCCCACTACGTCGTGCTGCAGCTGTGCTCCCCACAGTTGGAGAGGGCTACGGTTATGGGCCAGAAAGTGAGTTGTCTCAGGCTTCAGCAGCTACACGGAATTCTCTGTATGACATGGCCCGGTATGAGCGGGAGCAGTATGTGGACCGAGCACGGTACTCAGCCTTTTAAAAACTGGAGGTGAGAGTGGGGTGGGTGTGGTTAAGAGATTCCATTTAGTTCCCTCGCAAGAGACCCTTGCTTCATAGAGGAGGCTAGAGGAACCTCTGCTTTTGGAACAGTATCCAAAAAATACCAGTTGTGTTATTCTTTAATATTTCTCTAGCTTAGGCCACAGGCTCACTTGGCTTGTTGAGGTTTTAGTTTGTGATTCCACATAGTCAAAGGAACATTTTATTGGGGATAATATTCTTCAATCAGTTGTAAGTCCATTTGAGTTACAGAAAAACGTTTAAGAGAACTAACATTTGTTTGGTGACCTCTGTGTATACTAATATCTAGACAATAAGAGGTATTTCCTTATACAGGAAGACAAGGCTCCAGAGAGATTCAGTATTTTGCCCATCGTTATTTGGTAAATGAGGGGAGATGAAGCCAAAACTGAAACTCAAACCTGACTCTTAAAAACCATGCTCTTTCCCCTAATAAAGTCAGTGTGGTATTAAGCTGAAGGGTACAGGTTCAGGAATTAGTAATGGACATCATAAAATGTTAACTAGAACTTCTGGATTCCAGTTTGCTAATAAAACTATTTATTGGGTCATGGAAGCTCTTCAAGTATGATATCTGCAAGCCAGATAAAGTCCTATAAATGCTAAGTGTCTAATTCTAAGGTACTTGTTTATTGAGTGTTTGATGCTCTGTCCCATACAGTCCTTTCCTTATTCAGATCCAGTGCACTGGAGCACTTAAGCCCTGTTTCCTTGTAGCCTGTGATATGTTTCCCATTTCTTTCAGCATTTTTGTTTTTTTGTGTGGGAGGAACACTTAAGGAATTAGATAAATTGGCAATCTTTTGATGCACATAAAATTCCATAGGTTGTGACTCTGAAAATGTTTCCTACTTCAGGAACTGTACCAAAGCTGTTGGAAGGCAGAAATAAATAGGAATATCGAGTTCATCAGAGTGGAAATAGCATCATGACAACTTTATATTTTCATGGTTTTCCTTATACTTTGAAATTGGGCATCACTTGAATTTGAGCCCCAGTAGCAAGGTTAAACTGAGTTACCACTGAGGTCCAGGGTTTCAAGTTGCCCCTATTTGGTATAGGTATAGAAGAAAGAAAAGCTACAAGAATGTGTTTTGTGAAGTGAGAAGCAACAATGCCATGAACCTGTGATGTTATATCTTATATGACCATGTCAGTAAGACTTGGGATTTCCTGAAACCACTTATAGCAGTGTGTTCTTGTGTGTGAAGTAGATAAGCTTAGAAGCTGTGGAGTGTGCCATTCCATGAGTTGAGATGCGTCTGAAGTGAAGTAAGTTGGTATCAATCTATTAGATAATTTGTTTCTTTCAAGTATGTTTCAAAGTTAAATTTTAAATTAATATATTGTGGTCTTTAAGGGTATTGCTACAGCATTTTAAAAGTGAATTTTAACTGACAGCAGTGGTTGTTCAACTAACCTCTTTTTAGTGATGACTTTTAAAGAAACTTACCTTCCAGGTGTGAACCTCAAATGGACTGAATAACCCTGAGTTGGTTGCAGTCCCAGGAGCCTGATGTTAATGAGGCTGCCAGGAGGAAATACTCCAGAACTGTTGGGGATCCAAATTCGGGTCTCACCCTAGCAGAACTGATCCAAGAACGTCACAACTTTTGAAGTCGATTGGCACAGATCAAGACCAAGATTTGGCCCTTTGTCTGTAATAAGTAGAGGAACTTGGTGTGAGTTAACTTCTTTTTTCCCCCAGCCATTGGTGTCTGGAGTTTCCGTCATCAATGGAAGAATTAGAGAATTCTAGCAGTGATTTCTTCTTTTGATTTGGCAAGGGAGATTTGGTCAATTAAGGAAACCACTGGAACTGTGGCTCTAAATCTGTGACACTGTGACATGTAGTTATGTTAGAGATTGGTGAATGACCCACTATTCCTTGAGACTGTACCCTTTATGAGTGTCATTTCTGACACTTTGTTTACTATGAAAGATTAAAAATGGGTG